>JACBWW010000039.1:2769015-2867103 GCA_020086605.1 Lanius collurio
ATATTTTAAAATTTAGTTGCTGCCAGTTTGTAGCATACTTGACAAATGTTATGTCTCGTGTATTTCATGATTTCATGTTTCTTGTTAAGTCATCATTTTCATTTTTATAATTTCATCTCTTTGATTTCTTTTTAGCAAGACAGTGATAATACTAATGTGTCCCCACAGTCTCCTGTGTCGTCTGAGGTACAAGTTTGTGGGTTTGCTTTTCATTCAACAAACATTTCTTTGTGTTCATTGCTGTCACCAGACTTTTCATGCAGATACAAAGCTGTTAGTTTCCTTTGAAATTACAATTAGAAGTATTTAATCATAATAGAAATACAAAACCAGAATGAAACTAGAGACAGATATTACAGCTTGTTTTGCCTTTGCAACTCTGATCTCCCTTAGAGTTCTTCCTTTTGACTGGTGTGAGGAAAGGTGCATTTCTTTGTCTCTGTTATCTTTCCTGATGAAAATACTAATGAAGCAAAAATCAGATTTGCCATATTTGATAGGTCTTCCTAAGGAAGACTGTTCTTCAGGGCACGTAGTCACTGAGAGGATTTAAAGCTTGTGGTTTAGTACTTTATACATCACCCATATAAACAGTTCAAACAGGAACCAAAAGGTGCTGACACTTCTCAGGGAGTTTTATCCTTCACAATCCTGGGTGTCACCTTTGTGGTGCAGCTTTCCAGCTTCATTCAGGGGTGGCTCTCCATGGAGTCTCACTGTGAGAACACTGCAATGCTTAGCTTGATATAAAGCAAATATTATTAGCATTTCTACCTCATGTCAATAAGGAGCCTGAGAGAGCAGAATTAAAAATGCCCCAGAATACAGTGAAATGAGTTGAAACAAAAATACCTCATGTACACACCAAAATATTGAGTGCATTTCTCTTTTTAGATGGTGAAATGAGACAAACCTAGTCTTCGTAGTTAAGAAATATTTTGATGCTAAGCATTGGGAGAATATTTTCATCTGCTTACAGCTGGCCTAAACTCTGTTCACAGAATGGTTTGCAGTAGTTTGAAATAGTTTGCAATAGATTTTGGATAATCTGGTGCTACTTTTCATTCTCATTATGACAATTTTATCTGAATGTAGTAGGGTTATGTTCATTCAATTTCTTTTATATTGTCCTCTTCAAAAGACCCTTTTACAGTTAAGCAGAAGAACTCTCTTTAGGCAAGAATAATTTAAACAGTATCTTGATGGGAACAAAAGTTAAATTTCTTTTAATGAGTGGAAGAAAATTGACTTCATCTCTTTTAACAGGATTATGAAAGGACAGATAGTAACACTCATGGTCCATTTGGTCTCAAACCAAGGTCAGGTAAGCTGCTGTTCTCTAACATGGTGTGTTTATTCCCCAGGCTGCAAGAGGCAGTGAAGCACAGCAGATGTCACAGTACAGCAGTTCACTCAATTTACTGATCACTGCATAGTACTGGGAAAGGCATAGACAGCTGCTTTGGCAAACAAATAATTGGAAGCTCCTCAAGTTGCAGAGGGATTTGGTTTTTTGTTTGTTTGTTTTTTAAGGGTTTTTTCCCATGCCTTTATTTTCTGCATATTTAGTCACTTTCAAAGAACAGGGAAACAGTATACAATTGTTCTTGAGGTTTGATGGCTTAAAGACTTTATACTTGATTAAAAGTAAAACACATGGCAATACTTTCAAAGCTAGATTGAGATTCTTGAAGAAGTGCAAATGGAGCTGTATGTCCCAAACTGATACTTCAATATTGAAGTCAGTTCTGTCTCCATATTTTATAATTATCCATTTACACTTTAGTAAGATGATCTCTGCATTTTATTTGAAAGATGTTTCACAGGCAGCATCTTTTATAACAGAAAGCTTAAATATAGTTGTTCTTAAAAGTTCTGCAATTTTTTTTCCTGTTTTCAACCTCAGTTATAGATCTTCAGTTTTTGAATGTTTTTGATCTGACTTGTGCTGACTGACTTCCCTCATGTTTGGTAGCTTTCAGCCGTGCCTCACGCCAGGACTACGGTGCAGTGGATCCTGGATTCACCATGAGGAGGAAAATGGAACATTTACGGGAGGAAAGGGAACAAATCAGGCAGCTTCGCAATGTAGGTACCAGATGGCTGCAGGGCTTTTGGTTTGCTCTGTACCACAACTTAAACCTTTGTTTTAAAGGCCTCCAGATTGTTGCAGTTGTACAAGGGCATCTCTGTAGTGGTATTTCTTCCTAAGGAATTTCATATAACAGGCCACTCTGGTACTAGTTTGGGTCCAACCAAAATACCAACTGAGAACTAGTAGAGGTTTTTTTCTTTCTAGAAAACAAAGTGAAATGAATTTTTTTTTCTGAGGTATTAAATTTTCCCAGGGGGACAATAAGTCTGCTTGTGTTTGCTATTGTTTGACCTGAGATCTGAAGAAAAATGATTATTGTTTTATAAATAGCCAGATGCTTTTTGAGTGTAGGAAGTTGCCATAAGTTACATAATCCTGAATGGGATCTACATTTCGGATTTCCAGTAAATTGGTTTTTGTGTATTTGTGTTTTCAAGGCATTTAAGAGTTAGAGTTAATTAAATCATAGCTGCTGTGCTGTTCAGGGCAGTGCTAATTTGTGGTGTGACTTCGATGAAGGATGTTTGGTTTGTCTGGTTCACTTCCTGAGCATTAAAGTCTTGTTGTTGGGGTGGGAAAACCATTGTTTGCCTTCTCTGTTTAACAGCACAAGAGTGGCCCTTGGCCACCCCAGCTTAATAGTCATCTGTACAAGTGAAATAGCCTTTCCCACAGTTATGGTCCCTTCTTTTTCTTTTCCTCCTTCTCATTAAGTCCTGTATTGGTTTCAACTCTCAGATTCTGCCCACTAAGCACTGATGACATATTCAGCACAGCACTTCTGTCCCTAAATTCTGTGCTTTCCTGTTATGAGCAGTGTAGGGTCACTGCTCATAACAGGAGGGTCACTCTCATGGGGTCTTGAGAGCTGTGTGTTCTGGTCATTGTTGGCAGAATGTCTTTCTCAGTGTATGTTGTTGTGTTGTTTAAAAAACCTCAAACAATAAAATAACATAAACACCAAGAAAAACCTAACAATACAAACAAAGGGAACGTGGGGCCAATAAAGGAGAAAAGGATGTTTAGACTGAGTAAAGTTGAAATTTATTCCACATACTTCACTTTAGTATTAAAATGTTCCTTTTAAACTTCTGTGTGCTTTAAAATACCCTGGATTTAAAATGAAAAATTATCTGCTGTTGAGAGTAACTTACTTATGGCCCTTTTCCTAGAATCTTGAATCCAGGTTGAAGGTAATTTTGCCAGATGACATTGGAGCAGCATTGATGGATGGGGTGGTTCTTTGCCATTTAGCCAATCACATAAGGCCACGTTCTGTTGCCAGCATTCACGTCCCATCGCCAGCAGTGGTAAGGCACAAGTCATTTATCTCATTTTTGGTACAGCTTGCATGAAAACAAGCTTTTGAATTTCAATACTAAAACCTTGTGACTCATGTTTACCGTGTTAATTTACTACATTATTCACTTCAGTTTTTCTGGAAGATGCATTATAAAAGGCACAGAAGTTTAGTTTAAGAGCTATTTCCCTCATACTGAGTCCTCATGGAATGTGCCTTGTGTTTTAGTAACTGTAAGTGAATTTACATTAGAAATATCCAGTCCTTCATGAATGTCTGATGAAGATCTGGTATCCTGTCTTCACAGCCTAAACTCAGCATGGCAAAGTGCCGAAGAAACGTTGAAAACTTCCTTGATGCTTGTAAAAAATTGGGTGTTCCACAGGTACACTAATTATTTCATTGATTTATTAATAACCACAGAAAATGCCAGCAAATACTGACTTTGAGGGGTTCTAACCCCTTTATTCAGGGAGCAGTAGTGATTATGACACTGACCAGAGAACTTGAAGATACGATGAGAAATTCCATTTCAGGCTTATGGGGTGAACTTGAGGAAGCTACTTTATGGGTTTCTAGTCAGTTCTTTACAGTAAAAATAACTCTGACCTCCTTGTACAATAAATTGTCATCTAAACAAAGGAATGGATTTGAGAGGATGATGTTCTATTATTTGAAAGTCTGGAGTTTAGCAACTTGCCTTGGCACAAATTCAGTTTGTCTAGGAAATACCCTGCAATTACAGAAGTCTGTGGCCTGAATGACTGGCTATCTTTTTTAGCATGGCTGTAGTTGTAGTTCATTACTTATGCTTTTGTTGCCCAAGTTTATTCTCTTACCTCCTTTTATGAGGGGAAAAACGTGAAAATGCAATCATTTCCTGCATATTATGAGGCACAAAATTCCCTTGGTCTATTTTAGTGCAGGAAGAAAATCAGTTCATAGATTTAGAAGCTGGTTTACTGCTCTGCCATAGCTTCTATCTAGAGTGGAGCCACAGGTCATTGAGAAGCTAGAGATGCTGAGATTTACCTCATGAATTTACTTGTAATACTAGCTGGAAGTTGGGAAAATTGTCTAGCTTGTGCTGAATTTTGAGGCTGAATGATGACTCTCTTGGGAGAATGGTTCATTATTGAGTCTATCAGCACTTCTAAATTATCCCAAGGGAAAAATTGGTACTAAGTCTACAAAATGGGGGTAGGGGGAAGAAGGCAACTGAGCCAACAGCACCCATCAGCTTGTTTTTCTTATGCTGCTTGTGAAAAGAAAGTCCTTTACTTTATGAATTTAGCAGTCTTTTATATATCTTCTATTGTTGTCATAGTTTAACACTTTAAAGAGATATTAACTATAACAGGTTTCTGCCCTTTCTGTTACTGCAGAGAACCACGTGTGACATTTAAGGCCAAAGGTGTTTTCTCTGCAAGTGTCTTCATGACATGTGTGTGGCTCCAGAGAATGTGTTTGTTACCTGCCCTGGCATCAAAGGCATGGAACTGGTTAAATGTCCTCTGTTCTTTTGCAGGAGAGACTGTGCTTGCCTCATCACATTCTGGAGGAAAGGGGTCTGGTGAAGGTTGGCCTCACAGTTCAAGCTCTGCTTGAGTTGCCTGCATTGAAAGTGTCTCAGCTTTCCTCCATGTGACATGACTTGCTGGCAGCCAGACAACTTCCCATTTGCTCTGTCGATATGGATTGCTCTGAGGCAGTTCAGCCTCCCACGTGGGAACACCCAAGCCATCAAAAACTAAAATCTGTCCAGATGCTGTAGAGAGCCTTACTTTGGAGCTGTGTGTGAAAACCTTGGAGTCAGTTCACAGTTAAAAGAACCTAACTCTTCTTTTTTTTTTTGCTTTTGTAATTGGATGTACAAGGAGAATGTGGTAGCATCAGGTTCTCTTTCTACTTAAGTTAAAAGCTGCCATTTAACATCTCAGTGTTAGGGTTAAATGCTGGATTTCTTTTTTTACATTGAAAATGTTGTTTGAATTATTTTGGAAAATACAAAGCACACCCCCCCATCACTTTAATTTTTCGAGTCAATCATTTGATTTAAAGATAATACAAAAATGTAGCGATGGTATGATGGTGAAAATGTGAGCAACTGATCACTTGTAATCCCTTTTCACTCTTTGAAAGCTTAATATTTACATTCTTTGTTTTTTGCACTCCTGATTGTAACTTACGCACTTCTAACATTGCCAGTATTGAGTCTGAGTGTGTGGTGATTACACAGAACAGGATACAATGGGAAAAGGACACAATTTATTGAGTTTTTCCAGTCTTCTAGGTTGGTGCCAAATATTTTTTTTCAGTTGTACTGTAGATTGTTTACATGTGAAGTGCCTGTGTAATTGATAACTCTTAATAGTCTTAAACATTTTTGAAATTTCTTTGTTTAAAATAGATAAAATGGAAATTTTTTAATATTTTAATAGTTTTTTTGTAAAATCAGTATGTGAAGATTTAAGTAATACTTCACATTTTTGATGTTGGGTGTTTTAAGTTTGTTGTACAATTTAATTGGTTATTTGTTGTCTAATAATTAGAAAATACTGTAAATACTTTTTATTTATGATATTTAATTTGATAATGCCTAATTACTTTTGGTTTAATGTATTGTTGGACACAAAAAAGTTGTCTACTTTTCTTTGTTTGGGACAAACAAATACACATGATGAATAAGACATGAGGACTAGTGATTCCTACAGAGTAATTTAGGACATTTTGATAAAACTGCCAAAATCTCAGGTTTACACTGTGATGTTCAGGATTTTGTGTAATATTGCTCCTGATCTCACATGACATTTTTACAACAGGTATATCCATAATTTAGTTGGGAAGTGTCAGTGTTTATCTTTTTAGTGTTTGCAGGATTTGTTGTGTAATTTACTTGAGTGTGACATTAGCACACAGGTCAGTTTGTACAAATGTCACTGTGCTGAGACATTGATTGATAAATGTGAAAACAAAGAATTTCCACTGTGGTGGTTTTTTGAAACTTCTGAGTTTATGTATTTGCTTGCTTCTGCCCAAAATCTTGGTGTTTTGAGAAGATTTTGAAACCATACACCTTTGAGTTCTCTAAACAAATTGCAAATAATTTCATAATTTTGGTAGTAGATCTGTTTGCATTAATTTGTTCTCCATGACTAGGTAGCTCAATTAAAAAAAATGTTTTGACTGCCACAGATTTTCTATTTCAGGCTAAGTTATTTTCAGTTGAGGGATGTGTTTGCCAAGCATGTGACAAAATTTGGTTCTGTTCTTTCCAATTGATCAAGACCCCATGTAATATAATTCATCAAAGAATGAGAGAGGAGTATTGTATATTCCTTCTACTGTAGTACTTATAGGCAATAGCTGACAGGAAAAATAACTTTTTTCTGATGATGAGTTTAAAAAACTTATTTTTAAATCCATTGAAACAAGTTGGTGTACATGTAATAGCTAAAATCCTCTTTTGTTCATGGAGTGTTGTCTTCAAATACAGCTTATGGAGAGGTTGGTGTATAAATTAATTTGCAAAGTCCTAGATACAAATCTTAGGTAAATATGTGTTAAGGGAACTGGATTGCTTTGACATTTGAAATATCATATTTCAAATCTGTCTCTAATTGGTTTTTATATCTCTTCTTAGTGGTTATTTTAACAACATCAATCTCTATTTTCATTAAAGGCATTATCTGAAAAGTCATGCAAAAACTAATGAAAAAGTTATAATTCACTAAGCAAAATGCTTGCCTGCTACATTTGAAGAACCCAGCCATTCAAAAATAATAAGTCTTTATCTTTCATTTCACTGTTGTTGCTACTACCAGAACAAAGTTTTTGTTCAGTGTTAGCCATGGAAGTGCTAATTATAAATTGTCAGTTACCTGAAAAGTGGTCTGCACTGCTAATTTCATTGTCATATTTAGATATGTTTTCTGATCTTAAAATAACTTCTTTCCTTCTTGAACTAATTTTATGGGGTTACAGCACAGTGTAAACATTAAGAATTCCCTTAATGTAGCATGGCAGCTGCTTACCAGTTAGAGATTTTTAAGGTCATCTTAGTAAGGTGAAAACTGGGTATGAAACATATGTACTCATTTTAAACTGAAAACTACTAAAATACTTTTTGTTTGTTTTTTGGTTTGTTTGTTTTTAGTACTCTGAAGTTCTTCCCCACAGACTTGCTAGCAGCAGCCTTGCTTTGACATTCCTAGGAAATTACTGTGGCTACCTTCTTGCTTATAGGGATGGATAATCATTATTCTTCCAAGGCTTCCCTTTTAGCATGGCAAAGATTAAAGCCTTCAGGTACCAGCAGTCTGAGAAATGATCCGCTGTGCTTGGATGAATCTTTTTCTCATCTCTAGCTGCTTTAACAAATAATAATAAATAATAATAATCTAAAGCCTTGCTACCATTGGCTTACACCCACTGTGATTTCTTTAAGAGCAATTTCAAATATTATGCTAAAAAGATTTGAATTTTAAGTTTTCATTTCCAAGCAGCCTGTGGAAATATTGTGTCATCTCTGTACAAGAATTTGCATACTCTACTGCCTTTTCCCTTTCCTTCTGATTCCCAGCATCTGACTTTTTGTTCATTCTCAGATCTAGTGCATTCATGTTCTTGGTAACTCTGGGCCACTTTCCTCCTTCTGCTTTGATTTTTTAAGAAATTATTCCAGTGGCATTGGTGAACTGTTGTGATTCCAAAATCCCTGCTTTGAACATTTGCAATATTTGAGGTATCCTTTTATCATTTTGTTTAGGATGTGATGCCATTACTTAGCTGATGGGATTCTTAAGAACAGAGCCCTGCTCAATTCTTGTTGCACTTGGACAGTTTTCACTTATGACATGAAGAAAGGTTAACATTAAAAGCTTCATTAAGTTTTCCTAATGAATTTAAGAGTTAACTGCAATAATGTGGCATGAACTGTAAATCAGAGTGAATCAGCATCGTGGCTGAGCTTCTGTCCTCGTGTCTCTTTTCTGTTCTGTGTCACTGGATGCAGCATGTCACACATGACTGATCTTTCACCTGAGCAATAATGTCCCAGATATGGGGAGCTCTTAAAGCAGTGACAGTAAAAGAATTGTTGTGAAGTGTGGTGTCTTCCCACAGAGTATCTCAGAAACACTTCACAGCTCTTCTCCAACACTCCTAATGCAGGGTGTGCACTGGGGCACTGCTGGGGATGCAGAAACCATCTAGACCCCTCTATCTGGAGGCCTTCCAAAATCTGACCAAGAACTATGAACATAGAATAGGGAGCAATTGATTTGAAACAATAACTGACATGAATAATAAGAATTTTTTTTTTTAAATCCTAGCCTTACTGAGGTCAAGTTTTAGCCCTGACTCAGTAGGTTCTCACGTTTTTGGTTTGTGGAACACCTGAGCTGGAGACCATAGCAAACATGGCTTCAACTTGTTTGACACTAGCAAACTTTAGTGTCAGATTCTTGACTAAAACAGAGATCTCTGCTAAGTCAAATGAAGTTGCAAAATGTTATGTGGACTCATTTAATAAAAATTTTCTGATAAGCCAAATACAGTATTTAGATGGTAGGAAAAATTACTTTGACATGAGGTGGGAAGTTGTATGATCTCAATAAAATTGTAGGTAGGACAACCCTTAGTTTTTTACTGCACTAAAAACTTTATTTCAAATATTGTTTAATTCAGTGGCAGTTTCCTCAGATTTTGCCATAAATCTGTAGTGAAATCCAAACAAAAATGAAGACATCTGTTTTCACTGAAATGGAACTTCCATGTGTTGGTACTGAAGAGAAGGACAAAGGTCTGGCAGTTCTTCCTTCTGCTGATTCCTTAAATGCTTCTTTGCAAGGCTGGTTCCACTGATTGCAACTGAAAGCAACCTCTGGGAGTTTTTAGCACTCCTGCAGCTGTGATTTGGTGTTGGTAAATCCAATGTCACTTTTTCCTCACCAAGTCAGGCTGATGTCTGTGATTCTTTTGGAGGATCTCTACTTGAAAAGCAAAAGCAAATAAACACACCCCAACACAAACAAATTTGGAATTAAAAAATTGTCATTAAGACCAGGGATGGGAAAGGCAAAGTATAGTTGTCCAAGCAGAGAGTGAATCACCTCACCAGGAACAGCCTTCAGTCTGAGTAGGGAAAGGACGAGTTTTATATCTGAGTGTGTGGAGCTTGGAACAGCAAGGGATTTGTTCTCTCTCTGGTTTGGATAGCTGTGTCCCAGTGCTGCAGGAGGAGTGGCAGCTGGGGCAGGGAGCACTGTCTGTGCCCAGCCCTGGGCAGGAAACCTGGCATGTGCCACGTGTGGTCCCCTGGTTTTGTGCCACTGAGCCCTGGGCACCACAACTGCTGCCAGAAACACCTCCCTGCTCCTAAACAGATGCTGCAACCTGAACAAAAACTGAGTGATAACGCTGAGGGTAATCAATAATCAATGTTTACCAGTATTTAACTTTCACCAGCAGTGGATGATGTAGTGAAGCAGAGGAAGGTTTTGCTCTGGGAACTACAGACTTTTCCTGATTGAAAATATCCCCATGGCTCTGAACAGGTTAATGTGGCCCTCGTGCACTTCCATGAGGGAGTGAAAACAGCATTACTGGGTTTGTTCCATATGCAACACACTGGGTCATGTGTAATTAATTAATTTACAGAGAGAGGGAAAGGTGAACTGTATTCTTAATGAGGAATGTTATGGTACAGGTTTGTTTTGTAAAATACGAAGATACATTTTTCTTCCTGTGAGGAAAATTCCTGCTGATCTTCACTGGTAAAATAGAGAATATATGTGATTAATTGAATTTTAGTTCAAACTTTCCACTGCACAGGAGCAATTCTGACTCTTGTGTTTGTTACATACTAAAAAGCCCTTTGCTTTATTTAAGTATTTCACATTGTACAATTATGGCAACATTATCATAAAATTGTGGTTATATGAAGTGTTTGTTCCCTCAATGGGTTTGACCTTTGTTTTTCAGCGTGAGAGGCAAAGGGCAGTGAAATTTCTGCCGGCTACCTGATCAGTTTCTAGGGAAGGAACACCTAGTTATCATAAAATGACATATAATCAATCATTTTTAGTTCAAATTATATATAGCCAGTTACATTTTCAAAAGAAAACTATTTTCAGAGCGTTTTTTACATTTTAGAATCCTAATCTTAAGCCAAAACCAAAACTTCTGTGGTTACTCTAGTATCTTGGCAAATTCTAACGGAGAAGAATGGCTCAGACTGACAGCAAATTTAATTGTTTCGGAAAAAATTTGATTTTGGCTGTGTTAAATTTGTGGTTGAACTTGATCAGTTCAGTCTTTTCCAACCTAAATGAGCCTATTATTGTAAGACTGCAGTGAGACCAGAATTTCCCTCCAGAGTTTTGTGACTCAGTTACAACATAAAGTCAGTCATTTGAAGTGAATTCTTGGCACTGAGGAGGGTTTCCTCACTTCCTTCAAAGTTGTGTGAAATAAGGCAAACATAACTTTTTCCATCATAGTTTTACAAAGGCAGATTGTAAAATAGAGAATAATTGGAAATGCCACAAGGATAGGTTTTTTTTGCTTTGTTTCATTTTAAGATGAGTGAAGCAGTGAAATATTTCCAAAATTACTGTGTTTGTGTAGGGTTTGGTTGTGCCACAGCCAGCACAGGAACTTGCAGTAACTGTTCAGTATTAATGTGTGTTCTGAAGCTGTGCAAGGCTGTGCTCTTCACATGCAGATGTTGCTGCAGTTGTGTTTGCTGAAGGGATGTGTTACCTGGAGCGTTCCTGCAGACTGGGGAGTTCCTGGCTGGCACCTGCAGCAAAGCAAGGCTGAGATTCCCAGGAGGAGCATGCACAGGTGTAGTGAAAAAGGGTGGGTTGGTGGAATGCACTGGGAATAATGTGAATACTTTTTACTATGATGTAATGTCTAGAACAATGAAAATGTGATTGCTTTACAATTATCATTCAGTTGGTATTCAGTTATTTTGTTTTGTAACTTGTGGTTATAAAACTCAGAAGATGCAATGTAACCAAATGCTCAATATGTAAATGTGTGCAGGATGTGGCAGAAGTAGTTCTGAGGGCACAGATGAAGAGTGACCATTAAAAATAGATGCTCAATTTATGTATATACTTGCAAAATTTTTGATAGTGCATTTCAATTGATTTTGCATTTCATGTTCTTGTAAAGTGCATCTTTCACACTTTTGAAGATTGTCTACTTGTACTATACTGTACTAAGCCTTTTTTTCAGGATTTCCATTATTGCTGGAGCTTCCAACATACATATTTCTTTCCAAAAATGCTCTTACTGTTATTTCTTTTTGTAAATAGTGTTTTGTATTAAATTTGCATGGATAAAACCCACATTTCCAAAACCAGTGTACATACGCTGTGTATAAAATACAAACTGTTTCATAATTTTCATGTAGTCAAGTTATTCAATTTGATTTCATTTCAGTTTATATATTTGTAGTAAATAATGAGAATTTGTTGTATGTTCTCTCAAATGTCTGTGTTTTCATTTTGATAAGTGGCCTGCCTCATTGTGTCAGGAGCTACATCCTCTGGCAGACAAAACAAAAGCTAACTCCTGGTTGAGGGAAGTAGGACACATTCACTTAGGAAGTAAGTTGGGATTTTGGTTTTGACCAACAGTGATGTGAGCATCGAGCTGCCTTCACTGTAGCAATATTTATACATTTGCACACTTTCCTGTGAAAACCCCCAATGTCTTCCAGCATATATGTTTGGAACAATATAGATTTTTGAATCTTGTTTAATGATAAGCTTAAACCAGTACAGAAATTCCTCCCAGCAGAGGTGATCTGCTTCCCTTCTGTTCCCTGGGCTGGATCTGGCAATAGCACAGATAATCTTCTGTATAGTTTGCAGTCATCAATTGCTTGATCCACCATTCAGGAAACAGAGCTGCCAGGTTTGGAGCTGTAGTTAAGTTGGGTTATTCAAATGTAGGTTAACAGAGAATTTTATATGACCAAATTTATTTTACCTTAATTTCTTTTTCATTATTCAAAGATGTAGACAAATTTATTTTTAGACCTGAATATTGAAAGTAAATGCTCTCTTTTGAGAGATGTTTTTCCTTCTGAGACCTTGTTCTGCACCTGCACACATCCAGCTGCTCTTTTGTTTTCTGATGAGGCACATTTGGGGACTGTAAAGCAGAAATTGAGGAATAACATTACAAAGAAAGTGAACACCATTCCTTGACAGAAGCATCTCAACAGTTGGAACTTTTTTTTTTGCAGTTACCAATGAGGGGTTTGTGATTGAAATTCTCTGTGAATCTGTTGTTCAGTTTCCAGCTCTGAGGAAAACTTTCCTCTTAAGAAAAGGCTTTTTGGATGTTCAAGGGCAATGGTACCCTGTTCAGAAGCCTCTGTTCCAAGCTGCACTCGATGAAGTTCAAGTCTGGTGAGGAGCAGCTGAGGGAGCTGGGGGTGTTCAGCTTGGAGAAAAACAGGCTCAGGGGCATCCTTAGGACTCTCTGCAGCTCCCAGAAGTGGGGTTGGTCTCTTCTCCCAGGTAACAAGTGACAGGACAAGAGGACACAGCCTTAACGTGTGCTGGGGGGAGGTCAGATTGAATATTGGGGAAATTTTCTGAAAGGGTGATCAAGCACTGACCAGGCTGCCCAGGGCAGTGGTGGAATCCCCGTGCCTGGAAGTGGCCAGAAGCTGTGTGGGTGTGGCACCTGGGAAAAGGGTTCAGTGGTGAACTCAGTGGGCTCAGGATTCTTTTCCAGCCTTAATGATTATATGATTCTGAGATGAAAATTAACTCTGTCCCTGTTGAAGGGACAATGACAAGACAATTACTACCATTTTCCTCTTCCATGAAACTGTCAGAGGTACATTTCCTACTGTTCAGCAGTGCAAAGATGTTTGTTGCTTTTTCTTCTTATGCATTTCCAGATATTTTTCTTCTCCACAGTTAGTGAAAGCTAAAATCCTTTTGCATCTTGAGTGAGAAATCCTGATATCTTCAGTGTAAATGTTAATTTGTATTAATAAGAATAGGGCATTCCAGATAGGTATAAATTCTTGAGCTGATGCCATATTGTTCATTTCATCCACTCCCTTTTGATCTCCAAAATCTCCTCCAAAAGAGAAGAAAAAGCAGCAGCCAACACTGTATTTCCTAGCAGAAGATTCCAAGTGCACGACCTTCTGAAGAATACTTAATAAGACAAAGCCTCCCACATTCCATGCATTCTCCAGCCCCTAAAAAAGGAAGCAAAATAAAGCAGGATTATCTCAGAAAACTCTCAGGGCTATAATTTAGAAACAGATAAGTAGTATTGAATTCAGTTCCAAACAGTGCTTATGTGAAAGCTACTTTTCTAGCTCCACTAACCACTGGGGGATGTGTCTAGCTTGCACTTTTCACTGTGTACTGAAATAGTAAGGGCATTCTGTTCTTTCTCCAGTAAGGACATTTATCCAGTGATGAAATTGAGATGCTCCTGCCAACAGCGATCGTTTTGTAACTTTTGGCTCAAGCAACATAAACTTTTGTTTCCCAGGAATATCAGTTTAAATGATGGTTCTATTTTTTTTTCTGGTGAAATGATAGGGGAGTTCCCAAAGTTTTCTTCCTCCTGTATATGCAAACAGGATTACAAAAGAGAGGTAGCAGATGGGCCACCCCAGTGAATGAACCATAATTTATTACTCAGTGTTATTGCCCTTCTGTGAGCAGTACCATGCTAGCCTGATTATCTGCTTTTGTAGCATTGCCTGTATATGGCATCATCGAGCCTTATTTGTGTATTTGGGAACTTTGAAACCCCTATTCCCAGTTTTTACTTTTGCTACAGGCTTAGAAACAGCCTTGTCACACAGACTGCTTCTGATGTGTGCTCTTTTTGATAACTTGAATTAATATTTTATTCAAAGTACTTTCATTGCAAATTGAGGAGTTGTGTTTGATGCATAAATTGAAATGACAAACATTTTATTTAGGAAATAGACTTGATTCTTCCAGGATTTATGTGCCCCCAAGCTGGGGTACATTCCCCCTTTTTTTTTTATGTTTTGTGTTAGGTTTGGGGGGGTTTTTTTGTTATGTTATTTGGCCTTTCAGATATCAACAAATTACAAGGAGTTCTGTTTTGATTAAAAGCAAACTCAGAATTGCTATAATGTTCTTAGAAGACATCTATAAAACAGCAGATCTGTTCCCACAGATACAGATGGGGAAAGAAACCTCACCACCATCTGGCTTTTCTCACTTGGACTTTCACATAAACCAAGAAAGACTTATGCACAAAAGGGTAAATTTAGTTTCTCTAAATACAATTTTTGCAAAATTAAAATTATTAGTGTATTTTTAAAAGCCACAACAAATTAATGTCTTGACAGTTTATTCAACAATGGTAAAAATACGAGGTATTTTTCACTTTCTGATGGACTGCATCTGCTTGACAATATTGCAACTTGAATTAATCCTGTGTTCACTTCTGAGTGCAGGTTGTGCTCTGCTTGCAGACAGTGAAGCCCCTTTATTTTGGCCAGAGAACTGCTCCTGCACTCTGATCTCCACAACTACAGAGCATTCTGCTGCTTGCCACTTTTGCAACTTGTTTATACAAGTAAACACTTGATGCCACTGAAACTGTTCCCCTTCCATGCTCATAAACATGAAAAAGCCAAGCAAAGGATGTTGGAGTTAAAAATACCCATCTGGGCAGTGCTCAGGGCTGCCTGAAGGAGTTTCAGCTCTCCAGCACCTTCCAGCAGTGTCACTGGGTGTGGCTGCATCCCTTCACCCCTCACCAAGCCAGGTGAGCTCCACACCTGCCTCCCCTACTGGGCTAAAACATGTTCTGCTTAGATTTGAAGGCAGCTGCCCAACAGTTGGTGTGTTTGACCCATCCCTGCCCGGGGGAGGAACAGACAATCTCCTGCAGTCCCTTCCAGCCTCGGGGCTGATCTGCAGTGTCCTGCCCTGCTTGCTGGCTCTGGGTTCCCCAGGATGGTGTCTCAGGAAGTCCATGTTGGCCAGCAGGCTTCAGACAGCTGTGGATGCTGGTTTGTGCCAAATCCCATGATTTTTTTAGGAGAATGTCTGGGGAGCACACAGGTACTCCTATCAGCTGGCAGAACAGAGGGTGGGATGCTTCTTCACAAGCAAGAGCATAACATGCTCTGATATTTTCAAAATGAACAGCTGGATTGTAATTGCATGTAATGACATGTATCCCAACTGCTGGTTAATTTGTCAGGCATGCTGTGATTTTGATGGACCATAGGAGAAATGCAAAGGCATTTTTACCCTGCCCCACACCACACTCTTCAGCTGGGCTCAGTTTTGAGTGGACAGTTCATGCACTGTGGTGCCATTAAAAGCACCCACAAGAAATGCTTGTGTGGGCCAGAATTTTTTTAGACAGTGTAGGAGACAAATTGCAAGTTAAAATAAGGCATCTGAAATTGGGCTGTCAAAAGTGGTTAAGGCTGGGGAGTTTGTTTACTTGCCTCCCACCCAGCAGGAAGAGGACAGTGATTAACTTGTGTTCCGTTGAGCAGTCCTTCTCACAGAGGATTAATTTCTGACCTCTGATGAATGTTTTCTGTGCCAGACATTCACAGAAACAAAACCTAAAAGTATAAGAAAATTTGCTTTGTGCTTGATGCTCCCAGGCTGTGAAACAGGAAACCAGTGAGGGACAGATGCTGTGGACTGGAAGATGAGCCAAGGCTGTGGCTCTTTAGCTTCAACTGGAGCAATGTCCCTTTTGTTCTGAGCAGTGCCCTCTCTTATCCCTTGTCCTCTCCTCAGCACTCTCACAACCAGCAGAGTATCCCCAGTGCTCACCCCCTGCCCAAGGCTGGGCACCAGGCTGAACTGGCAGCTCTTGCCCCAACAGAGACAGCAGGACCAGCTCTCCTGCAATCCCAGCCTGTGGAATTAAAGGGGATGCCCTGGAGCAGCAAAGCTGTAACCACTTCAGTGGCCAAATGTCTGTGGAGACTTTCCCTGCTTATCCTCTTCCTGGCAATGTAGGGGTTTGTTTAAATATGTTTTGGGTTGAGCCAGTGCATAGATCAAGGGAGTTAGGCCTTGAAGGGCTTAGTGTGCAGTAGGATTTCACAAAGAAAGCATCACAAGGTGCCTCTGTTCCCATGGCAGGTTCCCAGGGGCTTTCTGCCGACACAGGGGGTGTAGGACTGGGAGATGCTCCTGAAGAGGGAAACTCATCAGGATTCAAGGCTAGTAGTTGGATTGAAAATGTGTTGTAAAGTCACTGCTCAGTCACCTTGTGGGGAATTTAGGAGAGTGCAACTCAATTTTAGAAGAGTGCAGATTTCTGCACCCACAGGGTTAAGGAATGTCTTTCACAAAAGCAGGCAAACTACTTCATTATCCCTTCATTAAAATAAATATTTTTCTTTTCTCTATTAAGGCAAATCTTACCTCATCAGTTAAAATCCATCTTTTAAGTGGCAGTTGATTCATATATTGTTGAAGGATTTATTGGTATATCTCTTAAAGCCTGTTGAAATATTTGTTTTTCCTGTTGCAAATCTTTTAAGCAGTATTACTCAAATCCACACAGTCAGCTCTAACACAGGGAAAGTCTTGGGGGGCCCAGGGGGATCCACGGCAACAGGAAAGCCCTGAGAACAGAGCCTAACATCAATGAAAGTCAGAAAAGGGAAGAGCTAGGAAATAACATGATCTTTGAGCTTAATCCTGCACACCTGCAAGAGCCTGTACCTGTAGGAAATCTGTATTTCTCAAGCATTATATGTCAGTTATAAGGTGTTAGCCAATATTTTGTTTGTAAGAGCAGTTTCTAAACCAAGCTCTGCCTTCAAGGTGAAACTCATTCTTTCTTACCAGCAACTGATCTGCAATTTAACCTCCCCAGCCTGGATTTGTTTTTAAGTGCTGATTCACAGCAGAGATGTAACTCCTTAGATTCCTTTAACCCAAGGTAAAGTGCAGTGGTTGGTGCAAATGCTGCTTGGTGAACGTCTCCAAAAGCAAACCCCAACACAGCCTCTATGGAAAAGGACCCTCAGCAGACTTGCAGGGGAGTGGCCCTCCCAGGTCTCCAGCTTTGGCAATTTGCTGCCCTTTTGTAGGGGTGTGAGCAGTGCCAACTTCACATCTGGTCACACTGACCTAAGTCTTTATCAGCACTATTAATTGCTGGTAAATTACTTGGCAGAAACATCTGGCCACAACATCCCAGGGACAGCTCTGGCCAGAGCTGGTGTCTCCCACTACCAGCGTGGCAGGGACAGCTCACCTTTCCAAGCACACCTGAGTGGGCTTAGCCAGAGCATCTCCTCAAGAGGATCTGTGTGTGCCACCCTGGCCCCCCTGCAGACCACAGCCCTGCAGCAGCTGCTGGACAAAGGAATCCTGCCAGTTGTGCCTTCCAGAGGGCAGAGCTGCACTGCAGCTCCTCTATCACCCCTGGATTACTGCTCCTCTGCTTCCCTTTCATTGCTCCCTGATGTGTGCCCACTCCTGGGCTGCACAGAGATTTCAATGCTACCAGAACAGTCTGGTCTACCCTTTTCCCCCAATCATATTTCCTGCTGTGGAACAAACCTATGTAAGAGCATCCACAAGCCTGCTGAGATCAAACCTCTTCCTGATTTCACTGGCCAGGCATTGCTGGGAAGAATGACCAGCCATGCCTTGGAGGGCAGTCCTGCCAGAATTTCCTTCAGCACAATGATTTATAGCTGGAGAGCCAGCATCTTCCTCAGGATGTGAGGTCTGAGCTCTCAGTGAATCAGCTGGATCCCACCAGTGCCACGTCTGCCTGTAAGTGCTTGCTGCAGTTTTTTCCAGCAGCTGAGTTGCTGTCTGAAAGCTGCAGTCATCTGGTCAGGACCTTGGTCAAAGCATATTTCACAGGAAATAACAATGGAGCAAGGTTTTTCTTAGATGAAGGAGCCCCATCCAATTTGAAAGGACCCAGTGGAAGCTAAGAACAAAATTTCTCATCAGATAAAAAGTGTTTTACTTTCTGACACTTGTGTTTGTTTTTTGGGGTTTTCCCCCATAAATGAAGAAGCCCAGTGGTCATCTGCCTACGGACAGTTGTGCCCAGCTGAGCTGCTGATGTTAGTCCAGGATGTGCAGACCTGACACCTCCGAGACCAGCCAGGATTGCCAAGCTTTTCCCCTGTGCTGGACACAGAGCCCCAAGTCCAGATCCCGGCTGCAATGAGCCCCTCCATGCTGGGATCTGCACTGTCCCACAGTGTCCCACAGCCAGGCAGGGCTCAGCTGGAGCCACAAAGCTCTTCAGGACACAGTAATCAGCTTTTCCCCAACAAATTGCATCTCGTGATGGGAAAGTCCCTCACACATCATGTGGGGCTGTTTGCTGCAGCCCACATGTGCAGTGAGCTCTGCTGCCTGGGAGGGGATGCCTGACGTGTGTGAGCACTGAGTGTCTGCTCGATTTCTTCATGTGCATCCTACACACACAACACTTCCAGGCTGCCTGGTCAGATGCAGCTAATTGAAGCTTACTATCTAGGAACAGGAACATAGGCAGGACTGGATTTTTTCCATTTTACTGTTACAGCTTTCTTTTTTTAAGAGCTAATAAGAATTTTGTCTTTTACGTTAACTGGCTTAAAGGAAAATCCCAAAGTGTGATGGTAAGTTATAACTACTTTTATTATGATTTTATTTTGAATGAGTGTGTTTAAAACAGCATAGCTGAGTTTGTTCAGTTGTAGTACAGAAATTGGATTTATGCATACCATAATTTCTATATAACTTTGAAAGAGTTTTCCAGGATTTCTTTATTTTTAAGTTTATTTTTAATGGCACTGACGTTTGTGTTCTTGAAATAACTTTGGTTGAATCTGCTCAGAGTGCAGGGTGATGTTCAAGCTGCAGATTTTCAGCCAGTGGTGTGTGCATATCTGTGTTTACACTATTGTTGTACAAATATGCCTCTTATCCCTTTCAAGCCACATTCTGGCTGTTCTGAAAACCATCCTGTGGTCATTTTTAACTTAAGTATCTTCCTATATTTTTCCTTTTATGGGAAGATATAAACAGCTTTTCATATAACTAGCAGTCTTTAGGCTTGTCCTAATCCAGCACTGGCTTACTGATAAGAGCTGTCAGCAGATATCATGCAAGAGCTGTCTGTCCTGGTCGAGTTATTCTGGGCTAACACCTCTCTCTCAGGGGAGGTGTCAGAGATCTGCATCTGAAAAGAACAAATCCGTTCCACATTTTTGGACTTTTCTTTTCTTTTCTTTTCTTTTCTTTTCTTTTCTTTTCTTTTCTTTTCTTTTCTTTTCTTTTCTTTTCTTTTCTTTTCTTTTTTCTTTTCTTTTCTTTTTTCTTCTCTTCTCTTCTCTTCTCTTCTCTTCTCTTCTCTTCTCTTCTCTTCTCCAATAATTTCTTCTCAGTTTGTTCACTGTCAGGCCAAACTGTGCTTTTAATAAAACATTTCACAAAGCAGCTTTCAACACCACTAGGCTGTTGATGGGAGCCATAAAGGCTCGGGCTGCTGTTTGCATTGGTGATCCCTGGTCACCAGCAGGACTGGGAAGGCACAGGGGAGCAGGCCAGAACTGCTGCCCCCTCAGACTCCAAAAAACCTCCTGCCCCCAGGGAAAATGCTATTTTATATGCCCAGGGGTGCAGCTCAGGGTTCAAGGACCAGTCTGTGAGGATGACCTGGACCTTGCCCTTTCTCCTGCATGTGCCAACTGCCCTGCTCAGGCACTGACCCTGTGCCCATCCCTCTGGACCTGGCTGCCACATCGTGCTCATGGCAGCAAAGGCAGGATTAGATTCTGGCTGCAAGGTGCCTCCAGGGCTCGCTGGCTGCATTGTTATTGGGAAGGACCACTTCTCCCAGGCAGCCTCCCAGGGGTGCCTGGCTGTCCTGGTGTCCCTGTGGGTGTCCTTTTCCTACATGTGGCCCCAGCATCAATGATGGGTGATGGCTGCTCAGCCCCTGGCAGATCCTGCTCTGTCCAAGGCAGCAGCAATGCTCAATCCCCACTGGATTGGATTGGATGAAGGTGGGAAGCAAAAATGAAGGGACTGGGAATTGCCAGATTCCCTGGCAGCCCAGGTCAGGGCATTCAACTCTACAGAATATCTGTTTCTTCACTCATGAGTCCCCTGCACAGTGATTGCCCCACAACACCTCTGCCAACACGTCTGCAAACTCACTGATGTAAGGCACTGGATGGAATTTAAAGGAGAAGGGAAGGGAGATTTATTTTGCATATCCCAAGGACTTGGAGGTGTGTGGAGAACAAATCACATTGGAAAGACAAGGCAGGGAAGCAGAAGCCAGGAAGTTTTTCTCTCTTTAGGATGGCCTGAATGCTGAGGGGGAGCTTTGGCTCCCTTTGCTGCCTGTGCCAGAGCCATCAGAGGCAGCTGATCCCTGCATGGCACGACTGCTGCTTTGCCCATCACGTTGCCTTCCCCCTCCACGCTCTCAGGGCCAACCTGCAGAGTGCTGCCCTGCTGCCAGCCTTGTTTTCACACTCACTGTGCCAGCACTTCATGGGAAATGGTTCTGCTTTAATAACCACTCTCAAGCTCTTATTTTAGATGTCTATCTAATTCTGGACCAACCCGAAAATGAGGCTGGAAGTACTTACCACTGGGAGTAAATACTTTTACCACAAAATGATTACTTTTGGGGGCAAATGCTACTGGGATAAAATTGGTACAAGGCAGGGCAGATGGCCAGTGGAGTTGGTGAACGCCCGCCAGCAGGACGTGCTGGGAGGAGGCTGGGCTGAGACCTGGGCATTCATCACAGGCAAAAGGCTGAGTGGCAGCGGAGTCACAATGAGGTGAGAGCCCCTCCCAGGATTTGGCACTGGAGAAGGGATTGAATGCCTGGCTGCCATCGGTCGCGTCGCTCTGGCGACAGAGCTGCTCTCATGGAAAGGTCCGGGGCTCCTGGCATGGTGCTGCGCTCAGGTTTTCAGCAGCAGGATGGCAGCCAGCCTGGGAACTCGCTCTGCTCCCTCCAGTGACTGCAGCTCAGACTGTGCTCAGGATTGCACCGATTTCAGACTTCTGCCTTGCCAGGTAAGCTCAGTTTTGAAGCCAGGCTCAAAGCCATGTGGTGGGGAGGTTTTGGTCTTTCCTAAGGCAGCCTCTGGGCCAGGTGGGGGACCAGTTGTATCCACCTGCCCCCTCAGCAGGTGGATTTGGTGGGAGGCAGCAAATGGAGGCTGTTTGCTAACTCTTAACGAGCGCCTGCATGGTCAGAGCCTGGTGCCCAGGAGGGTGTGGTTGGCTCCTGCCCAACCTGCAGGACAGGCAGGGGGAGATGGTGAGGGTGAGAACAGTTTATCTTTGGATGTCTCCATGTTCTCTGCTCCAGAGGGGCTCACAGCTCAGTCAGTTTGGTAAGAGGTGTTATTTCTGTCTGCTCTTGCCTGAAGAGCAGAAAGTGGTCCTGGAGCAGCCCTGGGCTTTCCTGCATGGGGTCAGCAGCTCCCCCTGACTGGGGAGCACAGATCCGAGTCTGCAGGCAGGGAGGAACCGGAGCAACAGTGGAAATGGCACCTTCCCGGGGAACAGGGATGCACAGCTCTTCCCTGTAAGCCCTGTATCCCCCGGCAGAGCCTGCCATAGCCACAGGACCCCACTGCACCCAGTGCTGATGGTGCTGGGACCGGCCAGGTCTGCCAAGAGCAGCCATGTGGCAGAGCTCTGTCTCTGGTACAAGGGCCCTTTGACCCCCCTAAACTCCTTCTGGGAGCTGTGGCAGAGCCTCTCTGTTCTGGAGATAATTTTTAGCTTCTTTTACATCTCCCTCTGGATGTATTCCTAGCCCATTGCAGTTGTTGCTCTGCCAGCTTTTGTCTTCATTTTTTTCTGTAATGCCCTGGTGCATTTAATGGCAGAATTTGGGCCCTGGCATTCCAGGCTGTGCTCCTGATCCTCTTCCAGCCTCTCCTCAGCATCCCCTGCACACCCTCAGCCCCTGGAGCCCTTTTTTTCCTGCAGACTGATTCCCAGGCATTGCTACACACACTGGTCAGTGCTGTCTTAATTCCTCAGCCCTGCTTTGTAATTCTTTTCTACAAAAGTTTTGTGTGCCAGAGTACAGTCACCAAGTCCTTTACTAAACCTGATACTGTGCCCTGAAAAGAACTAAATTATTCTCATGGTGTCTGCTAAACCTGCAGCCTAAGCCCAGCTGCATCAGAGGGGAAATCAGAGCAAGTCCTTGTGTGAGCAAAGGGTACATGCAGGGAGTGGAAGAAATTGCTGCAGGAGTGAAAGATGACTCAGTGTGAAGACAGGAGTCAGCAGGTTGTGGATCCTTCGGTGCTGCCAAGGTAGCAGACACGCCACACAGAAACCACTTCATCAGGAATTGCAGGAAATTGGTGATGGATTTGTGTAAAGGGTGCCTCGAAGGCTGCCACAGAGTCAGCTGAAAGGCAGAGGGAGTGTGTGACACCTGACTTTGGGCTGGATGGGTCTTTCTGGGAACAATACTGATTACAGAAAGCAAAGATGTCAGTGGAGCCAGCTCCGTGGCAGCTGCCTGGGTGGCTCACATGACACAGGCACATTCAAACAGCTGCTGTCCCTTCTTAAGATGCTGCCTGAGCCAGGAGAGTAGCCATCAGCAAAGAAATATGGAAAACTGAGGTCTCCACTCACCAGAAAAATAAATGTTGATACTGGGTATTGCTAGAGAGTCTGGATTCCTTCCATCATTTCCTGAAATCCCATAACAACCACAAGTGTTTAATTTATGAATGCAAAGAAGGGATTTTTTTCCTTGCAACACTCAGTCTGTCGCCAATGCCCCGTGTTCCTTTTCCTAGCACTTGTCCTTGTGGTGACATCCCCTTTCCAGTGCAATCCATAACACTGTGCTGGAGGCCACTGGTCTGCTTGGAATTACTTGGAGTCCTTTATCCCAGAGCCTTGGAAAGAGCTTGTTTAATGCAAGTTTTGTAAAAGAGACTGATTTCCCTGAAACATGAGGCAGTTAAGAGGCTTTTGCAAATCATCCATTTTCCATGCCACTGGCAATTTCAAAACTATCCTTTTGGATCAAATGAAACATGCTATTTCACACCAAATGGTCTCTTCATAGCTGGAGCCTTTCAGTTGTTATTTCAGTGATTAGAAAGCTGCTTCTAAACGTGGAGGTTGCAAAGTTGAAAGCTTTTATTTTGAACTATCACATCCCAATATTTTAATCTAGCTTTACAATGGATTGCTTGACAGAACCAATTTAGCACAAATGGGATGAATATATCAAATATATTTTAACCAAAAAGGATTTGGCCCATTTTTTATATTTAGCTCCATTAATGGTCTTTGCCAACTGCTTTGCCATTTGCGAAGAAATATTTCAGCAATGATGCTGCTGTTCCTTTATTTCCTCCAACAGAAGCAGATTTTTACAGAAGGGCTTTTTAATTTCTGCATGCAGCTGCATATCTGTCTTAGTCCAAGAACCCAGTCAGGGGATTCTCAGCTCTTTGAAATCTCTTATTCATCCTGGTGGCACCTTTACAAGTTTGCATTCCCTCGTCTTTAGTGCTTTTATTAATCTTGCTGCACAGAGCAGCCGTGAGGCTCTGGGAGCTGACTGTGCTCTGGGAGGAGGAGGCAGCTCCTGTGAGACGTTCCTGAGCACACAGTGACTGCAGGAGTCACTCACCCAGCTGACAAATCCTAAAAAATCTCATTCATGAGCAAACCAGACGAGTCAACTTCCAAATACTGTTGCAACAGGGAAGGCAGCAATCAAAGGGGAGACAGTCCCTGTGGCTTTGCTGGTTGCTGGGCTTGGGGGATTTTTGCTGCTGGTACCAGGGGCCTCCAAGGACAGGTGGGCACAGGGCACACAGGGAGGGGCCAAGCCCAGCCAGCAGTGATGCCACCAGGCTCAGCTCAGTGCACAGAGCTTTGGCAGGGCACCCTCCCCATTGTGTGCAGGGTTTGCTGGTGAGCCAGAGCTGGCCTGGTTTAATTTATGACTTCTTCCATGAGCTTATCATCACTTTATGATGGATTTCTTTCTTTTTTTGCAACTTAGTCCCTTTACAGAACAGTTAAGACACAAATCACTTACCTGTCCTTGTCCTGACCTTGGGGCCCTGAGGTTCTGGTCCAGCACAGCCAGGGATTGTCCCTGCCTGTCCCACAGCTTGCTGGGACACTGCTCAAACTACAATCAGTAAGGTTGGTAGCAGCTAAGGTGTGAGTCCTGTGCAGAGGTGAGCCCTGGGCCACTGATGTCTCTCCTACCCCCAGGCAGTGCCTCCCCTCAGCTTTGCTGGACTGGGGATGGATCCCCTCCCGTGTCCCCTTAGCTGAGCTCCTCCAGGACAAGTTTGGGGGTTGCACCGACGCTGGCAGGGGGAGGAACACAGCAGGAGCAGCAGGTACCAGCACCATGGCACAAGGAGAGGAAGAGAAAAGCATCTGTAGTTCACAAAGGGAGCTGTTCTGAGCAGGAGGGTGGCCAGAGCAGGCACTGCTCAGCACAGACCTGCACTCTCTGCTCCTTCCTGGGTGTTCCAGTGCTGCTGGTTGTGTTGTGGAGCCCTATTGCTGCCAATTGCAGCTATGCATTTTTTTCCAACCTAATTTTCTCAGGAATTGACCCAGTTCTAGCATTTGGGAACTGGCATTCACTCTACTGGCAAATGTTTCTTATTTGTTCCAAACAATGTGTCCAGTGTGACCTTTTCTGCTTAAATAGCTTGCACAACGAGAATACATTAATGCTCAATTCTAATCTTGCATAACTCTGAAATCAAGCCCATACATTTACCAGCAGAAAGACACTTTTTTTTTTTGCCATGCTTTGCCCAAAGTAAGAAGGAAAATCCAGCACTGTGAAATTTCAGGGAAGGGACAACTCACCCATAACTCCCTTACCCCCAAAATTCACAGGGGTCTCAAGGAGACACTACACATTTCTGCATGTCTTCAGAAACACACAGAGAAATGGAGAGGACAGCTGCCACCTGGAAAGGGGCCTCGTCCTGCCTCTGCTGCTCCCAAACATTCTCATTGACTATGGCTGGGAAGGGATAACACATTCATTTGGGCCTCAAACCAAACAGTGGTGCCATAAGTCTTGTGCAGGTGCTCACAGGACATTTTCCTTCCTAGCAAGGACTCCTTCAGTTCCTGATGCCATTTCTCATGTCCTTTGTATGCCTGAACTCTTCCTCAAGATGCCTAAATTTGGTTGTGGGAAGAGCCAGCCTGAGCCACAGCCCTCTGCTTGTCAGGGCATGTGCACCACAGCTCTGCTCTTCCCAAAACATCCCCATTGACCCTCCTGGAGGGGAGCTGCCACAGGCAAACTCCTTCAGCTCACAGGAGGCAACATGGCCATGACTCACTCGTGTATTCCCGGCCATGACCTTGAATGGTTCTTTGTAGAGCAGCAGGAACCATCAGATTCTTTTTTTCAGCAAGGTGTATTTGGTAATAGATTTCTCACCTCGGGTAAACCAGGTCTGGTTGAAGCACCTGCTCCTTGCAAGAGTTCTCCAGGCTCGGGGCAAGGCAGGGCTTGCAGGGTGATGCAGGCAAGGAGGGATGAAGGAAATGGTGACAGGCAGGGCTGTAGAAGGCTCGTGGCTGACATGCCTGGCTGGGGCAGAGGGGCGAGGGGAGGGATAATTCACTGTATTTCCTGCAGACCCCCAGGAGCCAGGAGAGGCTGGATTTGCTCCAGAGCCAGCAAGCTGATGGGAAGGCTCTGTGGTGGGACACACAGGGGATGGCCCTGGGGACCCCCAGGTGGAGCCACGTGGGCCAAGGTGATGCGTGAGGCTGCAGGCAGTGGTGGGGCTGTGGCTGCCAGCTGCTGGGGACAGCTGTGTGCCACCACCTCCAGCACAGAGCCTGCACTGATTCTGCCATTTGGTTTCCATCTTAACGAATCCCTTCAATATTTCAAACACACCTTTGATCTGCTTGAGCACATAACAGCAACAATTAACGCCAGCACCTCATAAATCACAGCAATGTTCCCTCTGGTGCTTAATAAAGCCTCTGACCGTGTGGCCGATGCCATTACATTGCTATGTGATATTTGATCCCCGGGGAGAACAGAGAGGAGTCTTTAAAAACCTCAGGATTTCTGTGAAATACAAAGCTTTGAGCAGAGCAGACGTGAAGCTGCCGAGGAGCCCCGCGCTCCCGAGGTAGATGGGCTCCCATGCACTCAGAGGTCCAGGTAAGAGCACTTGGAAGGTTTTAAACCTCTCTGTGAAAGCCTTTGTTTAATTTTACTTGCCTTATGAAATCATATTAATATATTCAAATAACCGTACTGGAAATTAAAAGAAGCTTTCTGTGCCAACACTCACACACAGTCCTTGGATGCTGCTGCTTCTCCCAGCTTTGCAAGCTGCCTCTCCTTGTCACTGCATCCTTGGACCTTTCTGAAACACAGACTCACTGCCTGCAGCCAGGTTTGCACTGGCACAAGTTTTATGCTGTGTTTTATGCTGTGTTTGTAAAGAAGTAATTCCCATAATTTTTTCTGCCTACACACTATCATTTCACAGCGAAACAGAAAAATTACTGGTATTGCTGTAATAATAATACTTATGTAATAACTGTACTTACGTGATGGGTTTATGTGATGTAATAGTTAGAATTATGTGATGGACTGGGGGGATTTGATATTAATTTAAATTGAAAATTTGCTGTTAAAATTGTTGTGTATTTTCAGTTGCTCCTACGTATTGCCAGCTAGAATTTCTGGTTTATTTTAAGCACATACAGATACCCTGGACAGCACAATCTGCCTCCTTCTCTGGCTACCCTGAGCCACTTTTTCCAGTGATGGGTTGTTTTTTTTCTCTAATCCTCAGATTTCTAAAGATCCCTGCGACTGGAAGTTCTGTTGTTCAGCAGAGCCCCAATTCCACATTGTTGCAGGGTAGCTGTGAGCACTGAGGAGGAAGCGGCTGTGCCAGAGTCTGACCTGGGATTTCACCTACTTAAGCCAGGCTTGCGTGGGCAATATAAAGTGAGTTTGTTTTCTGAATAGATCTCAGTGATAAATGCTCACATAGAGGTTGCCAAGTTGTTACTCAAGTGGAGCTCGAGCAGTGGCCTCAAGGTTTCAGGAAGATTAATGTCTATATACCTATTTATGTACCTAGATCTGTATATATATATATAATCTATATATCTCTCTCATCCTCCATCTCTATGTAATCTATAATGACACCTGTATCCATATGAAAAAAATTAAAACCCTGTTAGAATCCATGTGGTTTCTGGCATGGGGAAGCACGCTGAGTTGGAGTGTCTGTAGGCAGAAATTTCTACCCAGGTTCAGCATGAAATCTGAAAGAAGGAGTAGCCCCCTCCCTGGAAACTCTGCTCCTCTCTCTCTCAGTCCCCATCTTCCCTCCAGCAGACCCCCACAGGAATATAAATTTGTCCCCTTCAAATATTGCCATGACAACTAAGAATTCTCACAAGCATTCTACCATTCCTGCCAAATCCTGGAGCAGGCACGGCAGAAGGTGGCGATAGCTGCATAAGATGTGTCTGTTTATTGGCTAAGGCAAGGCTCAGGCATTCTGGTGTCTTTTTTTTTAATGAAAGCATCATTGATCCAAGGCATTTCCCGTGGCAGGGGGTCATTCCCTTGGTTGAATCACTTTCCAGAGAAGATGTGAGACAGAGGGCTGGGGACTGGAGTACAGGCTGACACACTTGTGGAGCGTGTACTTAGCTGGCCAGAAACTATTTCAAAGGAAGCCATGTGGCACCATCACCAAAAGTTGTGAAGTCCTCTGGGAAATGATTAATCAGCCTTGGTAAACAAGTAAAGCCACACTTATTGTCAGTGCTGAACCTGCAGAGGGAACACCAGGGCCCCACGGTGGAGGCTGAAGCTTTGAACTCCTCTGTGCCTCCACAGCCCCCTCGCTGCTGGACTGCTCCTCTGACCTGCACCAGCCAGTGGAACCCTGGACCTCTGATGGCTCCCTGGAGGCTTCCCGTGCTCCCCGTGGCTCTGGTGTGGGGCTGGGTGTTGGCCTTCTCCGTCCCCACCACAGGTAAAACCTGATGTGTTCTTGTGTCACTGCCTAACTCCTGCTTCCTGTTAACCTGGGCCCTGTGTGGAGTTTGTCCTTCAACCAAAACTTGTGTGTGTGTGCATTGCTGTGTGAGTGGCTGGTTTGTAAACCTGTAATCCATTGCCTAAATGTATTATGTGTCTAGGGGATGTTTTTCTGGGTGAATTTGAAAGGAGAAGAGACTGCCTTTGGTGCACAGCAAACACACTGTTGATAGAGAGTTATCAAATATAAACACTGCTCCTGGGTGTGGTCCCAGCCTGCCAGACTGTGCTAGGTGTAAGAAACAAGGCTTATTCGTCCTTGGAGAATGATGCTTCTAAGAGAATACTGCTCTTCTATCATCAGCTATCACTGATGGCAGTGGCTCTTGAAGCACCCTTTGCTTCAAGCCCTTGAGCATCTCTTTGCTGCACTGCACCTGCTGGCTCTTCTGGCCTCTGGCAGCTGGCACTTTGCACCCAGAGAGATGGGGAGCAGGCCTGGCCCTCCCTCCCTGCTGTAACCAGTGCATGGTGCAGGGGTGAGAACTTGCCCAGGAGGCCACTGAGACACTGCCTGTCCTGCCAGCCAGCCCACACAGAAAGCTGCCAGCAACCCCCCTGCTGCCACGCTGAGCAGAATAGGCTGCCTTTGAAATGGGTTTCAGAAAACATAAGTGTCACCTCCACCTCTCTGAGCAGCACAGGGAAGTGCAGACACAGAGGTGGAAGATAAGAGGGGGACACCTGGCAGGCTGCCATTTTTCCACTGGCAAAATAGGTGGAAAATTGCAAACCCCACTTGATGCTTGCACCTCCTCAGAGGGCACGGTGTGATCAGAGGTGGTGGGGGGCAGCTGGGGACAAGCAGGGGTTTGTCACCAAAGCAGTGATGCTGGTGGCAGCGTGCCCAGCAGCCAGGAGGGGTGGCTGTGAGGGCAGTGGGTGTCTCACAGCCAGCTCAGCACTACCTGGCTCACCATCACAAACATCAGGGGAAGATGCTGTTAGTTTGGTATTTTACAAAAAACATCCACGGGCAACATTCCTTCAAGATTGGATGATGAAACAGAGCTTTTCTAGTCCTGTGCTCTGTATGAGTGATGTGAGACTGGTAATGTGTTCTTGTGAGAATGAGAAACTGCAAGAGGCGGTGCTGACATTTAAAAAACAATCAAATCCCAGAATGCCAGCAACATCCCAAAGAGAAGCTTTTCTGTCCCCTCTGAAATCCAGTCAAAATTTATTTTGCAAGAATTGCTGTTTACAATTACAGTTGTTTTGAATAAACACTGCTATTTTGCTCAAGATCAGGATGTAAATAAAATTCAGAGCATTCTCATATCCAGTCAGAAATTCCAGTTCTGACCAATCTAATCCTCTCTTGCCAGTTTATTACCAGGCTCATGACAAGGGCTAGCAGCTTTTTGATTCCTTGTTTCCAGGGCTGTGAGGCTCAGCATTTATACACTCAGGAGGAGGTTCCCAAGCACTTGCTCCATAATCATCCTAAATACATCCCCTACTTCACCATCTACAGTAGTAACAAATCTCTCATGGAGCTTCACATAATGGGGAAAGTGGGATTTTCAAATGGCTGCCCCAAGTATGTTTTGTTTCATTTGGGAAAATTTCTGTAGAGGAAATATCCTCCAGCAGTGTACCCTGCAAACTTTCCAGGGAGCACATTGAAGCTGGACTTATGTCACCATATTCCACTGAAAAATATTCTTATGGTCTACTTCCACAATGGATTTATAAAAATAATAAAAGGAAAAAATGGTGTAAAGCCAGTGATCTGGAAGCCAGATTCAAAGGGAGAATGGTGGTAGTGCTGGACTGACTCTGCCAGGAGATGGGCTCCAAATTCCAGGGAAATGAAGTGTATCATGCAATGAATATGTAGAAACCAAATGGACAATCTCACCTCTAGACAGTGGAGAAAAATGACCTTAGACATCAACAAAAATTGGCTTTGTTTCAGCTAATAAAACTGAGCAGCCAAACAGCTTTTGTCATGTGAATGACAAGTCCCCACAGAGCTGGACCGTTAGGACACATCTTCGTTTGGAATTCATCCATAATACTTGTTTATTGACATATATCAGCACCTTATACTCTTATAAAAGCCAGATCAACTGTAAAAGCACTTTTGTATAGCTGATGGATGTCCAAAATAAGAATTATTCTAATTCTCTGATTTTTGCCCTTTTTTTCCTGTTTTGTTTTTTTTTTTTCCCATTAATCCTTAATATACTTGAAAGGAATATTTAAAGCAATATGTGTGATTTGTGTCTATTATGGTAAAGGAATAGAAATCCCCTGACAGCATGCTTTGATCTGCCATCCTGTGTTGGTGTGTGTGCTGAACACAATGTTTGCAGGGATAACTGTCCTGAAGGTTGGTAAATACCATGAGTTGAAGGTAAGCAAATATAGTTCAAGAAAGGTCATCCTAGGACAGCAGTTTTGCTTAAAATGTCTTGAGAGTCAAAAAGTGGCATTCTGTGTGCATTTTCAATGATCCTCGAGTGTTTTCTTTGAGCACCAGTAAAACTGGGTTTTGGGGGGTGGGCAGGAGCAGGGCTTGTGTTGTTTGTTGAGAACAGGGTATTAAACATCCAGGGCTGCAGCCAGCAACACTCCACATCCAGCAGCTGCATTTCAACCAATCATATCACATAACACACCAACGAATTTCACGACTGCTTTGTGTTTTTCTTCACTTTGACACTCAGTTTTACCCTCTGCTTTGTTTTTAACGTAGTTGCTCCCCCACGAGACCTTCAGCTCAGTGACCCTGGGCTCCTGGGTTCTCTGGATGTAGAGTGGAAGCCTCCCCCCCACGTACCAACCTTCAACGAATGCGCAGTGAAATACAAGTTTGAATATCGCAACACCGGGGACAGAGACTGGAAGGTAGGGCAAAGCAGGAATTAATTCTCCCAAACCAGGGCTATTGTTCTGCCTTTACTTCTTGCACAGATTTATGTTTGCATTTCAAGGAGGAGTGGAACCAAAGCTGTTCCAGTTTTCCTTGAAAAACCAGCCTGTTTCAGTGGTTTGAATGGGAATGTGCTTTGAAATGTAACAGCAGCAGCAGCCAGGGAAGGGCTTATTTCTGTCAGAGGGCTGGGTGTTTGCTGCTCAAAAGAATTCAATAACATTCCTCGTTGTAAAAGAAAAAAATTACATTTTTCTAAAGCATCTTTATGGGGTTTGAACTGAAACAACAGATCCTTAGGGATGCAGAGTGGAAAACAAATAAAAGTTAAATTTCACTAATTATCCTAATGTTCCAACCTTCCCTCTATCCAGAAGTGTGTTTTAATTACCAATTACTTCTCTCTTTTTGATATACTTGACTCTAACTCAGCTCTTTAATAAAATTGTCAGTTGTCTCTCACTGATGGGTAGCAGGGCAGTAGCAGGCACACCACAGAAAGGGTTGTTGGAACATATTTTGTGAGTGCTTAGAAGATGGAAGCTGCTGCAGGTTAAGGAGATAAATGGAATGGGGAGAGGAGAAACCCAGCAGTGGGAGCTGTTTGGTTGGCACAAGGTACTGAGTAAAAATATGCTGGGGATCTTTCCCAACAACCTAAAATACAGACTGGTATCCTGAAAGAAAAAAGGGATTTTTTGTACAATCCTAAGGCAGGAGTGCTAGAGGGCTTGCCAGCTCATGAGAGCAAGAAGAGAGAAGGAGCAATCAATCAGGCTGGCAGTGCTGGGGAGCCCAGCTCCTTGCTGGAACGGGTCATCTTCACCTCCCTGAGGCAGCAAAGCCAAGGCTGGCAGGCCATGCTCAGCCACCACGGAAATGGGGTTAGCCCCAGCCATCCCAGGGGAGCCTGCAGAGGTGGAAAGTCCCATTTCAGCTGTGCATTGCAGTTGCAAGGGCATGAAAAGGGGCCCTTGGACCTGTGCAGCAGGGTGAGTCTCTGCAGATTCCTCCAGGATGATTTTAACTGCAATTTGAAAGAAAAACATACACTGTTTCATCAGAATTCCTGAAATCATGAGTAATAAAAGTTTCTTATGTGAGGCAGACGTACAGACTAGAACAAAATAACCTCTGATACCTTGCCAAAATCTTGACCTCACGAAGAATGGTCAGGCTGAAGAAAATTCACTGGACATCAGCAGAAACAAACATTGATATCTGTTAGAAATACCTGGCTCAACACAGCTCTCACACTTGGGGAGTGCTGAGGCACTCTGACTGCGGGCTGTGCCAGAGCTGTTCCCACTGCATATATGGATGCATTTTATGGCACAGATGCATTTTACAGCACATTACCTCTGCCCTATGTTGGCTAACACAACACTTTGTCTCATCATTTGTTGTAAATCTTTCTCAGCTTCGTTTTCCTTGCATTAAGTGATGGGGAGTAAGTCTGAGGAAAAAAAAAATTAGAAAATCCCTCAAAGGGGGTGCTCAGAAAGTCCCACAAAAGGCTGAGCCTGGTGGTACACAGTGGTGGGTGAGCCTGTGCTGCACTGCCTGGATGCTGGTCCACCCTTGCAGGGTGTGGTTGTGCTTCCCACAAGAACCAGCCTTACAGGACTCATTGCCCCTTCTGTTTCTGGTTATCTCACACCATAAACAAATGCCTTTTATCTGGATTTGTGGTGGTATCCTCAGGTGTCCACAGTGCTCCTTGCTGCTGGGGGTCCTGTTAATCAGCCTGCTCTGCCTTGTCACTGCTGTGTCCTGGGGGGGAAGGGACTCACAGCCAGCAGGGCAGGGCACAGCAGGTGTAAATTAGTGCTGGAGGAGCACTGGGCAAGTGAGGCAGGACAGAAGTGTAAAGAGACAATTAAGCACACCAGTGAGACTATTTGCAGCTGGAGCAAGAGCAGGGGTACCTAATTCTGCAGCCCACTTAGCGACAGAAGAGGTGCTTAAAAAGTCTGTCTTTCAACCAGGTTATTTTTACTAGGAAGCTAAAATTCAGAGTTGGATTTGACCTCAGCAGGACCGCTGAAGTGAGGCTGCAGACACTGCTCAAAGGATGGTGTACGGATGATGTGGAGGTGCAAAGTGACTGGATTTATGCCACCTTTCATGTCCCACCACAAGGTTAGGAGCAGCCTGGGGTACCTGGTGCAGTTCTGTGCTTTGCATGAGCCTGTTGCATGAAACAATGCTGGCTTGAGGATTCCTGGATGGATAAATCATTGCAGGGCTTGCTGATGTTTAAGACACCAGAGCAGCTCTGCTACCAAAGGTTGAGGTAAGTGGATACCTGGGGCTCCTTTCCCTCTGCCTGTGCCCAAGCTCTGCTCAGCTGCCCTGCAAGAGCTCCACTGCTGAATGAAAAGGTCAGTTAAGCACTTTTCTGCTCTAAGATGGACTGGTTTTTATGAGGAACAGAGCACATGGAAGTAAAACCAATAATGCTGACTGGCAGCCTTTTCTTTTCTTCTCCTCTCTTTTAATATTTTATCTTTCACTGCAGCACACGGTTGTTCAAAGGCATAAACTGATACTTTTGCTTGCTCTGACTGGTACACTGTTAAACAGTGATTATTTCCTTCTCATTTGACAGGAAAACTGGAATCAGAGGTCCAGAATTTCCACTGCATCTATCATGACTGGGAATACCTGAAGTGCACCTGGCAGCCAGGTCTCCTCACACCTCCTGGTGCACATTATGGGCTGTATTATTGGTATGTAACAGCAAAATAGGAAAACATCCAGGCAGCAATCAAGTGAACCACTCAGAGTGCAAAAATGCCCCAGTAAATATGCTTTTATGGCTGGCAGTGCTATTGCCCAATTCATCCAGAATGAGCTGAAATAATGTCCCAAGCAACACACACCTTCTGGCAGGAAAACACCAAATTCTTTCTCACTTTCTTAAGAATAGGTTTCTGCTACTTTTGCCAGGAAATGCCTTCTCACCTCCTCCTTTCCTTTTATTCATCCCCTTGAGGTGTTTACTGCATGTTGTCCAGCATAAAGACTTGTGCTTTCTCTTTGCTGAATACCCCTGGATGCTTGTGGCTGCACATTTCCCATGATCACACTGCATGTATCTCAATAGGACAGGATTTAGCATGAGGCTACCAAGCTCAGTGAACCCTAGACACAGAGTGGAACTTCCCAGCAACTTGGAGTTTTAGTGTTCAAATATATTTTCATAGCCTCAGCACATATACAAGCAAACATACTGCCACAAGGTAGTTGTAGTATGAATATTATTATTATTGTTGTTGTTGTTGTTCATATTTGTCAGCTGTTTCTTTTAAAATGGTGCCTAGATTCTGTTCTGTAGGAAAACCATAGCTAGAATTAGTGGTTTGGGCAAAGTAAATAGTGTATTTGTGCTTCAGCTCCTATGATATTATGGAAAGGATGACTTAGGTTGGGTTTCATGCCACTAGGCTATGTGGGGAAAAGCATAGCTGCATTTTAAAGAGGTTCCATGTAACTCTTGGAAATAATCTTCAAAGCAGAAGCACTGATTCAAAACCATTTTACTAACTGCAAAGGTCTGCTTGAAGGAAACTATGGAAATGATTCATGCCTAAAAGAAAAACAAACACTAAAAAACTCCAACCTTTATTTAATTGTCTTCAATAAAACCAGGCATTTGGATCTGGGTCCCATTTTATCACAGGATTGCATGGACACCATGGCATCCTTTGATCCCTGTGAGAAACTTTTTATAGTACCAGAACATGAAGTTTTCCCCCCAAACATAATGTGCTATGCAGGGAGACTTTCATTAGGTCTGGAGTACAGGGGCCAGATTCAGCCCTGCCTTGAGGGCACAAACCAGCAGCAATCTTAAAATTTAATGTGAAACACCAGTCAGTATTTCCAGGATGGAGCCAGCAGCTCAGGTTTGGGGAGTGGCCCCCAAAGGCAGAAGGGGCAGGATTGTGGTTGCACAGTATTCAGCAAATCCCTTTCAGGTCTCACCCTGAGTTTCTGTGTGCCCATGGAGAGCCATGGGACCTGACAGCAGTCAGCCAGGGCAGCTCAGCAGCACTCAGTACATTCGTGGCACACATCACCTGCCTGGAAACACTTCATGTTGGCTTGGGAGGGCACCTTCCTGCAACTCCAGAGTCTGTGATGGTGCAGGAAGGGCCCTAGAGGAGGATGGCTGTCTCCACCAGCAGAGGCCAGATTCTTCCCTGGCTCCAGTCACATCTCTTGTGCTCCAGGAATGGGCTTGGGGAGAGCCTGGCACAGCCCACACACCAACCTGGGAAGCTGTCTGTGCATGTTAATTTGGTGTTTTCTCCACACTTCAGCCATGGCAGGAGTCCAGGTGCTGATCCACAGCACTGTGCTTTGGACAAGGGGTGGGATATGGGCAATCCTCGAGGCTTAGAGCCAATCTTAGGACAAAGGTTTTACCCAAGTAGTAATTTGCTTTGGTTGCTTTTTCTCTGTTCCCTCTGCACTGCCAGGTACGAGGGGCTGGAGCAGGCAGTGCAGTGTGATCACTACATCCAATCTTAGGAAAAAAGGTTTTACCCAAGTAGTAATTTGCTTTGGTTGCTGTTTCTCTGTTCCCTCTGCACTGCCAGGTACGAGGGGCTGGAGCAGGCAGTGCAGTGTGATCACTACATCCAATCTTAGGAAAAAAGGTTTTACCCAAGTAGTAATTTGCTTTGGTTGCTGTTTCTCTGTTCCCTCTGCACTGCCAGGTACGAGGGGCTGGAGCAGGCAGTGCAGTGTGATCACTACATCCAGGAGGGCGGGCTGAACGTCGGCTGCGTGCTGCAAAACCTCAGCCAGGCAGAGTACCAGGATCTGAACATCTGTGTCAATGGTTCAGCAGCAGCCACCCTGCTACGGCCACTGTACACCACCCTTCGCCTTCACAACCTCGGTAATGGTGGCAGGGGAGCAACAGGGGACCCTTGGGGCCACCACACGCCCCAGGCCCACTTCCTGCTCTAGGGGTCTCAAAGGAATGTGTGCTTTTGTAGGTGGGTGGTTGGAAGGTGTCTGGGTGAGTGGTTGGGATGTGTGCATTTCCCCCAGGGAAGGGGCTGGGGCATGTGCCAAATGGGACTTTAGCTGCCAGGAGTGTTTGCAGGCAAGCAACCCCACCCCACTGGAGGGTCAGTGGGTGCCTCCAAGTGCTGCATTTGGCAGCTGGACCACTGGAGACATAAATGGCCTGCTGGGCATACAGCAGAGCAGCTGTGGGGTTTTTGGCTCTAGTAACAGGGTCACAGAGGTCTTCATTTACTCCTGATGGAATTGAAACCATTCCTTGCAAGCACAGGAGAGATCTTTAGGCTTTGCTGTTCAAATCAAGCTAAGGTCTGGGGTGAGCTGAGTGAAAGGTATGATGGGTCTGTCAGAGCAGAGAGGGATTTCAAACCCAGGAGGGACAGAGAAAGACAGTGATGCCTGAGATGGCCACCTAAAAACAGAGACAAGAATAAGGGAACAAAGGTAGCTATTTATTTGAAGGCCCTTCAAAGGTGCACCCTGAGCAGTCAAAAGGCTACATCCAAGATGGACCCTGGGTCACGAGTTCTTCCCACTTTTATAAGTTTGGTTCATTTGCATATCAGGATCAATTCTCCAATTACAATTCCAGTTAATGATGTAAATACCCCAAGTTTGCCCTCCTCTTCAGAGGCCTTAGTGTACATATTTTGGGGCCTGGGACAATCTAAGTATCCTTGGAGAGCAAACCTAGAGTGGCTTTTTGTGTCTAACTAGCATGACAGAACAGAAGCTAACAGGCTACAACAAACTTCAGAGTTACACACCAGGCAGTACAGGACTTGAAAAAATATAAACATTAAAACCTAAGGCATCAGGAGCAAGGCTCAGCATGATGTGCAAACATTACAAGTGCATGGGCTTTATTATAGACACCATGCTGGTGCATTTGTCTACATGCCAGAAGGATGACTAGCCAGCCCTCCAGCTAAGCCACTGGGCTAATGAGCAGGATCTCTGAATTCAATTAATGTTGCCACATGCTTCGTGTGTGGCTTTGGGCATCTGACACAAACCAGAGTGTTTTCTGGGATGCAGACAGTGTGGGATCAGCAGTGCTGTGGAGTGTCACTGCAGGGGCCAAGGCTGCCCTGGCAGCACGGGGAGGGCTGGCAGCTGCAAGGGGAATGTGCTGAGCACAGTGCTCACACCTCTGTGCCTCAAATCCCCTGCACTGCAGCCCAGAGCAAGGGCCCCATCCAGCCTGTGTGCCAAGTTAAAATGAAAAACCCACCCTCCAGACTCTGTGACATCTTACTCCTCCAGCATCGTGGCTGAGAGCCAGGAGAGCTCAGAAACGCCATCAGCGGGGAAAAGGGACAGAGGCTGGCAGTGATGAACTGAAGCCTTTCCACCAGGAGCTGTCTGAGAGCACCTCCTGACCTCCTCTCTCTTTTCTCCCTCTCTAGTAAAGCCCTCAGCCCCGAAGCAGCTGGTGGTTTCCAAGCCTGCAGCTGAGGGGCTCCTCGTGGCCTGGAGCCCACCGGGAGGGAGAATGCCACCACACTGCCTGGAGTACGAGGTGCAGGTGGCAGAAGATGTGGGGGAAGCCACGGCTGCCTGGGCGGTAGGGACAGCAACTGGGGTGCCCCAGGGAGGGGAAGGGGCAGTGGGGAGGCACAGGCTGCAGCAGGGTGTGGGTTACCCTGGGCACGGACTGGTTTCCCTGGCTGCTGGAAAGCGCTGGGCGGCTGCTGCACTGCACATGTTCCTCCTTGACCCCCTTGACCTCCAGCTTCAGCTTTGCTTTAGCAGTAACAGATCCCAGCAGGAGGTTCCAAGTGAGCATTTCCTCAGACCTCCTGCTTGTTTTCTCAGGAAACTGTCATTGAAGAAATGTAAAGGTTGCTGTGGCTTGTTCCCCTGAATAGGGTGGCACAAGTGGAACCAAGGAAACTATAATTGTAATCTCCCTAAAGGAGTGGCCTGGGACAGAGCACATCTTTTATGCATGGTGCTTTTGCCTTGTGAATTATCCAGGTGCAGTTTGGAAGGCAAAAATGAAAAGGACTAATTAATCATAGGGGACATATTTTTTTTAATTGCCATATTCCACTCATGAATCTCCTTAGGTAATTAAAAGAATGATTTCATAAATTAGCAGGCATAAATGGCAACATACATGATGACACATCCAGAAATTATTTTCGGTAGATGTGTCTTCATAGTCATGTTATTTACATTAGCTTGTACAAAACTATTATGAAATCATTTAAAACTGCCAAAAGATAATCCAAAGGTTTGCATAGCCTGGACAGTGTTCCAGAACATCAGGCCACATCAGAGAGATCCTGGTGGTGGCACGTACTTCTTTGATATTTCTTCTTTCTGTTTTGTTTCTCAGTTTGTGTCAATCCAAATGGAAACTACTTTAACAATTTCCAGAGCAAACCAAAGCCACGTTTCATGTGTTCGTGTCAGGGGGAGAACAAACATTTTCTGTGCTGACCAGGGCTTTTGGAGTGAATGGACACAGGATTGTTTCTCTGGTAAGGAACTCAACGTAAATGGAGTTTATTCTACATCCTTTATAAAACCTGTTTGGGTGCAAGTGCTGCTGGCTGCTGTGGGATCTGCTGGTGCCCAGCACTGGAGGTGGGATGCTGGCTTAGTCACCCCATCAACCTCCTCCAGCCCAGCCATTCCTACAGCTTTACATCTCCAGTGCACTTAGCAGGCAAGCCCCAAAATATGAATGCTTCTGCAGCAGCACCTTTCCCTGCTGCGTGGGGACAGCTGGGCCAGAGGAGTGACTGCTGAGCAAGAGAGGGCACAGGGTACCTGCAGTCTCTCCACAGGGCACCCTGCTGGCTGTCCTGCACCACAGATCAGCTCCCTCAAACCCTGTAGGCTGTCTTGGGCTGTCCTGGTGTGCACTGGCTCTGCTGCAAGATGCAGAAGGCAGGGGGGAGGCCCATGGCTGCATCTATGTGCAGGAGGAATATTACCCTGAAGGAGGATGTTACCCCACCCAGAGCAAATACCTGTAACAAACAAACAAATAAATAAGTAAATATAAACACGGAGGGTAATGTGGACCAATGAGTTTGCATCTGAGCCCAAGCTTTGTAGGAGGTAATGTAATCCATTCTAACATCTTATTTCCTGTCATTTATCTTTGCAGTGTCCAGGAAAGAGGACAAACAGCTATTTATACTCATTCCAGTCATCCTGAGTTTGTCAATTAGCCTCATAATATTTATGTTGATTGGCCAGTGCAAGAGAAGGTAAGCACCAAGGCAGCCTGTCCAAGTATGTGCTTTTATATTGGTGTCTGTAACTATTTATAACTGCAGTTATAAGTGAAACATCACACAAAATGTCTAAGGGCTAAACATTAATAGATACTCTAAGATCAGACACAAACAATAGTTTATTTTCAAGTAAACAGCCTTCCTGAGTGTCTCTTTCTTATATGAAATGCCCCTACAGCGACCCATAAACTCACTGCAGAGACTCAAATACAGCTCATAAGAGCTCAGACTGCTTCTGTTAAATGCAGCACTTACTTGCATGCACAGCAGCATAAATAAAGCTATTATCATGCCCCAAACCACTCAAGAGCAGAGATTTGTCCTAGCTGTGTTAAAGCAGTGCCATTTTAATGGGCTAAATCCTCATTCTTTTGGCATTCTCATCCCAGCTGTTTACATTCATGTCAGTGGTGGCATGAGTGGAAAGCAGATGCAGAGGATGAATTTGTCTGTTTTTACTGATGATAATTTCTTCAGGTCTGAGGGGTCACTTGGAGAGAACTGATCCCCCAGCTCTGATAACTATTATCTTTTCCTGATGGCCACATAGCATAAGCAAGCAGAAAGCTTTTCTAATAAGCCTTTTAAGGCATCACTCATGAGGGAGAACTGGCTCTAGAAATATCTTTTTGTGGTCCCCAGAAATGAACTGGCACCTGTTTGGCAGTCGAATGCATGGAGTCCCAGACACACACTCCTTCATCTTTGCTTTGCATCCATCTTCCAGATGTTTTGGTTTGTGAAATTCAAACAACATGTAGATGCTAGTGAGAAATCTGTGGAAAGCAAATGCTTCCTGCATTGCCAGTGGGATGTGGCAGTGTCTGACAGGGATGCTGGAGCACGCCCTCAGCTCTCTCGGTGTTGGGAATAACAGCCTGTGTCCATTTCAGATCCCCAGCAGGAAAGCCACTGCACACCTCTGTGGGATGCTAACTCTGCCTGTGCCTGCTGTACCACTCGTGTTTGGTGGGTTGCTCATGGAACACCATCCCAAGGACAGCTGAGGAGGAGCCCTGAGCTTTCTGCAGCCCAGATGGGTCTTCCCTGCCTGCTGCCACTGGTGCAGCCAGCTGCTGCAGCTGCACTCCTTAACAGACCCAGGAAAACTGGAGGGGGTTGAACTGACTGCTGAAAACTGGAAGATCTAAACTGCCTCAGAAGAAAGGTGTTTCTGATAACAGGACAAGGGAGATAAAAGGGGCAGTGGAAACTGCCATGAATAAAGATAACACGTTGTTCTGTGGGTTTGTTTGGGTTTTTTCTTTTGTGAGGACTAGAAATCTGTCAGCAGGACACACACTGAAGGGCAGCACCTCACACTCAATGCTACATGCATGCAAATATTTGCATCCAGCCCCTGTACCCCACCTTGCTCTCACCAGGTCTTCCCTGTCCCCCTAAATGCTGAAAGGAGCTACCTGAGCTATTTATTCCATTAGCTGATATGCCTTATCTGTTGAAAAGCTCAAATGGGGAGGCCTCAAGAGAAAGTTTTGCTATAAAGAGGCATGACCACAGCTACTGCAAAGGACAGAAGATTCAGAGGAGAAGCGAGGGTTACTCCAAATGTGACATGGGAATTTCTCTAGGAAGTGGACATTGGCACCAGAATTCAATGAAGCACACCTGATGTTTCCCAACAACATGTATTCAGAAGATGAAATTGCTGACTGATTTTTAGGAAGCATTCTCTATGACGATGATAGAAAGAATATTTTAAAAATCATCACTGGATGAGATACCCTCTTCTCAGCCCATTCTGGGATTTTTTGAAGAACTAACCAAGGCAAACACAGAGGTTTAGTGTGGTTTCATTAAATCCACACAACCCTGACAACGTATTTCCTTGCAGGAGCATTTATTCAAAGGGGGAATTTCTAATAAACAGTGGGAGCTCAGAGAGAAAATCAAGTTTGTGTCAATCAGCCATGTAAAGAACCATACTAATCCAATCAGGAACAAAACATCACAGCAAGTGCTGTCTTACACATCCAACTGCAAAATTATTCAATCACTATCAGCTGCTTCCACTGCTAAATGGGCAACAGCCCAATGTAATTTGGGGAGCAACCAAAGGAGGAAAGAACCAGGAAAAAAATGGTCAGTGCACAAACTGAAGCAGAAATGAAGCTTCGTGGTTGTTGTAGTTCTGCTGAGACTTGACCTCTGCCTCCACTGTCTCCTGGGGCTCCTGGCCAGCCACCATGGGATGGCTTTACTTCGAAAACTTTGGTTTTTCATAACTGCCATCAGGCCTCTGATATTCTGCCAGCCTCTTAAACAGCTAAAATGTCTTCTAAAGACACGTGAGTGCATTGTGACTGTCCCCAGGGGGAAAAGCAGGGCAGGCAGCCAAGCCCAGCCTGCTGGCCTAGGTACATCTGGTGTGATCTCACCTACTTTACCAGGGGGGAATGCTGGGCACAGGCATTTGGTTTGGGACAAATACTGCAGCAGCCCCAACCTGCTGGATGGGTTTAAACTGGCCTAAAGCCTCTAGTCTATTTTTACCTGAAAAAGGTAAGATGGAAGAATTAAAGTGCATGGGTGCAAGTAGGAGATAGCAAAGGAAAGGCTGCTGTACCTCCACAGCTAGAACTCATCCCCAAAAAGATCAGAGCTATTTCAGTAACCACAAAATATAAAAGTTAGGCTGAAGCCTGCCTAGAAACCTGCCTAGTAACAGAGTGATAAATTAAGTACATCTACTTATGGTATCTCTACGCTGCAGCTTTCCAGGAGCATTTAGGTAAGGAAAGCTGGGCTTGGCCCCAGGGCAGGGCTCCCTGCTCCCCAAATTCATCCCTGCAGAGGGTCCTCACTGCAGCAGCAGCAAAACACCTCCCACCCACTTTCTCACAGCATCACATCTGGAGCATTTGTGAGGTTTAGCCCTAATAGATGTCCACTCACCTTCCCAACATCCTGAACCTCACCAGAATTTCAGTAGTGGGTTTTTTTATCCTGTGCCTATAGAATTACACTAATGTATTTCTTTCACACAGTAGTCTCATTACAGTGTTTTAGTTCATTTGCTGTAGTCCATAATGAATACTTTTAGTAAAGCACTTTTAAAATCCCTCCTTTGGCATGCTCTGCTCTTATTGTTCCCAGCTGATGTCTGGGTTCCACGTGTTTTTACCATGTAAACTCCACAAGTTTAGTGAGACATGTCTTTGTCTTAGCACACCCATGAGTTTAGAGTCTTTCTGTCTTTGACTGATAAAGTTTTAGAGGCATTTGATGAAGAATGAACCCAACTTTTCCCACACAGCTTTTCTGTCTCTAGAGAATGTCAATACTTGTCACACATACCAAAGCACGATCCTGTGCATGCTGCAGGGAAAGGCAAAATCCATTTATTCTGTCATATTCTAACTGCTTTTGGGAAGTAGCAAAACAGGGAAGATGAATGCCAAGGTCTCTGAACTCAAAAATCACCTTTCTTCTCTCACTGAGGTATATTTTAAAGCTGCCAGCAAGAGAATTTGAAAATCAGTTTGCATTCCATTTCCTCATATCCATCCTCACATTTTTTTTCTGACTGGCCTCTCACAACAGCCATAATTTGCCAATGGCTGTAAGACATAAAGCAAGGCTGGCATCTTGCACAGGAACATAGGAATTTCTACCTGAACATGAGGAGGAACTTCTTTATTCCTTCTGTGAGGGAGACAAAGCACTGGAACAGGCTGCCCAGATAGGTTGTGGAGTCTGCTCTGGAGATAATCAAAAGCTGTCTGGACACAATCCTAACTAAAGCATGCTTGGGGATCCTGCTGGAGAGGAGTTTGAACAAGATGAGCTCCAGCGTTTCCCTTCCAGACTTACCCATTCTGTGATCTCTCAGGAACTCTTTACTCCTCTTGCACTTGAGGAAATGGAAGAGTGGATGTTGTATCTCACCAGCTGAGGCATCCATGCTGAAATTTTCCATCTTGTGCAGGAGTTAGAAATTCCATGGCCACTGGGTGTCAGCATCCGTGCTTGGATGCAAAGGACACGGACAGCAGGTGCGGGCATCGCTGTGGCCAGAATTTGGTATTTAATGCACGAAAATTAAATAGGGGGCAAAATGGCTCTGTCACTGTGAGAAAGAGGAGTCTTGTCCTTTCTGTCCTGCTAAGCAGAGGTGTCACCCCTTTGCTCCATCATCTGGCTCTGGTGTAACATTGCCTTGTGCCTCGTGGCACCGTGACCATGGCCCAGTGCTGCTACTCTGACCAGATCTGCATCTCCCAGGGTACTCTGACCAGATCTGCATCTCCCAGGGTACATGCCAGCCAAAACCAGCCCTTGCTGCTGCCCTCTCCCAAGCTCACACCACTGAGCACCCTCAGAAATGTCCCACCAGCCCAAACTGGAGGTTTGGCCCTCCCCTGCTTCGTGTCCCTGCCTCACTCTGGCACCAGCTCCTGCACCCCTGAGCCACCATGGATCCCACATCCATCCCTGAGCCACTGCAGCTCCAGGGAGTGCCTCGATCTTGGAAGGACAACACAGCCCTTCTGGCTGCAGCTTCTACATGTCAAGGCTTTGGGATGCAGTAGCTAATGATTAAAATCTAAAGAGCTTTGCAGGCCATGGCAGGTTTGCAGCTCACTGCCTTGTGTGGCATTTGTACATTTGAGAGCATTTTCAATCTCTTTATTTCTATGTAGGAGCTAAATTTTCTCAGGAGGGTCTCTGGTTTTCACAGCTTCAAGGCAAACAAATACAGCTGATGCATGTGCTTAACAGAACAATTTGAGGCAACATATTGTGGCTGAGCCATCTGAACAGCTGAAATTGCTCTGCAAACTGTCTGTGTCAAGATACTCTTCCCAGAGTACAGAGAGATAAAACAACCAGCTGAAAAATGACAGACACCACAAGGCTTAGCCCAAAATCGAGGCTTCATGTCCCTGCCATGCTGGGCTGCTTGTGGATCTGCATCCAGATGCAGCATAGGACTGCTACATTCAGCAAATAAAATACCATTTCAGCAAGTTTTACACCATCAAACACATTAAAAAACAAAAAACAAAAACACACACACAAAAAAAAAGGGAAACTAATTAAAAAATATTAAACATGGCTTTGATATTTCCTTTCTTGATGGATCTGCCCAGGAAACAATCTCCTTGTTTAAGTGGATGCCCCTGCAGGGAGAGCTCAGTGTGGGTGCTTCCTGAAGCTGGGAGGCTCGATGAGCATGGTGGCAGTGCTGCTGTGGTCCCCAGTGGGGACCCAGTGGTGCCTGCACTCATCTCTGACAGCAAGGACAGCCTGCAGTGCCTCTGACTTCTCTGAGATGCCAAATGAGGTTGCACTGCCTTGCCCTTGATGGAAGGTGGGAAACGTTCCTGCTGCTGCAGTGAGGGGATTTGAGCCACAGCTATCAGTGATCATCCACAAATGATGTTTTTTGTTTCCTTGCCTGGGAAGCTGTGGATGAGGGTGACAAAGCCATGTCACACCTTTGGAGTGCTTGGATGTCCCACCTCACCAAAGCACCAGTGACTTGCAGGAGTTATTTTCATTTGGGGAAAAAAAAAAGTCCTTAATACTGTTGTATAATCAAAACACACTTACGTGACTGCATGCAGCCAGGCCTGGGCCAGCCAAGCTGGTTGATTCTGGATGCTTCTGAGAATGCAAATGAAATATTGCTTCACACAGTTTGGGGCTGGCTCAGGGCTGAGAACACACAGCCTTTGCAATGCCTTGACTTCATCTTGTCCTGTGTGTGGGAGATGCACTGACTTGGCACGGCCTCGCCTGCCTTCCTCCAAAATTGTGGCATTTTTCGTGGCTTTGCTACGACTTGGAAGGACCATAGCCCAAAAATAGCGTTCTCTCTTCAGGATGTTTGTTCCTCCCACACGTTGGGACGTGTCCCTGGGGAGGTGCTGCTGTGCAGATGGCTGGCACAGTGCCTGGGCTCTGCCAAACCAGAGGATGAGGACAAGTGGGTTGACCTGGTCCCTCCTGCTGTACCTGTGGGATAAATTCCTGTGTGAAAACAAGAGCTGAGCCCTCAGTAAGCATTTCAGTTGCTGTAACTGCTGCCTCACCTGGAAGTGCAGCCCCAGACCTGGAATACCCCACTTGTTAGAAACCTGCTTCTAATTCTTGCTTTATTTCTGCCCTTTCAGTTTATCAGTGCCTTTCTCTAGCTTAAATAGCTCCTCTGTCTCCTTAGTCAGACCAAGCACTCCCTGATATCCTCATGGAGGGCTTTCTTTGCCCACCTTTGGCTGCTAGGAGGAAAAAGCCAAGGTTTCTGCTCTTTTCTCATAAAAGGCCCTGTCCTCACACCGTGCCAATCACCAGGGCTGCTACTCAGGCCCAACACACAGTCCCACCTATTCTTTAAAGCAAAAGTATCAACTACCTACAAACCAACAGGGAATCACATTCATTTACCCTCAAGGGGTGAAGGTCTGGCAAAGGGAAGCCACCACTGCCGACCATCTGCGTTGCACAGTCAGAAACTCATCCCTGACTTTGCTAAATGCCCTCATGGGACAGCCTGGGGCAGGATGCAGGCAGCTTTGTCTTCAGGACACCTAGAGAAGGTACAAGAGAGAACAAATGCTCACTTGAGGGTTGTCCCACCCGTGCTCCAGCCTTGTGGCTGTGCTGCAAAAAGAACAGGAGGTGAGTACTCAGCTGAGAGGGCCAGACCTTGCCATGGCTTCACTGGTGAGTCACTGCAACCTGTGGATCTTTGGACACATTTTGGGACATGAACCACTGGTGTCTGTAGGGAAGGAACCCCCAACACAGCTGAGATCCCTGCTGGGCATTTGCACTTACCTGCTGCTTTGAGCAGGTCTTTGGGAAGTGCGGGCTCCACAGGAGAGGCACTGAAATCTTCCTCCCCAGAATGTCACAGAAGAGCTGTTCTAGCTGTCAGACAGGGAAAAGGACCCAGATTAAAATCCTCGGGGTCTTTGATGAGCATCAATCACTGGCACCCACCTGTCCTTCTGCAGGAGGAGACACCAACTTCAGCAGCACACACAGATGTAAAACTGCTCTCAGTTTTAACAAATGCAACCAGGCAGTGGACTAACAGGCACTAGTTTACAGATTTTTTTTTAGTGTATCAGAAATTTAAATCACTCAAAGTGCCACAATTAGATCCTATTAAAAATATAAGTGGGATAATTTGGCTGTATTTTAATTAAACATTAATTTATCCAATTTATGCAGTTCAAGCACAGGAAAATTCAGAACAGTGGATTTAACATGCACCTGTGTGGTGCTGCATGATTCATTTTTCAAGTCACCTAAATGTTGGTGCCCACTAGAGTCACAAAGCAGCCACCATTGTCCCAGGAAACTGCTGGGGAAATTTCATTTATCTGCTAAGAGATCCTTTGTTTTTAGGGGAAGCAGAACATAAGACAACATTCATGAGAGATACAATACAGAAGAAAGGTTGCTCCAGAATCTCAGTTTACCACAATAATTTGTCACCCATTGCCTGCTGAGAGCAGTCTGTATAATTCTCTTGTTGTCACCACCCCAGAGCAACCAGAGCTATTTGGCCTGTGTCACCACTAGACACTTACCCACTTGCCAGGCCCCTGCACAGATCCTTGGAGCTGTGGCCCAGGAGGATGGGCTTGTGCAACCATTTCTGTGGCTGCAGGGCTCAGCAAAGGGTGGAGCGAACCCCACTGGGCAGCGCGCCGGGACAGGCTGTGCTGGGCCCTAAAACAAGCACCCTCTTGGAGGGACCATGTGGGAGATCTGCCCAGAGCAGAAACCCTGCTGCTGCTGCACTCCCTCCACATGCACTCACACAGCCTCCTGCTGTCAGCAAAAGCTGGGATTTAGGACAGTCTTAAGCAAAAATTGTCAGTGTGTAGCTCATGTACTTGAGTGGTCATTAAAGATGTTCTGGTGTGGTTCTTTAACCAGCAAGTGTGCCTCATTGCATTGATTGTCTGTCTTGTAGAGCTCCAAAATCCCTCACCTGAAGCCTCCCCATCTCCATGTTGTTATGGGATTGCAGCATCCCTGCACAGCTGAGAGGGAAGGGCACATCACAGGAATGGTTTTGGACAGCTTCGAGCACAGGTTTCAGTGTGTGCAAAAGCAAACAAGCAGAAGACCTGAGACTTACAGAAAAATGAGGGAGAGACAGAACAGACAATAACAACTTCATAGCTAAAAATGAAAAAAACAAAAGTTGGGGTTTTTTTGATACATGCACCCCCACAACCTACATTATGACTGGAACAGCCCCCATCTCACAGTGACACCAGCAGTTACATCTGATCTCCCTGTCACAGGTTTCCTCCTTGGCTTTTCAGATAATCCCATTTTATCAAGAGAAGACTAAAGTGTGATGTCATCTCCTGCAGCTCTCTGGGGTCTCTGTGTGTGTTTGTGTGCACAGATGTGTGCACACATCTGTCTCTGTCCTTCTGCTTCACCTGCACAAGGCTTGATGGTCTTTGTGTGCCTTTTCCTAGGAAAAAGCTTCTGATGCCTTTTCTGCCCCCGAAATGGAGACAAAGCCAAGTGCAGTTCTTGGCATGTAGCTATCCTGATGATACTGTGACATGGAGAGGAAAGCCATCCAAGAGACATCTGCTCCTTTGTCACATGATGGGCTCTGCTTTTGCAATGCACAATTTGTCTACCACAGCATCAGACACCCTTCAGTAGCTCGAAGTTAAACAATATTTCTGAAGGGCTGCTTGTGGTTTGCTTTTCTTCCTTAAAAGATGTTTTTTCTCTGGAATTTAGGTCTCTGTATCCAGGGCCCTCATGGCTCCAGCACCTTGGATGCTGACTGGGAAGAGCCCTGGGCACACTCCACACGAGTGAGGAAACTCTTCACAGGGCTGTCCAGAAGAAAGGCTCTAAGGATTGACATGAGTGTCGTTGTAGGGAAAACAGCAGGACCCACCCTGCTCACGGTGATTGCTCACACATCACCTGACATTTATATCTTGAAATTATCACTAGGATAAAAGCCACTGCAGACTCACAGTTGTTCAGACAACAAAGAGCCGTGCTGAGGTGGGATGCTTTGACACTCCTCAGCGTTGGCTCTGGACCCCGTGGCCTCCCAAATGCTACAGCCTCTGGGTGTCTGCTCTTATCTTCAGCCAGCACAGGGAGGAGCAGGCCTTCTCCTCCAAGCACGGTCTGTGAGGCACACACGGGTCCCCAGAGCCACCACGGCTGATCTCATGGATGACCCCACACCTGGCTCTGTGGGGCAACATGGAACAGACAGAGATGAGCCAGCTCAGGTCTGGAAACCAGGCTGCCCAGCCATGAGGGTTTGTGTCTGTATACCATGGCCAGCCTTGCTTCTGACCTCGGGCAGGGAAGACTGCAAGCCCCTACAGCTTGGGAAAACACCAGTTCTGAGCTGGGCTGCCCCCAGGAGCAGATTCCCCAGTGCAAGTCAGAGGGGAGGTTTGTTTGCTGCGTGTGTGCTGTCCCATGAGCCCGCCTGCACAGCTCCATCTGGTTTGGGAAACAAAGCAGCCAACACATCTCAGCCTCCAACCATTTCCAAGGAATTATCTTCATTTCTTCAGTCCAAATCACAACAAAACGTTACCAACAGACACTATTTGTAAGACAAAACCATACCTGAGCTGAGATTTGAGGACTCACACAAAGCTTCCAGCAAGTGTTCCCACAAGACAGCCCCAGGCAGGGCTTCGGAGGCACCACCATGGTTAATGGCTACATCTCAGGAGAAGAAAAGGAGCTGTGGGGACAACTTGACTTTGGTTAAGTTTCAGAGAACTAAGTTGATTCTTCAAATTCACATAGCTCAAAAATTGTAAATTTTAACAGTTATTCCTGGAGGGAGGAATTTTAAGAGGGAGAATAGTCTATCACTGTTTTCACATTTAACAAGTTTTGGGGCTGAGAATGTTGGGACATCTGCTGACACTAATTCCTGTGATTCAGCAGCTGTGGGCTGTACTCTAAGTATACGTCCTTATCCTCATTTTTTGTTGTTGATTTGGTTTTTTGGTCAGGACATATTTTAACAGGGGACAGATGAAAGAAAGAGAGGGCATGTTCACTTATTTATTTTCTGATTATTTTCTGATAGACCATGAAAAAAAAAAAAAAAGAAGAATGATTAAACCAACAAACTTTCTTTAATAAATTAATAGCAGCATCACAAAACCCTGATGTGGATGACCCAAAGAAAGTTGGGTACGTGACAGTATTTAACCATTCACAGAAATGCTCTCCCCCACTGGCTGGGAGGAACACAGGCGCTGTAAGGCAGTCCCCTTGGCTCTTCATCCAAACAAGAGATGGACATCAGAACAGGTCCAGCTGAGGTTGGCATATTTACAGTTCTGGCAATGAATTTTTTTAAAAACACTTATAAAAATTCTGAAAATTCTCTGTTCAATTCTCATTATTTACATCCAAATATAGCAGATTTCCTTTTTGCCCATACAACAGAACCAGCAAGGGTGAGACATGAAGGCTCCTATGCAAAGACAATGCCTGTGTGTAAACTTACACTGAGCTCGAGGATGCTGTGGAAAATGAGCCATTCACACGACTGACAGATGTGCTGGAAGCTACTGTAATTCAACTTATTGCTAAATGCTTTCAAAGTCTGGTCAGTTCTTATAGATATATGTGTATATATATAAGTACAAACTCACATGTATATATACATACACACATATACACACTTGGAAGAGATGTGATATAAATTCACCCAAAGGGAAAAAAAACCCCTTAAAATGCACTGCGATTTTTCTGATTTTTTTGTACTGTTTGAGATAATAAAATCTGACTCAGGGTAAAGGGCAGTCACTGAAGGTGCAAGTTTGTGTTTCTGGCCAGTTGTTTCCCTACTCATTGTGGAGGTGCCTCTCCAACAACTGATTACCTGACCTTTTTGGAGAGGCAAGTGGATTCCCAAGCATTCAAACCCATGGTGGTATCTGCAGGCTGGCACACGGAGCAGCTCTGCTGCCTTCTGCAAGCAGAAAGCTGCACTCTGCACTGGGATATCTCATCTGCCTGCAAGTAAGTACTATGGATTTATCCCCGGAGGGGGTGATGAGGAAAAGATCATAAATGCATCAGTCTGGAATCAACCTAGCAGCAGATACAACCCATGTGTTTTGTTTTAGTAGTGGCCTCAGAAGGTTGTTGTTGCACACAGCAGTGCAACAGCACATCACCTAAAGCACTGGCAGAATTTTCCAGTTCTTCTACAAGTTAATTTTAATGGAATGAACAGAGCAAGCTTAGAGTACAAGCAATTCATGTAAATAAAATGCGATTTATCCATGCCTAGTGTAAGCTTCTCTCTTCTGACAATTATCTTAGCCAGAGGCTGTCAGGGATGCTAAATGCATCCATGTTAGATGGGCTCTGCAGCATCTGTGTAGTAGTTAATGAAGATATAAAAACCTTATGGGTGATATCTGGTATTAGACAATGCTCCACGTAAGGAAATCTGTGTGAGAGGCATCACCCCAGAGGCACAGTGCCAGAAAGACACAGTGCCTCAGAGGGTTTGCATACACAGGAATGCAGAGGAAAATTAATTCAAATTATACATGCTGTGTATTAAAAGCAGATTACTTAAACTGCATTCAATCCCAATGTGGATGCTTTCATTAAAGATGTAAGTAGTGTTAATATGATATACTATAATTTACTTTGGGAGTCAAATGGAATAATTCAAATGCAAAAGTTACTCCAGATCAACATTCCATGTAGACCAGCTCCAGGTCTGCTTCCTTCCTGGCCCTGGTCACCGTTTGCTTTAGAGCCATGGCACCAGCAAATGATTCCAATCACAGGCTCTGTTCAGCTCTGCCACCCCCTCCTGAGACAGGAGCAGGGACCCTCTCTCCAGCATCCCCAGGGAGGCACATCCTGCTCCTCACAGCTCGACCCTGGCCAGCACCACACACAGAGAACCTTCTGCTTTACGCCCAAAGCAGTGTTCTGTCACCAGAAATGTGCTGAAAAATAAAAGCAAGTGCTAAACCAGCTAATGAATAACTAGATGTGAGGAGTGAGAAAAGGGATTTGGGCTCCTCCAAAGCCAGGGAGCTCTTCTTCAGGTAGGCCAAAGCCCCTGATCCTCCAGCAATCTACGAGTGCAGTGCTGGCCACATTAAGCACAACCTGCTCCATCCCAGAGCTGGTGGTTATCTGCAAGACTAAAAGAGGGCTTTTAATGAATCTCAGGCTTTCCATTTATTGAATGTTTGAAATAGATAACTGGAGATCACTCTGTTTCTCATGGTTCTTCTCCAAATCTGAAAGTGATCCCAGCCAGGACTGCAAAGCCACACCAGAACTGCATGCCCTACCTTCCTTAGGGGAGCCAGAGCCTCCTGAGGAACAGAAAGAAAACAGCAGGATTGGAGAGGGAGCCAGAGTCTAACAAAGGTCCCATGAAGTGCAAGATTGCCCCAGTATGGCAGAACATAACAGGACATGTCTGGCCAGGTGCCTGCATGGCCACTACACTGTTGTGATGTCTCTCTGCCAGGTTTCTGTAAAGTCTTTACACGGCACAAATAGGGGTGAGGATTTAAAGTATATATTTACTGTCAACTTGAAAAAGAAAGTTATACTGACCAAGTCTAATAGCATGTATTTGATATATAACTATTAACGTGCCATTCTGGACTCCAGCAAATTCCACCTGAGATAAATATTCAGCATTTTTGTTCATGCACTGGAAGAAGAATTCAAACATTTTGTCCATGACATATGCAAAGTAACTAATAGTTCTGATCTAGTATTAACAGTAAATATAGAACCTTAAACTTCACTGCAGTATATTAATATATATTATTTTAAGTACTTGACTGGAAAGACAACTCTTTTTTTCTCTTTAAAAAAAAAGAAAGCTTTGTTCAGAATGCAATATTTACATTGTCCTTTGACCGACGCTTACATTTGTACACGATATATTTTGGCTACAGATGCACCGTAGCAAAGGTCTGTGAGAGTCACTTTCACACACAGCTCACTCTTTCACTTACAACATTACAGCTGTTTATGGAGAGCTCTGAAGTCCCTGGTTGCATCTCAAGGCCCTCCTCAGCCTCATCTAGTTCCATGCTATTGAATTCATTGCCATTTCGATAACTAGTTAAAGTCAGGTCTTTCCCATATAAAGCTGTTGAAGCAACATTCAGACACTGATTCTGCCGCAGTGCTGATTTTTTACTGGGCTTGTACTGGCAGCGGATGTAATTGGAAAAAGCCCTGCGGTAGGTTTTGTTGAAGAGGGTGTACACCAGGGGATTCACCCCAGAGCACACGTACCCCACCCACACAAACACGTCCAGGAGTTCACTCAAGAGGTCTTTATCGCAGGCTTCCTTGCAAAGGACAGACATGACATTAGTGATGAAAAACGGGCACCACATGATGAGGAACAAAAAGAAGACGATGCCCAGGACCTTGGAGGCTCTTCGCTCGTTGTTGATGGACTGCATTGTTCCCTTCCTGAAAAGCACTGCCTCCTTATTCACAGGGGAGTTCAAGTGGGATGCCCCCTCGTGATTGTGAAGCATTGAAATGTTCTCTGTGTTGTTTTCCTTCTTGAGGCAGTTCACGCTGCTCCTCCTCTGCTTGGGCACCTCTCCACACATGAACACCGTGGCCTGTCTCTGCAGCACCTGCACAGTCAGGCAATACGTGATCACCATGATGATGAGAGGGATGAAGAAAGCCATGAAGGATCCAATGAGGACGAAGTTCTCGTCGTTGAGGACGCAGGTCCCATTTACAAACACCCTGGAGTCATCCTGCAAACCAATGACTGGAATAGGCATAGATATCCCTAGGAAAATGAAACCAAAAAGGAGACTGTTACCTGGATAGATGGGGCTCCAAAGAGGCAGCAGAGATGATGCAGGTCCTGCATGCACTCAGCCCACTGCCTAAAGCTGTTTGGAAGAGAAGTTACTGCTTCCAGGTGAAAGGGAAAACATTCAACACTCCTGGGAGCACAGCTCCAGGGAATTACACCCTCCTCCAGGAACAGCAGCAGCCTTGCTGTGCTCCACAGCTGACTCAGTGAATGCAGCCTAACTCCTATTTTTCTAGCATTAACTGGAATTTGTGGGTGTAGAAAAGGCAGTCACCATTCTGCTGTATTCCAGCTGACCACTCCATACCTGCCAGCTTGGGAGGGTTTTGAAGTCACTGACATAGGGTAGAAAGGAGTAAATTTTAAAGAGAAAAAATTTCAAAATATGAAAGAATTAGAGCTATGAAGATTAAAAAGCATGATTCTTACAGTAATTAAAATAATCCTGTTAGAAAAATGGCCACTTTTGCCATGGCATCACAGACACATGGAAGCAAAGTTCTGGATCTCAAGGCCCTTGTGGGCAATCTCAGTGCAAACAGACTGTGCTCTCTGCAAGATGTCACTCAAATATGTTTCACATGTACTGAGATCCAAACTTCATCCCTTGAGCTGTGAAGCTCAGTCCCACATCAAGACAGACACAAAACCTTCCAAAAGCAACATTATCTTTTGCAATATCACAGCCAGTGTGTACAGGAGAACACGGAAAATATGTGGTGGGCCAGATCTAGTCACAGCATCATGGATCCATCTAGTCCTGTCCCATGTCTTTGGCAAGTATCCGAAATTTAGGGTCACAGATTTCAAAATGGGTACAAAATGAGGCAGCTGTAAGAATTATATCTTAGAAAATTCTGAAGCAAGAATTTGCATCCAGACCTGGTTTTTAAAATAACGTTTGAGAGATTTATCTTCATGATAAATCTTACAAATCCTTGATCACATTTCTAACTCCACAATGCTCAGTGGCATTCAGTTCCTCAACCTGTTTGTCATCTGAACAAAGTGTTTCTTGCTCATTTAAATTTGCTGCTTGATAATTTCCTTTGACTCCCCTCAGTTCGTCTACTGTGAGAAACAGTGAATAATCACTATCTGGTCACCTTTTCCACCTTCTTAGTGATTTTATAGACCTGTTATCATCTCTCCTTCTTGACATCTCTTTTAGAGCTGAAGAATGCCACTCTATTCACTCTCTCTCCTCATGCCAAACTCATTCTATGCCTTTGATTATCTTTCTTCATTTCTTTTCAAGTTCCTTTCTGCCCTTTTAAAGAAACAAAAAAACCCAACCCTGCACATCCAAGCAGTTAGAGAGCAACAGAATGAATTCTGTGCTCCCCTCTGGGCACCTGGCTGTCATGGGGCACCACTCTTCAGACACGTCTGTGGCTGCCCATGCCCTCCTTGAGCTCTTCCAAACCCGAGAAATAACCAATATTGAGGCCACTGTTGTGCCTGGATTGCATTTTTTGGAGTTGCAGTGAACACCACAGGCCATTGAGCTAATCCTGTGGGACTCTGAATTTCTAAACAGGAAAAATAACATGCTAAAGAGATTAACCAGGGCATTTTTCCCACTGCAGCTAAGTGTTTTCCAGGATTCTGGAAATTTCATCTGCAATTTGTCATTACCAGAAAATTACCATTTGGCAGTAATCAAGTGACGGAAGTTCTTCTGAAAATTAACAATTATAAATGTCTCCTGTGATCATAGCATGTGTTTTCTTAGCCTGAGTACTAGTTCCAGGATTTGTTTTCCTTTCCCTCTACACACCAGTGCTCATCAGTTTGCCCATGGCAAGGCAGCTGCCTCCTTTCTCACATGTTACATGTTATCCTGCTTGTGCTAATTCCCTGCAACTGCAATAACCTCCATCCCATAAATCCACCATTAAAGACATCATCCTAATGCCTTGGCTCCATCAAACCACAGACATTTGGGAAATGGTGGAAGTTAGACTGAGCACTCTTTACATGAAGAAGAAATCTGAAAAAAGTCAATGGCATTACAATAGGATTATATTTGCATGTATAATTTTATGCTTTAGTGCCCTCTATAACACCTACCCTTTGAAAAAAACTCCAAAGTGAATGAAAGTTCATTCATGAAGTAGTCATCATTTAAGTTGGTGGTATTGCTTTAGCAAGGGAAATGAGATGAGCTTTTGGGATATCTTCACACATAAACTGACATTTGTGTGATACATGCAAAGTACCTTTGGGAAGAATAACCTAGTTCTGGGATATGATGGATATAAAAATCAAGAGCGTTGATGGCAGCCTAAAACTCTGCCTGAGCATGAGATAGTTCAGCATTAATGACAGGGAATGAGAGGGTAGCTGCTGTAATGGAAAAATGTGCCTCACCTATCACATAACAAAGTGAGATTTGAGACTGAGAATGCACAGAAGAAAGCAAGCACTAAGTCTTTATTTGCACTTTCTTCCAGTCTGGGAAAATCCCATCATTAACAGCAGTAGGAAGAAAGATGCCCTCAGATAAGCTGCCAACACACTTTGATTCAGCACTGCTGAAGGGGCAGCACTACCCTCATCTCAAATGCCTTCTCTCACCTCACACTTCTCCTTTGAAACTCATTCTTTAATACATGATTTATCTCCAATCCACTGCAAAATTGAGTCTGAAAGGGAACTAATTCTGTGCATACCTTGAGCAACAGGGACTAACTCACAGCGAGAAGTGTGGAAGGTCTCGGACGCCTCAGAGAGGTTTCCTTCATGGGGGATTGCTGCAAAATCGCTGCTGTCACAGTCCCAAATGCACTAATTCCTGCTTGCAGACACAGCTCACAGCTGGCCCTTGTTTTAGCAGGGGTCCCTTGATCACCCCTCAGCATTCCCAAGGCCCCTGGACATGGATGGACATGGATGCCTGCCTGACTTCTGCTGTTTGAACAAGTATGGAGAAGGCTTTCAGCTCCATTTGCCTCCAGCAATCCACAGCACTAACTCTGCAGTTTTAACTGTCCATAATTTAAGAACTGAGGTCAGTTGGTCAGAGAACAACAGACTCTCTACACCAGTGCAAGGAGAGTGAGTGTCAAATCAGGCAAGAGGCTCTGAAGCCGACTGCTGTCCACAGCCTTTTGTCAGGGCAGCTCTCTGAGCCCCTGTGCAGAGCTTTTCTCTTCAGTTCCTCCCTGCCACACTCCTCATCAACATCAGGCTTAGTGAGCTGAAGTCTCCAGCCTCAGAGGCATTTTCCAGTGGTGTCAAACAATCCTTTCTAACTAAGGTGGCAGCAAATTCCCCAGTAGAGGCAGTGCCACTCCAAAAACTTGCAAGGTTGAAGTGTTGCAAGCTTATTGTGTATCACAGTCCTCTTCAGAGCAAATTTGGTCCTCTGAAGTCTGAGCAGTGCCTGGGGCAGCTGGTTTTGCCCCAGCAAGAGGAGACAACCAGTTAGTAAGTCATGAACCAGGTCCCTGCTAGACTCAACACTGGGAGCTCTGGGCACCTTTGTGCCAGGCAGCAGCTTGAGCAGGACATTCTTTCACACCACAACAGAGAAGATGAATGTGATTTTTTTTCTCCTCTACCCTCCTTTGGCTTCTGTTTGACAGAGCAGCAGGAATTCACAGAGACAGAGATCCTCTGGATTACAAATCAAATTACAAGTGTTGTTCTAACTGCTGCTTGTCAGCTTCAAAGATGTCCTTAAGCCAGTGGAAATGTTCACCAAATGGGGCTGAGGATACTGAGTAACAGATGCCCTTCACAGATTCTAAATTAATAAAGCAAAACCCAAATGACTGAATATACAGATTTACAAAATAATTACTAGAGAAAAAGTTGGCTAAAAAATCCAAATTGACATTCCCTTAAATTTAGACTTTAGACTAATATTTAGATATTAGACATTAAATGAAAAACAATATAGTTTTTGTGTTTAATACCTTGTTTTCTTCAGTGAAAGCCCATGAGACTGACAGAGATTACAGATATTACTGAATAGCTGTGTCTTTGATGGTTATTTCATCTAAAAAAAGGGAGTAATTTCCACTCTTCTACAACAAGATATTTTCTCCAAGGACAAACATCTAACTCAAGAAAACAGAGGCCTGCATATGGTTTTACTCTGTTTTTCCATATGTGGAATTCTCAGGGCTGGATATAAAAGGGGTCACATTTTGCTGCAGGTACATGATCTTGGGAAGGGTCCTCTCTTGGAGTCAGCACTGAATTCAAAGTCTGCTGTGTCCATGGAAAGAGCTCTGCTGATGCAGGTGGCTTTGGACCTCACTGCCACCCTCCTGACATTTACAGACAATTGAAAAGCAAAAAGCAAAGAGAAAGCTGTGTGCCAAACTGTGGCTGCCACAAATATTGTAAAAATGAGAACACTGCTGAACACTACATGTTCAAATCCATATCTTTAACCTCATAATCAAACAAATATAAGCAAAAAATAAACCTCACATTTAAACTAAAAAAAAATCTTTTGGTTTCTTAACTGAAATGTCTCACAAAGTGCCTGCATATTTCTCTGATTCAGACAGTGAGAAGCAAACCCCAACAGCCAGCAGCCTCCTGACTTGCAGTGTGCAAGAAAAGGCACAGGGTTCAGAAACCAGAGCTCTTCAGAGAAAAACTGAAGAATGTTGGATTCTGCAGTGTTCAAAATCACTAAAATTCCATATTGTCCCCATGTTTCAGCAGACTAACTGCCTTTCATGTACTAATATTGTAACAATGCACCTTCAGGGCTGGATTAGGTCTAGTTTTAGCTAACCATTCCAATAAAATAACTGTGCCAGCCTTGTATTGGTTTAAAGTCAAAGATAAAAGGGGGATGAACTCTGAAGGGTCTCCCTGCCCACAACAAGCACAACTGCAAACAGATGAATGTCATTAATGACTGCCTGAATGAGCTGCTGACCTTTACTCAAACCTTGGGAGAGCACTGAGCAACCTGGGCCCAGATGGAAAACCAGCAAATGACAGTATAAGACAGAAGAAATAAATTATTTTCCCACCTGCCTTTCTATTTTGCTAAATTACTTCTTTTGGTGTGCATTTGAAGGGGGGTGATGGGGCTCCTGCTCACACCACCACTGCTACCAGGGCTGGGCTTCCCCAAGCAATCAAACAGTGATGGCTGGACTGATGCTCAGGAGCAGAACCTCAGGCACAAGATATCAGCACCTCCCTTGCTTGTGGGAACAGATCTGGTGTGATGGGCAGTCTTTTTCTGTGCAAAATTCTTCACATGTGCTGCTGTCCCAGGCAAAGCCTTTCACTGACATCTAATGACAGGGTCAAACCAATCCAAGCACCCTGGAACCCCCTGAAATCCCAAGGTAGTTTCCTTGCTATGAATTCAGCTTGTTATCAGTTAGTAGGGTCTTCCTCACCTTGATAACGCTTGCTACTGTGCTAGGGAGATCAATGACACTCTTGGGAATCATGGTTCAAACAATCCAAAACATGTCTTAAGACAAAATAACTTTGTAGATGGCTCAAACAAGTGGGAAACAGGCAGAAGACACCTCAGTGTTTTGCTGTAGGTCATAAAGCAAGTGTTTCTGTCTTACCCACAACCAGAAGGCAGGTCTGAGAAAGTTTTATGAGCAGAAGCCAGCTCTGCTGCTCCACCAGAGCAAAGTTAATGCCAGCTCAGCCCAGCCTGCAATGCCAGTGCCACCTCTGCACTCTGGTGAGACAAAAGTTATCAGGACTCCCACCACAGCACCTCTGCCTGCAGGCCAGTGAAGTGTGACCCCCATGCTCACAAGAGAAGAATTTTAGTCAAATATACACTGTCAGACATTCAGTGTCAAATATAAAAAGGCAAAATAATATTTAAAATACATTAATACTATTTTCTACCAAATCTGGAGAGATATTAAGCTCCCTTAGGCTTTACTGGTATGCAACCAATTTTCTCAGCAATATATGTTGTTACTGTCCTTCTACCAAAGCAGTGCTCATAGTCAGGAATCTGTATATTTTTCCAGGACAGGAGGGTGCCTGTCTAACCTTTGCTTCACCAGTAACAGTTGTCTTAGCACTGCTTCTTCAGCTCCAAGTGATGAGCCACAGAGCCAGCCTGCACAGTGGGAAAGGTTTGAGAAAAATCCCAGCAACATTTTGACCTTGCACATGCTGGCTTCTTCATTAGCAGTATTTTTGCCCTTTTTTTTTTTCCATTAAACATGTCCAAAGGCTTGTGTGCTAACCTGAAGCCTGCAAAGAAATTCCTGGGGTTTTGGTCTTATCCCACAGCATGATCTCTCAGGAGCAAATACAGCCCAGCACAGAACTAAGGGTGACAGGAGCAAACACACCTCACCAGCACGTGAGCCATGGAAATGCCTTGCTGAGGAAGTCCCTGATCCCAGAGACACACTGATGGGCAGAAATGCAAACCAGGACCCTGAATGTGCTCTGAAACTGTCACCTGAGGGAGGCTATGAGAGCTATTCCAGGCCTCTTTGTCTCCATGCACAACCTGCCCTCAGCATATCCCCCTGCCCTAGGAGACCACAATTCCTTTTATATCAGGGGTGCCACTCCAGGCACGTTCCTCAGACTGAGGATTATCTCCAGTGGGAGAGGGGAAGGCTTAACTGGTACCTGGAGGCTCTTGAAGGACATCATTAGAACATCTTGCAAGGCTGCTCAGCCCCTGTGAGAGGCAAACACTCAGGGCAGAAACAAAAAGCTCTTAGATGTAAGTTCACTTAATCTGAGATGAGTGTTTAGTGATCCTTGAAGCACACATTTATACCTTTCATACTCTTTCATACTTCTATAAATAGATCTCCTCAGTAAAACAATGAAGTACCATGAAAGTTAAATGGGGATTTAAATTTCATTTTCAAACCTGAATGGTCTATCGTATACACAAACCTCAGGTACCTACCTCAGATCAAAATCACAGTATCATCAGTGAGTCAGAGAAAGAATGAGAATGTTTTCAAACACACACACACACACACAATTTGTGGAATCTGCCTATGGCACTGACACACAGCAAAATTTAAAGGATGGCCTTATCTCAGTGACTTACGAATTAAATTGAATTTACACTGCTTCTGAGGATGTAAAACTGTGAGCTGGAAAATTGGTAGCATGTGTAATTTCAGCACTCTATAGCAAATGACCAAACCTTGAACATTCTTGGAAGCAGAGGCAAAGCCCTTCCAGGCACATATTTGGGTCACAAGGAACTTCAGAATTAAAATGTTTCAGCTATTTTCATATCAGAAGTGATGTGTGTGTACCTCCACATCAATGAAGTGCTTTCATTCAGATTTTCAAAGGGATATTGTGTTTATTTTAATATTACACCTTCTCCTGGATGACAAAGTGTGCAGCCAGGGTTTGACTGGTTCCTCATCACTGCTGCTGAGCACTGCATGGAGATTTCCCCTTGTGGCCAGAGTGGCCCAAGGCCACCTTTCTCAGAGCAGGGTAGAGGGAGTCTGGTGAGATGGTCAAATCCACACATGGGTTGTGAAAACTTTGAAACTACATGAAATCTGAAATCTTGAAACAATACCAAGATTCTGCCAGCAGGCTCCCACCTAAATTTTATTTTCATTTTCAATTCTGTTACCTGCATTTTTATTTCCAGCTTCAGCACGGTTCTATCTACCACAAAACTCAATTTTACAAGCCCAGCCCTTCACAGCAGCCACTCCTCTAACTGAAGGCAACAGTCTTGCTCAAGTAATGTTTGCTAAAGTGCAGAAAAAGTGGCTGTGATGTACTTTAATCTGGAACAAAGAGGAGTTTGGAAAAGATCCATTCACAAAGAAATTGTCAAGAGACAGGAGGACTATATTATGCTACCCTGCTTTAAAACCCAATCATATGTTTAGGCTTGTGCAACGTAACAAATTTGTAGCTCAATGAGCAAAAAAACTCTTTTATATTTTGCTGTCGACATTAACATTTCAGAAAAACTTGTATGTAAAAGCTACTGAATTAAGATAAAGTACATGCTTTTTATTTCTTATTTTGAACTCTGATTCAGAAATTGAACTGAGGAGTCTTTGCATGGAAAGAAGCAGGATTCATGCATCTGAAGCAGGATTTAGGAAGTGCAGACTGACCAGCCTGCACTTAAGTGCTGCTTTGAATTTGGTACTTATCACAAACAGAAACTCACAAACTCCTTCAGGATACTGAACACCGAGGTGAGGATGGAGTCACTTAACCTATTTCATCCTCTTGAAATTAGCACAGGATTTCACCAGGCCTTTCCAAGTGACAGGTAGTTAAGAGCCAGAAAGCAGCAACAATACACTCTGAATGAGTTCTCTTTCATTCCATGCTCGGTTTATTCTCATGTCTGCCACATTTCTAAATTCATTTATGAACTACAAATAGTTGTGCTAAAATAAGTGAGGTACATACCAAGAGCACTTTTCTTTCTCTATTTAATGCAGCCTTCTGGAGAAAGCCCAAGTAAATGGGCAAGCCCTATCATATGCACTGGGGAGCGTGGAAATCCAACAGCATTTCAGTGCCCTGAACAAACTCTGTGGGGAGTATTGATTCTGCCTGTACCTTCCAAAAAAAGGGATGCAAGCAAAGACTCTCCTGGGCCAGCTGTATCAGCATCAGAGAGAACGAAGGGAACACAAACAAAGCCCAGATGTGCTGCACACCCTCCCAGCTGTGATCCTGGCACAGGAGGGCACACAGCTACAGCTGCACCACGTGTCCCTGCCAGCCTGGGAGGGGAAGGGCTGCCCAGAGCAGTCCCCCAAAGTCTGTGCACTGCAGACATCCCACACAGCAACTGCTCACAGCTTCTTCCTGAAGGCCTTTGGATGCTGGGGAACAGCTGCAGCACCCTTTGCCTTATGGAGGGCTAACAAACCAGGTGCCTTGTGCAAAACAAAAGGGCCATTCCATCTCCTTTCCAAGCTGTGTCTTTTAAGCTTCATTATTTCACCTGTTTCATAGCCTGTCATAAACACAGAGTGGTCAAACATCTCCTGAGAAAGCTGGGTAGGGGTGAGGTGTTTGCACTGTGCAGCAGCACAAAGTCACCTCACCTGTTCTGGCTCAGGTCCCGTCGTCCTTGGGGCACAGCAGAGGTCACAGTGTGCCAATTTTCCATTGCCATGAGCCCAATCCCCACCAAATAGCTCCACAAAGGGACAGGCCTGTGTCCTAACATCTGTTTGGTCAGGCACCAGATTTTCTTACCAGCCTAATGAATCAGTGAACCGTGCATGAAGTACTTGCTTTATCTCTTGCACCCAGAGCCCAAGCCACAGCTTGATCCTCAAGGCACCAGTGCAAGCAGCCACCTTCAGCACCAGCCAAAATTTCTGCAACATCTAAGACAGCACAGGCAGAAATCTGCAAGTTACCTCCAAAAATGGAAGCAGAACAGTCTTATTGCCCAAGTTTTGCAATATGATTTTTACATCTCTGCTGGGGAGGGTTTAGTTTCTGGTCTATCAGTTTCTCCCTCTGCTTTACAGTGCAGTGTGGAGCTGATTCTGTGCTGATTCTGAGGGGCCTGTGCAAATGGAGCCCACGTGGACTTGTTCTCACGTGACTGCTTATGTACTGAATTCAGCAGCTCTCTTTCCCATGCCAAATAGAGAGCACAGAGAATTTTAAATAATAATAATAATAATTTTAAAAAAATCTTAAATGAATTGATTATACCCAACACAATTTCACTGTGGATTGTATTACCTGGGGGAAATGTAGCAGGCCTTTGACACATGAAAAAAAATGTTTCTAGTAGATATTCTTGTTATATTTGTGAGGAGAGAAGGTATATTTCCCCTAAATTTTTTTCATAGCTTTTTCCAAGGCAAGCTTCTTCCAAATCAAAACCTGTAGCACCCAGACATCCAGAATCATATTCCACTTCTAAAGCAGGCAAAAACTCAAGTGAAATTCAAACACCTGAAACATGCTTTTCCTTGCAGTACAGCACTGAAAGCAAAAGTTGCTTTATAAAATAGAAATTAAATGTTAAATCTCTGTAAGACTGCATTTTAATCAAGCATGAAAGGCAATACAGCAGATGGAAGTGGTCGTACATTCTGCCCTTGCCTCAAATATCTCTTTTTAAAAGCACATTGAAAGAGTTCCACAAAATAAAAAAAAAAAGCTTTTCTTCACATAATTCTCAGTATTACAGAGTCATCTTGCTATCATTTTGTGTTTTCTTCCTTATTTTACTGCTGCTTTATACACTGTGCTTTACCAAAGCAATACAAATGTGTCTTCGTTATGCCTACTCCTCATTTACTAACACTTCAAACTTGCTAGCTCAGTACTAGCAGCAATCCAGCTGTGGCAGAGAGCAGCACAGACCATAAAGCCTGTGCAGGAGCAGTAAATACCTCGCAGATAGCCTGCCTTCAACTCTGTGCTGCTCCACTTAAACCATTACCAGGACCTGGGAGGGTTTAAGTGCAGGCACCGCAGTGCAGCCCTGTGCTTTGTGCTGCCCAGGTTCTCCTGCCCCAGCCTTTGCTAATGCTGTTTTCTGCTCTGTTTACACAGCAGTTTTAGGGCCCTGTTTGTCTGTGTTATTGTTGTTATTGGAGTATTGATACGGACACAGCAGCAGTGCTTCAGCCTGGAGAGCAGTGCTGCTCTGAAAAATGACTGCTCACTCTGGTCTCTGACCAGCTGCAAGGAAAGGCTTCCATTTCCCAGTAATCACTTATTCCAGTCCGACATGCAGGCCAGGTAAATTAATCTGAGTATCCTCTTGAAAAAAAAACCAAAAAAAACCCCAAAAAAACCCCCAAACCCTAAATGAAAATTGGAGTAACACTGTTATTCATTCAGACACAGTCAAGAGTGTGAGCCACATTGCTTACCTATGGATATGGTCCAAACTGCAGCAATTTTCATAATGGCCTTGGTGCGGGAATTGAAGCGGCTGTGCTCAATGGGATTGCGAATTGCTACGTACCGATCAAGAGAGATGGCACAGAGGTGCATAATAGATGCAGTTGAAAAGAGCACATCTAGGGAAATCCATATAGGGCACAACTGTTTAGGCAAAGGCCAAGCATAATCTGAAACATAGAGAGAAAAGAAATGAAAGGAAAAAAAGGAAAGGAAATAATTTGGGAAGCTAGGCCATCATTTCTGAGAAACCATTGGGTTATTTTAGCTCTGTGACACCAGTAAGGGGCATGTGAGTGAGGAGTGGACAAGAAACCTCTCATGGGACTTCTCTGCAGGCAGTTCCTGGCTCTGGGCACTCCATAAACCCATAGCCAGTTCCCACACATCTGGTTTCTGTGACCAGTGGCTAAAGGGCAGTGACCATTTTAGCTTTGTTCCCCACTCTTAACCTTTCTTCCAGATCTTTACAAAATAAAATATTACATTCCTTTATAACTTGCTCATCACATTGTTTTCATGGATTGCAAAGCACTGTGTGGCATTAACTTCAGTCAGATCCTTTCTAAAACTCCCTTGATATGTCTGTCTCAGTTTCTGTCTGCTGAGGAGAGAGGAAGCAGACAGTTTTTCTGCACAGTCTAACACAGAGCTAAATGATTCTACTTCACCTTTTCTCCCCAGGCAGTGTACCTTGGTATCAAAGGGATACTTGGCTCCTTACAGAGAAGGTGGGATTGAGTGGCTGAAATTCAAAAACTGTTTTGAAGGTAGACAGAGCGCAGTGTTATTCTTTTCAGAAACTATGTTAGCAAACAGAACAGACTCAGCCACATCTGACAGCAGCTGGCACGCAGCTCGTTTGGGTGCCTGCACTTATTAAAATGTTTACTCAGTGCTGAAGTACAGCTTGAGAATAAAACTGACCCATAAAGATCCTCAAGGGCCACTGATATTTAAATCAAAGCCCAGAGAAAATTGATCTGTGAATGAAACTCCCATGTCAGTGTCCAGCATGGATTGTGCATGATCAATAACACATCCTGTCAAGCTCTGGGCTTCTTATGGAAATAAATCAAGAGCTGAAAAGATAAGAGACTTCATAATAGTTGAATAATGAGATATTTTTGTGTCTTCACTCAGAACGTGGATACCTAAAGCAATCTTGAAGTTTACCCCAAGGATCAGAATCATCACTCTGCAGAATCAATGTTATATTAAGAATGGTGTAGCTCCATCCTACTGATCTCAAATGGAAAGGATGAAACAATAGTCTCAGAAATCATAGTTTGAAACAAGTTACCCAGCCAAGAGAGACCCAGGATACTTTCATGCAGAAACCTGAGAGTACCTGAACCAGAGTAAATTATTACGAAATGTCCCAGAGAAGCCCAGGAACCTTTCACAATGAGCACAGCGGAACGAGAGGGACACATTAGTTCATTTTACCAGTGGGAAACACGCAGATGAAGTGCTAAGTACTCACCAAACCCACACAGCCAGACCTCAGCTCTGGGGAGATAAGCCACTCATTTTACTGAGTTTGCACCACCTCTATTAAATGGACTGTAAGTGGACTGAAATCCACAGCAGCAAGAATTTGAGAGGTCCCTATTAAAGGGAACTGAGTAAAGCACTTTGTGGCTGGAACATCTTTCCTTTAAAAGGCACCTCTGTTGTACAAATGAATAGAGCTTGATTAAATATGACTCAGCCCCTTTATAACTCTACAATCAAATTCTCTGCCTCCTGCTCACCTTCACACTTTGCAATAACTGAGGACATCATTGCCATCAATCTGCAGCTGAGCTCAGAGCTGCAGCTAAGCACACCTTGGGTTTAATGATGCCTCAATGAATGCTCTGGGGAAGAACAAGTCAGAAATCCTACAAGTGGTTGCCGTGCTCCCTGTACAGCCCCAGGCTTTCCCTGCCAACCCACACTAAAACACATTCAGCACACTTCATCCCTCCCTACTTCTGCTCGGAGTTGCCAGAGCCAGCTTTGTGCTGCAGGCTGAGATGAACCGTGAGCACAAAGGCCCTGAGCGTGCCCTGACGGAGGAAGCATTCCCTGGGAGCTTGTGCAGAGTGATCACGACTGCAGACAGCCCCTGCAGAGGGGAACAGTGGCATTGATGGCTACTCCCCACACCAGGCAGATGGCCAGGAAACCTCCAGGCTCCAGAAAAAGACACTCGGCCTCCAGGCTTCCTGTGTGTGGGAGCATCCCCAGCCTGATCCACGGTGCTGCTGTGGGTACTGCCTGATGCCTGACACTTGCTAGACCTGGAAGAGGTTTCTAAAGCAACCACCTTTTCAGCATTATTGAATGATGAATAGCCTCTCTTACTTCTTCCTTCAAGCTATCCAAACACTTCTAGTGACTGATTCCCCCCGGAACAACTTCTGCTATTGATGTGAACCAGCACAGCACAGCAACCCCAAAGCTGTCAGCAGCAAAAGCAGGGAGGAGGCATCACCTGCTGTCAGCCCTGGCACTGCAGGAACCACAGACACCAACAGATCCAAGCCATGCTGCCCAGAACTACTGCCCAGGCAAACTGCCAGGATGTTTTTGAAGATAAAGGTGAGATGAGAGTTCTCCTAAAGCCAAATCCTGTTAGTTTTTACTGTCCCAGGGCACCCCACTGCACTTCTAGCTGAACAGCCAGTTGTAAGAGTAGACATTTTATTTTCTCAGGAAGTTTCCTAAAATGATCTGCAATAACAAAATGTCACTCTGGAAATTTGTAGAGTGGCAGCTTGTAACACATCACTGTAGCTCGATAGGAAGGGCATAATATACCTTCTATCTCAAAATGTAATTATTTTTAAGTAAGCATGGTGCGTGCCTTTGAGAAACACCTACACAGCCTACAAAGCCAGTAATTTGTAAAAAAAGAAAAACAGCTTTATTCTAATTCTGTTTTGAATAAATGCACAAAACATAGGAAATGTGCCCTGTGACTGTGCCAAGATGCAAACAAGGATTTAAAAAAAAAAAATCTGTTAACGATGTTATACCTTTAAAACAATTTTATCCTCAGAAACACTCTAATTACAGAGGGTAACATTTCTCTAATTTGTTCTTTTTTCTCTTATTTCATTTACAAAGAATAGCAGTTACCCTATATTTAGAAGAGCAGATGACTGAGTGAAATGAATTCTTGGACCCCAGCACCTCTAAGATGTAGTAATTGTGTTTCCAATGGAAAACATTCATCTCAGTCCAAATTTGGCTTCAAAAACGAAACAGTGCTAAAACACCTGCGGAAGCAAAAAACCAAATATTTGTAAGAAAATCTGATTTTTGTACCTTGAATTAATCTGAGTCCTTAAAATCATAGATTTAATGCACTGCCTGGTAGATCAGATAGGAGAGTGCTGAAGGGAATTAGATGAATGCAGCAGATCAGAACAAAAGTTGGTATTTCTTTATCCAGCATGTAATCAAACCGCAGATTTTTTGTGCCTGCAGATATTTTGTGGGTGGTAGAAGTTTACAATGGCCAAATTCACAGAGAAAAGAGTAGAGAAGAGTATTGCAGTGATATTACTTTGAGATCAGTGTTAGCTTCTGGCTCTGGTCACAATAAAACTATTGTGTAAAAAATCCAGGAAGGAAACTTCTCCAGAATATTGCTTCAGCCTCCAGTGCTGAATAGCATCTCATGGAATCTGTGGTTGATGTGGTTCCTCACAGGACACATAGGACAGACACTCCTATTTAACCAGCAGTCGTGGTCCCCAGGTGGGATTTCATCTCCTGCCCTGGGGTGAAAAAGCAAACCACAGTTGCTGTGTGTCCCTGAACAGCTGAGATGAGTAAAAACTGTTGGCAGAAAAAGAAAGAAACTCAAAAGCATTTTGGCAAAGTGACAGACCATCTCTGTGTGTAGTTAATTTGCTGTCAGATAAGAGTTCCTTACATTTCTGGTGTTTTCCATGGGGAAAGATGGCAGCTGTGAACCTGAGTCCCCTTTGTCAGAGGGTTTCTGCATGTGGGTGAAAAGTGCTGCTTAGCACTGTTAGGGGCACTGTAGTGTTCAGTGCATGAGAGTCAGAATTACCAGCTAGATAGCAGGAGGTGACTGAATAATCCAAAACACAGCAAATGGAAACAAAATTAAATATGTCAAATGGTAAACCAGAATTACTCCAGATTGTAGGAGGATGGCTGCACAGAAAAAAAAAAAAAAAAGAAAAAGAAAAAGAAAAAGAAAAAAAAGAGAGTGGTTTCTTGTACATATTCAGAACTTCTACAACGCAATCTGGTCCAGGATATCTTCTGGGAAAATGTTGTGTAACACCTAGGAATAATTTGGAATAACAGCAACAAAATACCTGCTTACACCACAATAAAATGAAGAATTATGTAAAATTCATCTCAGTAGCTTCAAGAGTTTTTCCATGAGAAACTCACAGCAATCTGCATCAATCATTTCTTTTCCAGCCAAGCACAGGAATTTGGAAAAGGTTTCAGAACATATTTGTTGTGTTTAGCCAGTATCTTTTGGGATGGATGGAAGGATAAAAACCATCCTTCAAAGTGACACAGGAAGAAAAAGGGGATATTTTGCCTCATTATGACATTTTACATGTATATACATATGTGCAAACTATAGATATTATTTATATAAAAGAAACAGAGCTAGCAGGTGCAGAATAAGTACTAAAGATGCTTAAGTGTTCAAAAGCCCCTTTTAACATTGTTCATTGGCTTGGCCAAAAACTAAAATACATGCAATATTTCTCATTTTAGGCTTCTGATATTTACTGTTTTTACAGTTCACTTCTAACCCCTTTAACGAATTGAATGAAAAAAAATAGGGATTTGAATAAATCCCAGTACAAAGCACAATTTCCCAGCAGTTAAAATGGCAACACTAGGCGTGCTTGAAGCACCTTTTGGGTCATCCCGTGGCTGCCACAGATCTATTGCAGGCTATACACTGACCCACTGCTCTGTGTAGTGCTCTGACTCTTGGAAAAAGCCACAAAGGCACCAGGAGGTGCCTCAAATGATTCCCTGAGCATTCCAAACTGAGCTGAGTGCCCCTTGCAATGGCAGCACTCGCTTGGGTTTCCTGTAACTGAGAGCAGCAGCAGCAAACACAAACAGCAACCCAGAAATCACCTCAAACCTGTCATTTCCTGATAGGTTGTGTGTTATAAATAAGGGACCAGATTACCAATTTAACAATTATCCATTTATTTTGTACTACATTGTAGCTTTGTTTGAATGTGATTTTGTGCTTTGTTGTAGCTTTGATAGGATCTCTCTTGTAGTTTAAGAAAGAAACCCACACGTCGTTGTGGAGAAACCAGCTTCTTATCAGACCTTACATTGCTATGCAAGAATGTACCACCCTTACCCCTTTAGGAGCTGACCTGCCTGGAGAGTAGTAGATAAGGAAAAGACAGAAGAAAAAAAAAAAAAAAAGAAGAAAAGGGGCTGAATATGCAAACTAGAGCTGAAAAGACCCTTGGGAGTAAAAAAACCCCTAAAAATAATAATTTAAAACGAGCCAACAAACTTTTAAGAAAAATGAACCAGGCTACTCTATAGGCGACTACTACCTGGCCAGCTTTTGAGTTCTCCAAAAAGTCACCGTAACAAAAAAGTCTATTGGAGCCACTGCCCTGAGGACAGCGAATTACCACCATGGCCTTCGTATACCCTTGGGTATACAGCCACGCCTCGTGAGGAACGCTTGAAGGCCCGGCTCTATCACAGGGAGTGGCAGAGCCGAATTTCCTCCTCCTCCAAGTCAAAGCTGGGGGCAACGAAGCTGGCCGGAGCCCCCACCCGAGCTGATCACTTTTAATAAAGGCTTAAAAAGGACCATCAGTCCTGCCCTTTTTTATTTCATTGTGCAGGTTTTGAAGACTCTTTCAGACATTCCAAGGAAACCCTCTGTTGTGGTTTGCAGAATAAAGCCTACTCTTTCCCACTGCTTTTTACCCCCTCTGCACCATTGAAAACTGAGGAATTTTGTACCAACCAGACTTTCCAGTGTTCACTTTAAAGTTTCATAGCTGCCACAGGCTTTACAAAAATAGAAAGCAATTACATACAGTTTTAACATTACTGCATTGCACTATTCCCAAGGGAACGAAAGAATTTAAATGATTCTCTCCTCTCTCTCTTATCTAGGCAGCAAAGCATTTCTTAGTCTGAAATACCACATCAGGAAGTGTAAAGCTACGTTATCTCTTTTCTGCTAGTTTGTTTTCCTCAGATTTACATAGACAAATGACTCAGAGACATCCCTATCAGTCGGAGAACCACACACCCGAGGGTGCTGAAAGTCTCCATTGTGCCCAAGAAGTACAGAACATCCTGCTTGTCCCCCCACAGCCATCAGTGTTTACCAGCACACCCACAGAGGGGCTCAGGCATATTCAGCCAAGACCTCTGGCTAAATAAAACTGGTCTCAAGGGCAGCACTGCCAATGCTTTTGATTTTATCATCAACACTGTGGAATTTAATGTTTTTCCAATATATTGAACTCCTGGGTACCAAGTTACATGAGAAATTAGGCTTACCTTTAAGTTTCTAGTTTGCATTTTTCTAAAGGAAGAAAAGGCTGTCCTAAGATGATCTGGATGCCTCAAACAGCACATGTTCTAGCCCAGCCCAGCACAGGGACATAATTACACACAAAGAATGATGGTGGCTTTTAGGAGGACTTTTTAATTGTTGTGTTTAGTCAGCATCTATTGAGATGGATAGAGGATAAAAACCCTCTCTCAAAGTGACACAGGAAGAAAAAGGGGATATTTTGCCTCATTATGACATTTTACATATATATACACACTATATATATATAGTGTGCATATATATATACACATATATGCACACTATAGATATTATTTACATAAAAGAAACAGAGCTAACAGGTGCAGAATAAATACTAAAGATGCTTATGTGTTCAAAAGCCCCTTTTAACATTGTTCATTGGCTCAGCCAAAACCTAAAATAAATGCAATATTTCTTGTTTTAGGCTTCTAAAGTGCTGCAAGTTCAAAAACGCTCGAGTGGCCCAGCAGGTGCTGAGCAGAGGGTGGGCTCTGAGGTGATGTGATGGCCAAGAGAATGGAGGAGACCACCAAGTAAGAGAAGGAGGTGACCCTGTGTGCAGGCAGTGTTGGAGAGATCACTGCTGGCATCCCACACTCGACCAGAACATCTGTGAGTAGAAGATGCTGCTGAGCCATAGTGCAAGAGCACACAAAGGATTTATTAGGATCTGTGCCACTGATCACATCCAACTGGGCTGTGACACCATTCCTGAGCTCTGGGTTTCCTCTGAGCTATTTGTTTTTCAACACTTGGAGCTGTCAGCATGGCACAAGTGGCCCTCAGGCAGGGAGCTGCAGGAAATGGGCACGGAGCAGTGTGGACTCCTTTGGAAACCCCCCATCACTGAGGGAAACTCCAGAGGAGCTGAATGTGCCTCCAAAGATATTTTGGGTTTTATCTCACAAGTTACAGTGATTAATTGATGTGACTGTATTTTATTGCAAATTAAACAACTGCACTCACTCTGCTGTTATAAGAATTTTAAATAACTGCTAGATTTTCCTTTCTATCCAGTATTGCAATGACTTGCAGTCTTGACAGGATGTGTTAAAAAGAAGGAAAATTAAAGCTAGAACAGATATAAATATCTGAGCTAGGGAAAGGTTGCTTGAATACCATTTAAGTAATATTTTAAGTGCAAGGAGCCAGCTTTCCAAATACTATACTTAAAACAACCCTGATAATAAAATGGGATGTTTGCTAAGAAGCAAACCTAGTGAATGTTGTTTTCAGCCCAATGTCAGCATTTCTTCTCTTATGGAAATACAAAATTATTCTGATGTGATTTGTCATTCCATAAATCCATGTGTTAGATTGATTTTTTCATTTATTGGCAGAGACTAAAATTATGTTTGAAGCCAGAGGAAAATTTTCCAGGCTCAATGATGTTCTCTGCCTGCAGTTAAAGCATCTGTAGCTGCATCTGGAATTTTTGCATTGAGTGATATGGACAGTTAATGGAGCAATGGTACAATTAATTGAATTGTTTCAGCAAGTTCATATAAAGGGTTCCTTCCAGCATTTTAACTCCAAGAGAGCTATGATCTCTTCACACACTTCTGAGCTGCATGTTCTTCATAATAATTTATCTAAATGGAACCACTGTCTAATAAAATATTCATTGCAGTAAACATTTTCTCTATTTACTGATGTTCTGTATGTCAGCACAGCATCAGGACAGGGCACTCTCCTTTAATTTCCTTCATGCAGGTCATAGATCAGCCTTCACCCGTTATTTAAACAACTAATAAAGCAACAGTTGAATGAACTGGAAAGTAAGCCCACAAGCAAACACATCTCACAGGAATACCTTTTAAACATAAGAATATAAATATTTTCAAAAAATCTGTCTCCTAGCAAAGTGCACAAACATGTTGGTAACAGGTGGTTTTTCCTCAGTTTTGATGAAATTGAGAAAGATCCATTATCATAAGAAAGAGCTGCCAAAGCCTACAGATCATTTGAGGAAAATAAAATTCTGAACTTAAAATGATGTGGCATTTTTCAATTACAGCTGACTGCTGAGCAGTTACCTTGGTTGGAACAAAGAAACCATCTGCTTGAACCCAGAGTTTCTAACATCAAATCAACTTCAGACTATGCCTCGATCCTAGGATGGGCCCTGGGGCTAGGGAGAGGACACAAAACCATAGAGAGGATTTTTTTTTAGGTATTTGGTTTTATTTCAGCATAACTTAGTGGCAATTCAGATGTCTGTGCTATCCTGACAGCTGCCTTGGAGCCTGCATGGGATTAATCCTCTTTCTCAGCTCGGGCTCCCTCCTGATAATGCAACTGGACAAACTGGCCTCCAAATCATGATAAAATACCTGATTTCACAAAGACATAAAATAATAATTTTCTTCTTTTTTGATAAAAAAGGTTCCATATTCAGAGAGGACAGGTCAATCATTTTAACTAGCCAAGGTTTTTATTAAACATTCCAGGAAGATGACAAATTTGATAAGAATTTACACACTCACTGCAAACCACATTGTGCAAACCAGCAGTGTTGGCTTTGAGCATACAGAGGCAGATGTTTGCTCTGCTATACCTGACATGCACACTCAGTACTTTTTCCCCTATGTCTTGGGACATAAAGCATGATGTGAGATCTGCTGTTTGAAAAGTGATTTTGCCTCCCTCTTACTGCAGGCTGCTTGATGTGCCCAGGATGTGATTCTCATTTTGACCCCATTCAGCTCAGCCCTGCACCTGCACCAGTCCCATGCCAAAGCCAAGTGAAACCCACACTCAATTTAGGGGTATTGGAGGAGTTCAGTGAATCAGCTTTCCATTAGGGTCAGTGGGTCAGTGGTCTGGGTGCACTCCCTGCCAGCGTGAGGCACAGTTTGCTGTCTGATGGGGTCAGAAGCCAGTACAAGCACTTGGTGAGACTGAGACTGGCAAGAAACCACTTCAACCAAAGGAAACAAGCCATGTTTTGGTCATGCTTAGAGATAATTATTTTCATTTCTGGTATTTCTCAGAGCAGGATTTGCAAAACACAGTCCATATTTATCTCCTTCCAAGGCGATGGGCATCTCTGACTCTGTGTGATTTTACAGGTGGGAATGCCAGTGTGAGAGTGCTCCACAGAAGCCACTGCCAAAAGCAATTATCTGGGGGTTGCTAAGAAGCCTAGAAATTCTGGCCTTCATCCTTGAGTGCCATCTACTGTCCTGCTGTCACTGCATACCTGAGGTGCACACCACCCACTCACAAAGCATTTCTGCCCCTGTGCCCAGACTGCTCCTGACAGGGAACAGACACACTTCTCACTGCAGCAGAAATATCAGATTTGAGTTCAGCACACCGGAAACAGCACCTTCAGGGCTGTCCCAAGGGAATAATTTGCTAATAAACACTGTTCCATGTGCAGTAATCCCAAGGAAGTGTGTGAGCATGTGAGCAATGTCACTTCTCTAGGAGTTTGTTGATCACCGTGTGCCAACTCAACATAAAAATCCGTGCATGTGCAACCTGCCCAAATTAAAAGGCAGCAGAATGAAGGATTGTGGTCATTCCCTGATACAGGAGTGGAGGACAATTCATCTTGTATGCAAACAAGAGACAGAGATTTAATTAAGGAACAGTAACAGCAATCTAGAAAATGCATGTATTGCTAATCAATTCTATACTCTATAGGAATAACCTGTTGCACCATGCAAGTATGCAAAATATGCTCTATTTGCAGTCAGAAATGCACCCAGTTATCCATTAGGATTCTTGATGTGTGGTGTGACCCAGACTAAAACTTTGGAGGAATTTTGTTGACAATTGTGTTTTAACTGAGGAATAAGATGTATTCCTCAGTAAGAGAGGAAGTAAACAAGGGCAGCTAAATTAGACCAAGTTATTTAACTACTTGACCTGTTCTCAAATCTTGCACAATACTTCAAAAATATTATTTCAGTAGCCTTTCAGTGTTACAAAGTTTGAAGTCTACCTCAGTTATCTAGCTCTCCTTCCCCACTTCTTCCCCCTCTTTTTCCATAGGACTTAGATGTTTCCTCATTTTGCCACACCATGGAAACACCATGGAGGCTTCTTTCAAAGGCCTGGAAAAGAATTTTCCCCAAGAAGACAAGGTCTGAAAGCTTTATTGGCTGATAGGAAGCTCATTCCTCCCAGCAGAACAAGAGGCTTTCCTGGACAGCCCAGACACACACAGGACATGGGTGTGCAAGCAGAGAGCCCCTGCTGCCACCTGCTCCACTTCTGTGGTGGCAAAAAGTCCAAACATTAAAGGCTCGTGTTTAATCCAGCACCTCAGTGGAGAGTAGAGCAGAATCATGGTCTGGGGATGTCTCTGCATTCCACCTTGGAGGGAAGAAGGCCTGCAGCCTTCACCCTGGCACCTTCCCTTTGCACCTGCCTGCAGGATAACCCCGTCTTCAACCCAGGAGCAGCCAGTGCTACAGAGCAGGGACTCAGCTCCTGGCTCTCCTGTGGGATTTTTCATTCAGACCAGCTGGGAACCAACCTCCCATCTGGATATGATGCTCAGAGAAGGCTGGCTTGTCCCAAGGCCCCTTGCTGTGAACAGGGCAAGTCACCCTGTCACAAGCATTCAGAGCAGCCCTGGGAAAGCAGGGGTGTGGGGAGGCTGCCTGTGAATGAAGCTGCATTGTCTGCCTTGAAAAGCCCAGGGCTCCTGCAACCCTGCTCACAGCACAGCTCCTACACCCCAGCCAGCCTAATGAAACATGATTTTAAATCATCCCTTTCCTCTGAGCAACAGATTTGTCATTTAGTGTGACAATCCAACTTGTAAAACCACATAATACGATGTTAAGGATTTGCATTACTGTGAGCATTTTGTGCACAACTTGTTACTAATTAAAACTGCTCACTTCCCTGAGTCTACTATAAAAGACTTGAAGTTGGAATGTTATTTAAGCTGAGATTATGGTGCTTTCCTACCAGAGCATTTACAGCCTATAAAATGTCCAATTGTTGTCAAATCATTGCATGAGGGCACATAAGAGTCAACTCAGCACAGCTTTTCTTACAGATTCAAAGATGTAGAAACACATCAGACTGAGTTATTGTGTGTCCCTCCATCCTCACATCCTGAAATTCAGGTGACATTCCTCAGCCAAAAAGAAAACAAACAGGCAGAAACAACAATCCTGGCTGACTTTCTGTCTCTCTCTAAAAAATACAAACACACAGTTTTGAATCCTGAGAAGGTCTGTGTTGAAAACAGCAGTGAAGGGCAAGTGATCCCATTTCCCATAACAATGTTTTGGCATGTGGATCATATTCCTGGTGGGTAACATCAGAGAAAGGGAAACTTAACATGTGACTGCCCTCTGGGTACAGTTGTACTCCTCTGAGTTTTGCAGAAATTGTAGGCCTATTGTAAGTTCCATTAACATGAAGTAGAAGTTTAATTTAACATGGATAAATGAAGCGTGGGTGTGCTGATATATTAGAAAGAATACTATTACCCAGAAAATTATAGTGGTCTCATGAGGTGGTAAAGGAAACTAAAGAAATTATATTTAGTTAAGTTATGCCATTGGGGGTTTTGATAGGCTTGTTTTTGCTTTGTAATCAAGTGCAACATTATTTTATTATCATGGTTATACTATTATTACAGTGTAATCTTGCACTTGATTACAAATCAAACCCAGTGATAACTACAATAATAAAATAATGTGTTAACATAATAAACCTGCAAAAGAGAAGAGAATAGGTGCTGTTCATCAGGCACAGCATCTCCAGCCAGTCAAGGGAGGGATTGTCCCACTCTGCTCTCACCAGGGAGGCCTGACCCCGAGTGCTGGGGACACTTTTGGGGGCCACAAGAAGGGGAGACTGAGGACAAAGCTCACTGGGGTCTGCAGCTTCCTCATGAGGGGAAGAGGAGGGGCAGACTCTGATCTCTTCTCTGGTGACCAGAGACAGGACCTGAGGGAATGCCTGAAGATGAGTCAGGGCAGGGTTAGGTTGGATATTAGGAAAAAATTCTTCACCCAGAGGATGGCTGGGCCCTGGAACAGGCTGCCCAAGGAAGCAAACACAGCCCCAGGCCTGAGAGAGCTCAAGGAGCATTTGGACAATGCCCTCAGGCACATGGTGGGATTGTTGGGATGTCCTGTGAAGGGCCAGGAGTTGGACTCAATGATCCTCATGGGTCCTTTCCAACTCACAGGACATTCTATGATTCTAAAATTCTAAATGCTGTCTAAAATTTCACAAAGACCAATGAATGAGTGCTGTAGAATAATTAGCTACTCTCAAGATACAAGAGGCACCTATCTGAATATGGACTGGAAAAAGCTTGGAAAAATCCTTATGGAAAGTATTTAAAGTAAGGTGTAAAAAGTATATTTAAACGACTTCATCTTGAAAGTTGTTTTTCCTGTTTTCATGCTTGTCAACATCAACTTGCTGTGTTATATCAATCAATTAACCTCGTTCTGCTGCTGCACATCTTGGATGGACACAGCCAGCTAGATTTGAACAAGAGAGCAGAGTCACTGCTCTTGGCTTCTCCTGTGCTAAAATGCAACCTCTCTGTTAATTTCAAACTGACTGACCAGAAGAAAACAACAAAAGTCCAACTGGCAAATTCAAAATTTTACCCAACAAATCCAAAATTTCAACAGTGGAGCAAGAAGTAATTACCATTCAGAGCAAATGCACAGACTGAAGGGCAGAGCTCTGCTGCCTCCCAGAGCCAGCCATCAATATTCATGGGTGTCAGACACGCAGTTACAGCCTCCTGCATCCCAGTGGGGGCCAAAGAGCTACAGTAAAAGCCTCTCATACAATTTCCATATCTCAGCAACACCAAGACCTTTCCATACAGCTGCTGCCTCTGATTGAGGATGGAAATAGACATTTCTAAAAACAAGCAAAACGCCCAAAACTTACCAAATATAAACATATTGCAAAACAAATTAGACATCAGAAGATGGAGAGGTGTTGGTCAGAATACCAACTGGTCTGTCCTGATAGCTGCTGCACAGCTGGAGAAGTGAGGCTCCCACCAATATGTCAACAGGAATGGAAATCAAACCACCCAAAAAAACCCAATCACGAATCAACAGAGCCTTATCAACCATCCTGCCTTGCCCATCAAATCTCACACCTAAGAGCTGATAGAGGAACACTTCATGTTTGTATATTACTCACTGAACTTTCTAGTCCTGAACCTTTTTCATCCAGGAAGCAAGACATCATCTTGGAGGATTCACTCCCTGAACCCACTGCTGTCACTGTGCTTATCAGACTGCCTGCAGGAATAGTAAGCTTTTTCCAACAATAAAACTTATTGCAACCAGAAAACACAGAGACTGGAAAAATGGAATATATATTTGAAACTAATGCATGAAAACAAAATTTTAATATAGCATGTATTTTTAATCACAGCCTAGGCTCCATGACAGACTCATGCACAAATTCCCCCCATGCTATTAGCATCTTTAATGACAATTTTGGCAGAATAGCCAGTAAGGATCCATTCTGTTTCTCTTGTAAATTGTCCATTCAGGAAAATATTGTATTTTGTCAATGAGGCAGTGTGCAAAATAGTGCAAGGCAGAGCGATTGGCATGTGGCCCCTCTTCCATCTATGTAATTGTCATTTAATTTCCATGCAAGCAGATGAATCACATTAGAGCCTGTTTCCCAGCATGTGCTGATAAAACACAAAGTAGGAACCTACTGCTACCCTCACTGTTTGGTCTCAGGGAAGTGAACTAACTTATGAGGGTATTTTAATGAATAATAGACAAGTCTAGAACCAGAATTTCAAGGAATATGTCATGTGAATTGGATAGAGAGAGAAAAATCATAATTTGCTGAGTAGAATTTAACGATATCAATTCAAGTGATAAATGGGAAAGGAAGTAGAACAAAAAAGTGAATGCAGAGTTAATTGACCCAATCCTGGAAACATTCATAATTTAAACAAATGTATTACACTAGCATATTTGTCTTACAACTTATTCAAGGGCTTTTTAGAGATTTCACCTCACTTCTCTGTATTTCTTTCCATTTTGTGTAAAGCAGCTGTCTATGTATGTTTTGGCCTGCATAATGGCAGTATTTTTCCCATATTTTTGAGCACAAAGGCTGAGCTGGCCCACCACATGCATCTCTTCTAAAAATGCAGCAGTCTATTGATGAGGTCTTGGCATGTCACCAGCATTCAGGTTGAGCCCTTAAGGCAATAAATTATGATATTATTGTATTGATCACATAAAGTTGCCAAACACTGAAAAGAAATCACACTCCCTTTCACAAAACACTTCCCATAACCTAAGATAGCAAAAGCACTAAATATGATGGGAGGTACACAAGTTCAACAAACAGCAAAATGCAGATGATGCACCCATCTGCATCCAGCAGCAAAACTTCCTGAGTGACGAGAGGAAACAGCCTCAAGTTGTGCCATGGAAGGTTTAGGTTGGACATTATGAAAAATTTCTTCATGGAAAGGGTGGTCAAGCATTTCAAAAGGCTGCCCAGGGAAGTGATGGAGTCACTGTCACTGGCAGAGTTCAGAAGATATGAGGATGTGGTGCTTAAGGACGTGGTTTAGTGGTGCCCCTGATGGTGTCAGGTTTGTGGTTTATTAGAGGTCTTTCCCAACCTGAATGATTCTGTGAACAGACTGAAGAAGGATGAAACAGATTTTTAATGTTAAGTCCAGACAGGGAACAGTAACACAGCTGACCAGCCCTGGAATTTTGTGTTTTCCCTCAGGTTCTCTGCTCTCTGCAGCTGCAGCCAGCACAGGAAAATGAGCCATATGTTAATATTTACAGCAGACTGCAATAGGACTATTCCTGGAAATCGTAGCTGCTCCTTGACAAGTGTGGAGAAACACATTCTACTGACTATTTTCTCAGCCCAATTTCACTCTGCTGAGGTTAGCAAGGAGAGCAAGTTCTCAGCTTGAGATAATACGTCCTAGATATTTGGTGCACGGAAGTGTTGCTAGATTTAGTTGCAGTCACTTTCTAGGAAGGAAAACAAGGGCTTTGTGGGTAGGAGAAAACAGAAGCAGAAGCAATAACTGGTATGAGGTGTTGAGGATGGGCAGAGTGGCTGAAGCTATTGAGGTGCACTCCTCTGTCCCAGCTCAGCTGTGATCACAACTGTGCCTTAAACTTTGGATCACAAATTGCTTGCAAGTAGAGAGTCTCACTTCACTAATGTTTGGGTAAAGATTAAGAGGACTTGCTACTCTTTTAGAAGGTACAGGCAGCTCCCTTGCACACTGAGGTGCTGGGCACCAGGCTCTGTGGAGTGGTTGGGGAGGCAGTGAACATTTTACCTGCCTGTTCCTCACCTGGAGATGAGGAACAGACAGGTAAATCTGTGTGTACACTGACACAGACTAAAATTTACTCAATCTTGGTAAAACGTTTGCAATTCTAGTTAAATCCTTTCTCTTGATTTTAAAATTTTAAGAATTTAAGGAGGACTCTGGTTTGCTTTGTCTCACATGGCTCCAGTGCCTGGAGCTGGTGCGATTCTCACTTTCAGATGAGGCTAAATCTCTCTGTGGGAAACCTGTCTTCCTTTTATTTGGCATCTCCATGATCTGCCTGGTGCCTCTATGAAGCACCAAATTTACAGCTGGAACAGTTTATCATCATAGGGTCTTTCTTTTCATACATAACAATTCTGGTTTTCTCATTATCTTGTATCAATTTCTGGTTTGCTGCCAAGCATGTGAGTTTATATTTATTTTCAGCTAAACTCATAAAAGTTAATTACAACGAGGCAATGCACTTACAAAACTACTACTGGATCTAACAGGCTATTGTCATAAAAAGTAAATAAAGATTCATGCATTTTAAAGCACATTTAGCTTCACTGATCTAGAAGCAAATTGGGCATGAGAAGATTGCACTGACAGCATTAAAACTGCTGCTGTATTTAAACTGACATCAGTAAAACAGGGATCTATGAAACAGAAATCTAACTATACACACTCCAGATTTTGGGGGCTTTACACTCCTGTGAGTTTTAAAACCTGTTGCATCTTCCAAAAATTTTCAGCAAAAGAATGAAATAAAAACTGTAATTGGATCTAAAACTTTATTTGCATTAAATAAAAACATTTAAATGAGTGCCATTCAAAATTATTCTAATGAGTCATTCTTGCACATAAAAGATTTATTTTGCATGGGCAATTCTCAATTTCACCAAGCAGGCAAGACAGACCCATCCAATTTAATGTCTAAAATATGAAAAATAGCTGCCTGGTTGGATGCAGCACACAAGCTGTGGGTAAACTAGAGAAATATAAGGCCATATGTTCAACTAGTATAATAGGATTTACTCCACTGAAACCACCTCAAGTATTTTAACATTTCCCTTCACCTCTCAGGAACAGGCAGGGCAAGGGTGGACTCTGCCAGCTTCTTCTCCACATTTGTAGAGGTGGAGTCCAAGCAAACATCCTGTCTGAGCTGCCTGGGGGGATGGTTTGTGGCTTGTGCTTACCTAGAACTGCTTCCATGGTGTGTTTTGGGGTGACACCACATCTCCAGTTGAGCTGGGAGTGCTGCAAAAATCTTGTCCCCACTTACCAAGAGCACATCGAGGCTTTGGTGCCTTTGCAGCCTGCTCTCATTGTCACTTAACTTCTGAATTTGTTTCTGACCCCATCCTTCAATAAATGGGCCCAGCTGACCCAGGGCTGACTTCTTGAGCCCTGGTAGAGGTGTAAGAGAGGAAATTCTGGTAACAGGTTTCACTGGATAAATCTGAGAAGGGAAACAGCCCAGTTTATCAGCTCTTGAGGGAAAGTTTCAAAGCACATTTGCCTCCTGCAAAGTATGAAGGTGAATGGAGGCTCTGCTTTTTTCACACTGTAGTGTTAGGATTTTCTATTTAAAAACTGCTTCTTGGGAGAAAGTTAAGGGGTTTGATTTTGTAATAAGTTGCTCAGAGATTTGTCCTGACTTTCTGTTGCTGCACACTGCAAAACACATATTTTTTCCCAAAAGAAGGCAGCTGAAAGGAAAGAGGCTCTGGAAAATGGAAGATATGACAGCAGCAGCTCAGTGTCTTAATAACATTTAGTAGCAAACAACAGGACACAACAAGTCAGAAAGTTCTTTTCAATCCTGCATTTCTTTGGGATCAGTAAATTCCTCTTGTGATCTTTGTGATTTCCTTTTCTTATTTGAATTATGTCACTCAGCCAATATTTTTTCTAAGGTGAGTTTGCATTCTTTATCTTTTAAATATTTTTGGTATTTTTAACAAAACCAATGAAACAAACAAAAAACCCCTCAACAATCTCAGCCAACCCAGAAAAGAGGAATTCTCTCCTTTTGCAGCAGGAAAAGCAAAACACAAGTGCCTTAGGGAGAGCCAACCCCACCAAACCAATCACAAGAAGCTTTTCATTTCAAACCACATTAAGCAAATGGATGCCCACAGAAACACACTTTAGAATCAGGCCCTGCCCAGACCAGGAGCACATTTCAGCACTGAGCAGAACACTTCACACTCTGCAACTCTGGGTGCCCTTACCTGGACAAAAGCCAGCTCATTTCTCTTACCCATATGCTCCATAAAGCTCTAACAGGAGACTGGCTGGGGTTTGGACAAAGGTGCTGGGACCTAATGAACAGCAATGGCATGAAAGGAGCTGCAGTACAGTGGCAGAAGAGATTTCCTCAGAGAAGAGCAGCAAAACACCTCAGACCCTTCTCAGCTGAGGGATGCTGCTGCAGTCATGCCAAGAACCTCAGTCAAGGCCTGGCAGGAAGAGAGTAAAGACGTTGGAGGAGACAGAAAATTGCTCTGGCAAAAGCCCTAGCCTCTCTGAATGTCCTGTCAATGCTCCCACTGACTTCAGAATAGTCAGAATATCCCCTCGTGCGTTTTGCAGGAAGCCATTCCCCAGGACTCCCTATGATAGCCTGTAGCCTGCTGCCACTGAGCAAAAAAAAGGAGTAATCCATCTAGAAAACAAAATCTAAGGTGTTCTGTAGCATTCTTGTTTTCCATTTTTCCATACTAGAGAAAAAAAAAAGAAGAAAGGACTTGATGTGTCACTTTAAATCTCAGAAATATGGTCTCGTGCTTCCACGCAGATTGGAATAACTGGTTTTGTTCAGGCCTTTCTGCAAGAGGCTCTGTCTGCACAAAAACTTGTCAGACCCCTGGGGCAAACAATGAGTGCCTGCAGTATCCCTTGGCAAGCTGTGAAAATCTGGGCCACAAGCACATTTTCCGTGTTTGTTCCGTGCTTGTTCCATGAAAAGGGCCAGGATTAGCTTTCAGTCTGGCAGTGCTGCCACGTGCCAAGACTGTGGCTCACACACACCTGACCTGCCCAGTGCCAGGCTGGGCTGCTGGCACAGACCCCTCATTCCCTGAGGTGCATCCTGTTCTGGAGTGCACACCCGGGAGATCTGGGATCCTCTTCCCCTCTCTAGAGGGGTGCTATTTATCTAAATCTAACATAATCTCACTCAAGGGGAGTGCAATCAGTAAATTTTATCTCAGCCAACAGAAAGCAGCTGTACAACCTTCTCTGTGACCAGTCCTCCTGATGGAAGCTACCAGAAACAGGAGCTGCTGGAAGTGTTTGTGCTCTGCTCATCTGTGCTGGACCGAGCAGCCTGAGCTCCACGGGCAGCAGCAGCATCCTGGCAGATCACAGGCCAACAGCCCCATCAACCCACAGCAGGCAGAGGAGCTGCTTGCTTAACAGCAAGGGGTTTGGAGGAGCAAAAAAAGCATGTTCACAAATGTGGAATGTTTATTGTTCTCTCATGTTTTCTCCTAATGCTGGCGGATTGACAAGATCCTCTTGTCAACGGGAACAAACACAGAGAGGGCAGTAAAGAATGTCTCTGCCTGTTCCAAGAAGCCAGCCAAAGTCAGAGCTGGATGATATACAGGTGGCACAGAGGGAAGAAATAACAAGAAAGAGGCAGGTGGTAAAAAAATTAAATAGCAACTGTTCTGCCTTTTTATCTGACAGCAGAATTTGGTCTTCAGAGTCCTATAAACTAATGCTCCAAAATGTGGATTATAGCTGAGCTCAAATGAGTCACAAGGAGCTGGCACAAAACTGCCAGGCCCTACCCACAGCAGTAAGCAAGGTGCCATTGAAACTCTTGCTGAAGGCTGGCATTGATTCATTCTGGTGAAAATTATCTTTGCACCACAAAGCCTTTGCTGCATCATCCAGAGCTCAGCAGTAGAGGAAGCAAGCAAGATCAGAGACCTAAGGCAAGGGGTCTTCTGCATTCCTCCTGGAAATAAGAAAAGACTTGCCATGTGCAGATGACCCTGAACAATGGGAAAGAAGTTGTAGGGAACAGCTCCTGTGTGAGATGGTGCACCCTGGGAGCTCAGGCATCACTGTCAGATGGACACACTGAGCCCTTTCCTCTGAGGAAGCTGCTTGCTGACCACAGAAAGCAGCTCCTGCTCCCCACAGATTCCAGAGAGCTGCCCAGTTCATGGCACACAACAGCAAACTGCAGACTGGATGTCACAGCTTCACGGCCCTGCAGTGGCTTTTGCTGTTTGAACACGCTGGATAGAATTGGAGCTTCCCAACAGTGTTACAGGGATGGAAATTAATTTTTATTCAGCATTAGAATAAATGTGAAAGTTATCTGATTTTTGCAAGAAGAGAGTTATATTAAAAGATACATATTTTCAAGATAGAAATTCTAGTTTATGGCTTAAATTATAGTCTGATACATCCTAGCGATTATTGTGCTATTGGCTAAATTTTTAATTTTTTGCAACAGATCACCATAAAGCTGGCAGAATGGGGACTTGGGCTCCACATGCTGCAAAGTACTTCACCAGCAATGAGAACAACTCCATCCCTCTTCCAGCTTCCCAGGAGAAGCGCTGCAGACATGGATCCATTTCCACAGTTTCAATCAAAAACGCAATTAGACAAAACCATTCAAGGCAGCTTTATTTGCCATGACATGCTCCTTGGGATGCTTCCAGAGCAGTACCCAAAAAGAGCCTCTTATCTCCCCCTTTCCCACAAGATATCAAGTGGTGCCTGGCCAAGCAGAGTCCAGGCTCCCAGGAGCTGCAGCAGAGCAGCTGCAGGGGAGAGGGGGCTGCCCTGGGGAAAGCAGTCACTCCCTAATGAAGCATCTAACGAAGAATAACACCATCCAGGAGGAGAGGGCAGAGCACCTTGGGACCTTCCTGTCCACAGCTGGGCAGGACAGGCCATAACAAAGCTTGGCTGAGAGGCCAGGAGGGACATGTGCCCTTTTTATAGTCAGTTATTAACCCCAGGTCACTTGTGCTGCCTCAGGTCACACACAGCAGTGCAGGTAAGGATACCAAAATATCCCAGAGGTCAGGGGATAACTGCAGCTGGTTGCACTCAGGAACTGTAGCCCCAAACACTTGCTCTGACTTTGGCCTCTGGGCACATCAAAGAGCCTGGGCCAGGGTTTGGGGTGGCTGCACTCCCACATGGGGTGGAGGAAAGACTCAAAACATGCTGTCAGACAAACCTGGGGGAATGCTGACACCACGTGCTGCCTTGCTGTCCTTTCTGGTGGGGCACAGGGCTCTGAGGATGCAATTCAGGTGATGCTTGAATTGGGGTGAAATGCCAGCAGGCACTGCCTGCTCCTCTCAGATGTCTATTCCTGGCTGTCACCTCCTGCTCACCATGATAATACTGCAGATTTCCAGCTGCTGTTGCAGCACAGATGCCTGCTAAGGAAGGGACAGACTTGTCCTGAGGGAGGGAAAAGAGCATCATACAGAAGACTTACAGGAGGTCCCATGGAATTTTTTAGGAGGAATTTACAATGCAAACCAAGGTTTTACTAAAATCTGCTTTTTTATGGGGCTGGTTCTGAGAGCATTAAAAGTGACAAGCTTTCTAAAGGTATCTGTCCAGGTGCAGCAGAAGGAGAAAAACCAGCTCAGTTACCAATAAGTACATGACCATCTGCCCAAAGAAATGATAGCAGGTCAAAAGCTGAACGCTGTTATAATTTAATCTACCAGAAACAGACAGATCTAACACCTGCAGGTGTTAGAAATGAGGAAAAACTGCTTTCCAGAAGATCCAAGCACACTCTGTAGCTCTTCCTGCTCTACCCAAATTTAGGTTGAGACACTGTTCAAAAGACAAATACAACTCCAATTAGTACTTTAACATAATTAAAATAAACCTCCAAATCGACAGGAGTCTGTTTGCAGAGACTTCCCTGACTTGCTTCCCTGAATTTATACAATTTATTTATGGACTGCTCCATTGCTTGCAAGTCTTGTAACCAAAATCCATTCCCAAAAAGAGAAATTCAGCAGAAAGCAAGCCAAGATACAAGCTTGACCAGGAAAAATTTCACTGTCCCCTTCACAAAGCAGAACCTCATCACCAGTGCTGTGGGTCTTGTTTTATGGGATGCCCAGTCTTGGATCTTTGTCCCAATCTGATGAGGACTAAAACTTCAACAGGGATTGGAAAGGTGTGTATGAGGAAGCCACTTCAGTTAAATGAATGTTCCCAGACAAAAGGAACAATCAGTACAAGTGTTACTGGTGACATTTTGCTTTGTTGAAAATAAAAGCTGCTTTAAGCACCGTGTCTGTGTCGGGGTGAGGAGTACCTGTGCCCACATAAACAGCTTAACTGCATCCATGGTTTTACAGCATTTCTGCTTCCTCTTCTCTCCTGGTCAGCCCTCAGCACACCTTCATCAGGGCTAACAGGCTGGGTTTGGGGTTTGGTTACTCTAAGACTGCAACATGCCTCTAGAAGAGTGTCCAGCAGATTTTTCTATGAAATTAATTGAGACAAAAGGAAAGACATGGAAAGGAATAGAAAACATTCATGTTAATTTGCAAATTTCATATGAAGTCTTTATCTCAATGGAGAATATTGCACTAGAGCCATACACAGCTTGCCAGTCGAGAAAGTCCTGGGGGTCAAGAGGCTGCATGGATGAACAAGGGAAATTTCACCAGTTAGGAAAAAAATCAAGTTCAAATGACTGCATCCATCTCATATTGCTGCCATTCTGAAAATATCAAATTTTATTTCTCATCTCTCATAACAACAGAATATAAAAATCTTGAGGAGATTTTCAGACAAGGCATCACTAAAAACAAGCAGCAAAATAATGAGAAGGAATAACAAAAGGCTATAATAAGTTAAATTGCTGTGACAATTTTTAAAAGAAATTCTGCCTTAATAAGACTAGTGAGAAGATGACTTTAAAGTACTATGGATGACCATGGTCTTTCCTTCAAAGTGCTTTGCACTGCTCAGATGATGACACTGCCCTCACTCATCTGGCTTCCAGGCTTTATTGTCCAACATTAAAAGTGTAACAAAAAAAATAAACTACATGAGAAGTTATAAAGTATGGATAACCTCAGACAAAATCAGAAATGAAATTAAGAGGAAATTTATGAGTGTGGAACAAATCTAGCTTTCAACATGACAATTAAAAGCTCTGACTCAAATGTTTTTGGAAGAGGATGATGCAAATATAGGTTTAATAGATTTAATCACTGCTGGGAAAAGGAGTGGAGCATCCCTCTCTGCTCTTGACAGGTGTCAGCATCCTCTCCAGTCCCGAGCTCCTGGGCTGATTTCAGCTCATCAGCCTTTGCCTCTCACCTGAACACAAGCCATCAGTTTTCCACCAATGAAAGCCCAAGCACTGTGGGTTCCTAATGCTATTTCCAAACGTGATCAAGCAGAGAACCATCATACAGTGCCACATTTTCAGTGGCTCTGAAAAATCCTGCAAGTTAACATTTAGCTGCCTCGAGGTATTTTACAACCAGGGACCCATCTTCAATGAGATACAGAGAGCATCTATTTAGTATTCCCCCCCTCCTCTCACTCTAAGCACAATTTAAACCTTGGCTAGCTGAAAAGAAGCTGTTCTATGGATTCAGGGCACATCATACAGAGCTTTCTTTCCCAACAGCAACACAGATAGGCCACAACTTAATCCCATTTGTCACATCAGGTAAACAGGCAGTTGTTCATGTGGAGAAAATTCAGTAGCAGGACACTCAATATCTCAACTAAAGTTTCCTATGTATCTAATCATCTGGAAAGAGGGTGAATAATGATGTAGTAGGTTTTCAGATTTTACAGAATTATTTATGTTAGCTCAGGTTACAAGAAATCTTAAGGACTTGGAAAGAATGAATGCTGCTGGGTGAGTACACAGTGTAGCAAGCTGTGGATCCTACTGATGGCAAAAACACCCCTAATACATCCTGTTGGTTATAAATTTCACTGCACACATCCCAGGTACAAGGTGTCATTGGAGAGAAAAAAAATTGTCCCATTTCTGAATTTATGACACAGATAATGCAAGCAGTGTAGGAGTTTCCATTCACTCACACCATAGCAGAAGAATAAAATGTAGTGGTTACTTGGCACAAAAAGAAACATTATGAATTTAAAACTAAAAGGAAGAAATAATAATTTCTGAAAGTAATGCAACTGTCAGCTGGAACTTAGTGCAGTCAAGATGCATTTAATCCCATGACTTGGTATGATCTTTAAAATGATCAGTTCTAGATACCTGAATGTCACTTCAGAGTGCTGAACTGCACAGCCTCCCCCCATCTGCAGGGAAATCTACAGCAAAGGCTACCCAAGTTCCCAGCACATCTCTGTCACCACACCATAATGATGGTAATTATCAATAATAACAAGAATGTGGTTGTAAAGCTGCTCTGGCAGCTGGGGCTGACGAATGCTGCATCCAGTACCAGCCCCTGGAAGCTGCGTCAGCCCCTGGCACCACAAAGGGAAGAGAGAGCTTGCACTGGGAGTCACTGAGGGGTCTGCTGGCCACTTGTTGGCCACACTCTGGCTACTTGCTGGCAGCTGGGAACCTTCTGCAACAGAACCAAGAAAGCTCAATATCCTCTGCAATGTCCACTCAGACGAGCTGACGAGATTCTCTTGCATTCCTTCTCCAGCACAAAGAGAGGAAGAGCAGCCCTCTCTTCCTTGCTCATAAACACATGACACGATGTAAACCCACTGCTGCTTGTCCCTAAAGTCCTCAGAGGTGAGGAAACAACCTCTGTCTGTTGTCAGAAGCTCCATCGTGTGTAAGATACCTGATGCTCTACCGTATCAGTGGTTTTAATTATTCAGGCATTTCTCCATCAAAATGAAGCTGTGTACATTTCCCATTTACTCTGCCCAAAACACATTTACTGATAAGCACACTAATTTGCTTAGTTCTTTAGGAACTGCATGCCAGGGAGAATGTTCTCAGTTGTCAAATGCAACTCATCGATTACTGTAAGACTCTTAAGAAAGACTAATTGATAAAAATATCCGAGCCCTGATTAATTGGTGAAAAATCCATCATGCTGCATCCTGCTGTTCCTTCCTTTATAATAAGACTCTTGAATTAACTTACAACTTGATTTTCCTACTTTTAATTAAGAAAACCACCAAAAAACAGACGTATTTGTGGAGGGTGTCTATTCAATTTTCTGGTTATGCTTGAAGTGAAATTTACTTCATTTACCTCATAAGCCTAAAAGTAAGGAAATGAGCCTACTCTGTCAACTAGAATTTATCTTTGGGGCTGAGGGAGCTGATGTGGAAACTTGAAAGTAATTTCTTTACTCTTCTATTTGTTATATGTATTTTTAAGGGTTTCTCTCTGATTACATAAATTAAAAGTGACTTCCACAAATCTGGAAGAGGTGTGGTGCATACACTTCTCAGTACAGCATATGGCAGCCTTTGAAACAGCTCAGAACAAGATTAAGTAGAATATATAGAATGCACAAGGTAAAATATCCAGAGTAAAAATGACTGAACATTCACAGTTATGTTTCCAAGCAGTAGCACTCTCCCTGCTCAGTCCATGGCCACGCACCCCAGTTACCCTCATGAGAACTCTGCTGATGTAAGAATATTTCCCCTCCTCCTTGCTTCCACAATTTAATAGCTTAAACACAATAGCTTAAATAATATAAAAATATTATTTCACTGGGGTCCTACTCAAATCAACCCACAAGTTCCTCTGAGTTCCATTTTTCCCCAAATGGAACTTTTCTTCCTCCTCCCCTCACAAAGCCTGAAGGCAACGTCCCTGCTTTGGTGCCAGCACCCAGCACTGCCCCAACAACCTCCTAATTTCTCAAAGTATTTCCACAAATCTTCCATATCTGTCCTGAAATTACAATTTTTGCAAAAAAATATCTACGTAGTGTTGTTTGTCTGGGGAGAAATGTTTGGGATATCAACAGCTAACACTGGTTCTCTAGCAAAAAAAGGGCAATGATTACAATGCCTCTTCAAATCAGTGGTATTTCCTTGCTGCTAAAGGGGTGGCATGCTTTACACCTTTAAACTACCTTAAGTAATCATTTTCTAGGCAGAACAGAAAATCCATTTCTATTAGTTTCCAAAGACCTTGAAAGTATGTATGTAGGAAGACCACTTCCATAAATTCACCTTTTTAGAGTCACTGGCTAACACAGAATTTATGCAAGTGCAGGTCAGCCACATAATTCAGTATTTATATGTTCCCTTTCAAGCTCCAGGGAGCTGGACTAAAATGCTAAAAATAAAATACACATGTTGTAATACACACAAGATTTAGAGATGGAACTATTCTGACAGTTCAAAATAAAAGATCTTTGTGCATAAGATCTCCCCAGCTAGGCCTGTACTTAAATCACGTATTGATTTAACTCACTGTAGACAAGTTATATAAGCTTTGGAATGATGTATGTTTGATCAATGTGTTTTAGAAATTAATCTCTGCCAGACTTACTCATTTAGGCAAGTGAAGAAGTCAGATAAATATCCCCACATTTTACTTTATAGGACAGTAAACCAATTTCTAATCAAATTTGTAAGTAAACAGCATTATTTGTTTCCAAGAAATATCAATATTAAAATACCTTTCTAAGAAAATCTTAAAACTTCAAAAATTAATAAGTTTTATCTGTGGAATACACACATTATAAAATTGATACGTGAGTATACAAACATGATGATCAAAGATACAGAGGAGAATGAAATACCCCTTTGAAATATCCAGGGATGGAGACTCCTAGCACCACGCTGAACAAAGGGATTTGGAGTCTCAGCCAGATGAAAGTTAGATACATTTGATATTTTACTTCTTTGAAGTGCTAACAGTGACTCCACACTTCAGTGCAGCAGCAATGCCCCACCTCACTGCAAACACACTGACCCTAATATGGGGATAAATAAATGTTTACACCTACACAGGCAGGCCTCTGGGGGCTTTAAAATAGAGCATATTCTCAGGTTAGAGATAGGGAACCGAGGCACAGAAAGGCAAAATGACTCCCTGAAAGGTACAAATGCCAGGAGTGAAGGCTTTTATTTGAATGCCAAATCTACCAGTGCAAACCTCCTTTCTAATCCACACTTTTTCTCAAATCCCACTGATCACAGCAGTGGGAGCTCAAGGACAGATCCTGACCTGGCTTAGAGCTGGGTCAGTCATGAACACACTCCTCAGATTTTCTATGAGCTCAAGCTCAGTTTTGGGGCAGTCCAACCAAAAGGGAAAAAGCTGACTTGCTGTCACAGATTCTCTTGGTGGCCTCAGCAATAAGAACCCCAAGGTTTGCCATTATTCACATGTCATTCCTGGCTGTGTGAACACAACCTCTGCTCCCAGCAGAGACTGAACCTCAGCCCAGACCCATGACCAAGTGCACACTGAAACTCCCCAAGCTACCAGCACAGAGAAAATTGGGCACAACAGATTGCTGCAGCCTCGGGGGACTCCCTGCAAAAGCAAATATTCAAACTAGGAGGGAAGGCACTTACCGTACAGAACTGCAATGAGGGACACGGGCATGACCAGGATACCCACCAGCATGTCTGCTACTGCCAGCGACATCAGGAAGAAGTTTGTGGCATTCTGCAACTTCTTCTCCAAGGACACAGCCATAATTACCAATATGTTCCCCCCAATGGTCAGCAGGATGACAACCAAGATCAGGAGGGCTGGCCAATTCTTCTCCCTCACAGACATCCGAGAGACTTCGCCCTTCTCAGAGGCGTTGAGAGGATCAGATGTAGGCAAACTCTGGTTCAGAGTCAAATTGCTGCTTAAGGACCAAGCCATCAGACCACCATGCAAACTAAAATCCAGTGTAACAGACACTGTTGTTAAGCTGAGTAATATTCCAGTGCTACTTAAAGTGCTCATTGTCTGGGGCTGGCTTCTCTGTCTCTTAACCGTGCCTCAGAGATGATCCCTTTTCCAAATTCCAGGTCCAAGGCAGATGCCGAACATCACAAAACCTGAGCCAGAAAATCATTTGATCTTCCATAGTGAAGTAAACCTTACAGAAGTTAGCGTGGAGCTCCTCTAGTTTCCTTGGGTGTGGTGGATGATGACCACTGACCAGCAACCTCGAGGGAAAGGAGACTTTGCAATCTCCAGCTGCTTTCCAAGTTCACCATTCTGAAAAGTAAAGGAAAAGGATATTCTTCACTGAAACCACATTATACACAACACCTTTTTTATTCCCCATGCAACTGGCATCCGTATTCTTCCCCTTCCTGCTGGCTAGGATGTTCTCCAGACTGCAAGCAATTTATCTGAAGGGTACAGACTATGACTACAACAATGGGGGAGAGAGGCAGAGAATCACAACAGTGTGCTCTGGCTGGTTAAAAGCTGATTATCACTAATTAAATGTTTTGTGAAACCTGAAAAAGCAAGTCTGAAGAGCAAAATATGTTTCAATTGATATCCACTTCACAGATACTCCACTACAGTGTAAAATAGTAATTGCACAAAATTCCAGCCAATCCAGATAGCGCAGACAAGCACAGGGTAATCCATCACCTTAAATGAAAGGGTTTGGATCTATTTTACGTGTTCTGAGGTAAAATTGAAGTGTTGTAAAAACTCTCAGATCTTAATGACAAACTCTCTTAAAATAACAAATATTGTACTTTGGTTTCTATAGGGAAATGAATGATGGCTATGACACAACCCTATATGATCCTTCTGAAACAGACAGCAGAGAGAAAAGAAAGGACAAACTTTCATAAAAGCTGAGCACTTATTTCTGCTTTTCATCTGTTTTTGTTCCACTGCTTCTTGCTGATCACAAGCACACAGCCAGGCCAGTAAACCCAATCCCAGCAGTCTGCTGCTCAGGACCACTGCCCCAACAGCCTCATCCCACACTCATGGGGGCACAGATTTCCTCACAGCATCCCACATGATTTGTGCTACTTCACAAAGTAGCTGATAAGGTGAGGGCAAGTCTGCTTACAACCCCTGACTGCCCATGTTAACATGGGCCAGAGAACATCATGCTGCTGCTTCTGGAGTCCTTCAGCCTCATGCATTGAGCTAATTTGGTAAATTAAATGTACTCTTGATTTCAGGCACACGCCTGCACCCACTGAAGCTAAGGGCATATATTCCCAGTCCTGGTTAAATCATGTCCTCAGGAACTCAATAATTTTGATTGCCAATCCTGTAAAACTGATGAAAACCAGCAGCTTTGTTTTGCACTTCCACTGAATTGGAGTCAAGCTCCCAACAGCCACACACAGCACAGGGCTAAAAGTACAGAAGGAAAGCTCCCAGCTGAGCAGTGGTATGGAAGTGGACCAGTAAGCAGAATAATATCAATAGCAGGCAACTTCTTTTGAGCATATGCTCAACTTTTTTTGTGTAGCCCACAGGAAAAGAGCTGTTCTGTCACTGTTGAATAAATAATGAAATAAAAGCCAGATTTTAGCCCTTGGATGCACTGGGGCACATATCTGACGCAGCAATTTGCTATCCAGGGATCAAAAACTAGATGTAATTCATGAGATTACATTAGATTTCATTTAAATAGGAAGTGCTCAGAATCCTATCACAAAATGTTTAACATTCATGAAGGTTTTGGAACCTTGCTAATGGGCTTTGTGCACAAAAATATTTCTTAAATGAGCAGTGCATACAATGAACCCAGATTTGCTTCTGCATTGTAGTTAATTACTCCCAGAGGGTCTCTAAACCTCATATTTAGGAAGGAGTTTTGCATGATAGGCACAGAAAATAATTTCGCAGCTGCACATGCAGATGAATGAGCAAGTGGTCACTGGACCATTTATTCTTTCCAACTTAGCTGGTCTCAAAAAAAAAAAAAAGGTCTCTAGAAAGTTTCTAAATACTTCAGAATATTTTTTCCCAAACACAGCTTTTCATTCAAAGCTGTGATGATAATTTTTCCAAATCACCTTTCCACAAAGAAGGAGACACTAGGCAGCCAAAGGATCATGGGCAGGACATACTTTAACTCTAGATTGTGAAAACAAACAAACAACCAACCCCCAAACAAAACTACACCACGAAAACAACTCCAAGATAAGGCTTCTGCATTAAAAGTGTCTATTTTTATAACTGCTCACGTCTGAATACTGAAATGGTGAGTAATCATTCATTCTCTCCTGCATTTTGCATATTCAGTTTGAAAAATCATGTGGGAATTCGACTACAGGAATTCTCAAGACTGGGCTCCACCATCAGAATTAACTGTTTTCCTGCTTTGATGATACTCCTGTTATTATTTTACACAGATCCTAGCTTGAAGTCATCAGTTTTCCTTTTCACAGCATCCTTCAGTCTCCTCAAGGTAAAAATTTATGACTAATTCCTTCATCTACAGTCTTCTAAGCACAGCACTGTACCAGAAAAATAACTCACATTTTATTCATGGATTCTGAATTTATTTAATAAACATCTCCATAATTTTAAATTGAACCGTGTGCCTATCACAGATTTTTTTCCACTAGCTAACATCAAAGTACACATACTGAATTTTGTGGTCAATCATCAATTCCAGTTCAATCTACTACTGACAGTCCTTAAAATTACAATTTAAACATTCAGCAAAACCAAGTTCTTTTCTATGCCACTCTTGCTTTTTGATAAAGTAAAATAATTATTTCTTTTGGCCCATTTTTTCCCTTCAGTCTTTAAGTCTGGTTTAGAATAAACTGAAGGAAGAAAAACATTTTTGTCTATCAAGAAACACATGAATTATTTAAAGCAGAGGTGGGTATGCTGGAGTTTTTGGATCTTCCAGAAGGTTAAGTTGAAGGGAAACAAAAGCTACAGTGGTGAACAGGTCTGTACTGGTGGGGCACTGGGGGGCTCACTCGCCTTTGGGAGTATTTACCACCATTACACTTGTTAAAAGGAAAAAAACCCCAAACCTTTCTTGGAATAAACACAATTATTTTTTCCTTTGAATTAAATGCATTCATCTTTCGTTGTTTTACCCTTCAAAGCTCAGAGCACTTTTTCCTGGAGAAAAGCAGCAGCCTGCTGAGAACTTGAGATGTTCCCCGGCCCCCAGCCAGGATCCTGCCTCTCCTGGACAGCCTGCAGAGCTCCTGAGCTCTCGTGAATCATTGAGCAAAACTCTGGGACTCACACCCTGAGTGGAAACAACATGCATTTGAAATTGGGTAAGAAATCAAGGATTTTCAGCTTAGCCCAAAAAAGGAACCTGAGTTTCAGGCAGGCTGAGGATAATACATTAATTCATGGTGAGTCTTGCTGTACAAAAACCCCAGAAGTAGTTATTAATCAAAAGCAATGCCTTTCAGCAATTCCCTCCCCACAAGAGAAAGAAGAAACCTCCAATGGCACCACAGGTACAAAGGCCATACACAAGAGAGATTTTCTTCTCCCAAACTATTGGCAGTGTCCAGTTCTCCAAGTCACAATCACAGCTCCTCAATGCCCAGATGAAAGCCAAGAAGCTGCTAAAGAACAAACAATTTTAAATAAAAAGTTTTTTGTTCAGCCTTGACTTTGATGGCAGACATACATCAGGGAAAAAATAAATCTGAAGTCAACTGAATTGAACTGAAAGTACTGCAATTTTTGACAGGAAAACAGTTGCAGATAGTTCACAACTATCTGAGCCAGATAGTCAGATGACAGAAATTTTTATAGCTCCATGAAGCCCTTTTCAAAATGGCAAATAATTTTAAATTATATAATAGAATACGCAATTTATGCTCAAGATGGCAGATTTAAGGCTTCATTCCTCACTCTAAACCTTGCATTCTTGCTATTTGCATCTTTACTATTTTTTATAATACATTGCCAAATTAATTTTCACCTTTTTTTTTGGAACAGAAGGTTGCTTTAAAATACAGATTTTCATGGCAAACCTGCAAAGGCCACTTTCATTTTAGTGATTCAAGAAAGTCATATTTTTATATTAAGAGATTTCTGTATTTTGGGCAGTCGGAACTCATCTTTCTTCTTTTTGTAGCAGCACTAGGAAACATCTCTATTTCTGTGCAGTTCTATTTTTAAACAGTGTGTGAGAATGCAGCAAGTCCAATGGAGATGACCAGGGTGATGTGGGAGGAAGCACATCAAGTACTGGGTTTGCTTCAGCACAGAGAGAAAGCTTTGAACAGGGAGGTATTTGCTGCCTACATCTACCTGCTGGTACTTACAGAGGAAACAGGGAACTCTTCCAAAAGCTGGGCAGCAAAACAAGAAGCAATTGTGAAGTGACAGATCTAAGGAAAGGATGTATGAAGTTGGAAAAGAAATAGATAAAACAGATCTCAGTGCAGGTGATCAGAAATGGTGACAGAGAGACTGTGGGATCCCCGTCCTCGCAGATGCTGAGAGCACAGCTGGGATCTACCCTCAAACACTCCATCTAACCTGGCTCTGCCTCAAGCACCTTGAGGTTGGACTAGAGACCTTCAAAAAGTCCCTTTCAGATTAAATCATCCTGTAATTGTATCAGAATTGTGCTGCTGAGCAAACCTGTCCAGCACAGCGATGCCTTTGAGCTCCCACCCTGGGATGCAAACCCAATGCTTGTCCCTGCTGCTCAGGCTCAGGATTAGACCAGCACATCCTCTCCCCTTTGGTTTCCCCAAGGCCAGAAATAAAAGTGCGTGGCCAGGTGGGGAGACCCAGCTGTGAGGACTCCAGTGTGCCTGGAGCAGGACCCAGGGCCCTGCAGCTGCACCAGCAGGGGCCATCACACCAGGGAGATGCACACACCGTGCCAGCTCCTCACCTGCAGACACCCACTGAGGTCCTGTGTGTCTAAGGGACCTACAGTTCAAACATAATCTGAAAAGTGGCAGTTTTGGAAAGCCCCAACTCATTTTAGTCACTTGGCAGCATCAGGAAATCTCCTGGCCTTTTGAAAGCAATGTCTGCACTCCCATCACAGAGGCAGCATTGTCACAGCCACTGCAGTGGGGAAAGAAAAATCAAAATCTAATGATTATTCTGTAGAGACCCACAGCAAAGTTAACTAAAGTTGCAATCCAGAGAAGTGGTTATTCCTAATTTGACTATTTTCCTGAGTTATTCTTCAACTTGGGAATGTATTATTGGCACTTTGTTTAGAGATTTTCTTTCCAAGGAAGAATTGATACTCTCTCTTCAGTTTTGCAAGAAATTCTGGAATTTTTCCCAACAGGTATTGGAGATAAATCAGTGTAAAAAACACTTAATAAACCCTTAGGGGAACCTCCCCAAACACAGCTTTTCACCACTCTTTTTAAATTCTGACACAGAAAATAACTATTTAATTACTTGCAAACTAAAAAGAGTATTTCATTTTTTCACAGCAAGAGGAAAATGGATTTTCTCAGATACAAGCTCAAGTAATGATATTTTGTAGGGTCATAATAATGAATCACTACCATTCTGTCCAAAAGCAAATAGCATCAATTTCCCTCTCTGTATCTTCCCTCACACTGAGTCAGAAAGGCATTAATTTCTTTTCCAGACATTTCAAGGCAATACAAACACACAAAGAGATCTTAATCTACCTTCAGGCGGTAAGACCAGCATCTTTTTTATTTTCCCTTTGTGGAAGAGCACCTGGGAACCTCACAAGAAGATGTAGATACTCTGCCACACCCTGCAATGATAAACGTGCTCTCCTGGCTCAGACATGCAGAAATACTACAACAGAATAAATCTGAATCTCATCACACACTGTCCTAACTTCTTGGAATCATTGCACCCTAGTTGTTCATATTTTCTATGGGTAGGTATAACTCCAAATTGCTTCTCTGG
>JACBWW010000039.1:2867109-2931806 GCA_020086605.1 Lanius collurio
GGGAAAAAAAAAAAAAAAAAAAGGCAGTGTATCTAACTCACAGTTCATTAAACCATTTAATATTTTGTCCCCAGGGAAGTTATTATGTAAACTCCAGAGAACAAGATGAACAGAGAAACTGTGAAACTGTCACAGAGTTGGCTGCAAAGGAGATGAAAATGGATTAAAGTGATAAACCAAATCCTGGTCTGGAGGTAAGGTGTCTGTTGAGGTTGTCAAGCTTTGATCTTGATAGTAAATTTGGGGGTTTTGTTTGTTAGTTAGTTTTTTAAATGTTGCCTATCAAAGCATTTACTTTGAGAATTAAATATATTGATAAGTCAAAACCAAGATGCAATACCCATATCAGGAAATGTTGGAACAAAACACAGAAAACAAAAAGAATTTGGCTGTAAATGATGAGTTTATCAGTCGGAAACAAAGATAATTACTTCAGCATCTGAGCCATGTGTAGGCACAAGTGGGACGTGAAAGAGACAAATATAATCCAAGCTACACATAGAGCAAGCAAGGGATTTCTGCATGCTCCATCCCTCTAAAATCAAATATCTGCCTCCACCCCCATCACACATTGACTGTTTCATGCCATAAGAAGCCACTTTAACCTGAATGCTTTATTTCCCATAAATTCTGCATTGTGATGCTGCTCCCAGACTAAGTCAGGGGACATATCTGAGCTCTTACACTACAGTAAATCACGAGTATTTTCAATTAAATGACAACACCCAGAGGCCAGACAGAGCTCAGTATAGTCACTCTTGATTTGCAGTAGAAAACAGGCCAATTGTGTTGAAACATCTTCAATGTGATTAGAAGCAGGCTCTTTATTTAGGGAAATAATTTAATTTTCAAAGCATTTGACAGTTTTAATAGACATCATCTATGAATAAGTCAGGGTGTGTAATATGCCCAGAGCAAGAAGAAAGAGGCTCATTAACTTTGAGAGAATAGACAGATGGGCAGTGTTGGGGTAGAGCTCTCACAGCTCCCAAATTCTGTAAGCAGAGGAGCGAGGAGTCGGCGCCAGGCGCATGTGTGCAGGAGTCATTTCCATGGGAGCAAATTGCACCGACACAAACTGTCATCTGTGACATCAATATATGAGTCAGGGAAAATGAAAGGAAGGAGACAAAACATAATGGAAAATACCTCAGTTTCCAGCATGACAGGAAAGACAAAGGAGGTCTGTAAAAGCTGGTGTAATTTGGATTAACCTGCTTCTCTTCGTGAGCACACACGGAGAGTAAGGATTTTGTGCAATTCAGGTTCTATCCCAACTGAGGCATGCTGAGCCTGCAGCAGAGGGAGCAGTCCTGAGGTGCTGAAAAGAGCAGGCAGGTGCTTGGCTGCATTTAACAAAATGGTTGGGACCACTCAGAATAATATGGGAATAGGGAGAGAAGCTGTAGATAAAATCAACAACAGTGGAGAAAGTATGAATGTTAAAGGCTAACAAAGAAATGTGAAAGACAACCTCTGGTCTCAGTGAGAGCCTAAGGAAAACTTGCACTCAGAAATGAAAAAAGTCTGATATTTAGAAATGACATCATTCAAACAGAATCCAAAGCAACCACTTCCTTTTCAAAAAGGAGATTTCTTCCTACGTTTACCTCAAATGTGGGTGAAATCTGTCAGGTGCATCAGCAGTGTTTGCCACACAGGCTGTGGATGCTGCTGCTGTGTGGTCAGAGACCCAAAAGGAGCTGTCCCCAGGTCAGCAATGGGTGTCAGGGGTCCAGGCTCTCCTTCCAGGGGTCACACCAGCATGGGTATATCAAAGGCAGGGCATCAAATGCACTTTTATTCAGCCCTACTGAGGAAAAATAATGAAACTGCCATAGCAATTTATAAATGAATCAGATAGTGTCTGCATTTTAATGGCTGAAACAAAGACAGCTGAAGTCTAATGGTGTTGATTTTCTCCTGCAAGTGATTACTAAATTGCTTCCACTTTGTCAGCAAAGTAATATCTCTGTGAACAGCTCAGTTAAGGAAGTAACAAACCACCAATTGTCAAGTGGAGAAAAACAACAGACATCCACAGACACTGAAAGTACGCTTGAAAGAGAAACATTTCTGTTCCTCTGGTAACAACAAGCCCTTCACACGAGGGAAATACTCCATCAGAAACAACAGGGCAAGTCCATCATTCCTGGCTTCTGATCTTTAACCACTTCAGTATCACCACAAACCAAAACAGTTTGGGTGCTGACACTGTTGATTATAAGTGAATGTGAGTTTTGCTGTGTCCAGTGAGTCAAGGAAAAGTGTCTTTGAAGGCAACATCTGAAGTTTTTGAGCAAGGAGTGTGTCCCTTTCTTGCCAGAGTTCAAACATTCAAACAATTTGAGCCAGAAATTGTTTTAGTTCCTGAGTGCCAGTACAGCACGCAGCAAGCACTGCACAGAGAGACATCAAATGAGGTTGGGGAGCCAGGGAATCAGCAGCAGAGAAATCCCTTTGGACACTGAGCCCATTAATTACCCCACTGATCAGTGTGGGGATTAGGATAATGCCACCACAGCCAGGCTGTGGCTGGGAGTCAGCTCTGTCAGTGCTGAGCTGCATCAAGGGGAGTTTGGGATTCCCAATGCACACACTCCTTGTGACAAATAGATGCAACTTCTCTGCAGGCTGGGTTAATTAATTATGCTGGCCTGCTGACCTAGTAGCAAACAGGAAAGCCAAGAAGCAGAAGTCTAAAGCCCTGATTCCTGTGTTGTGCCCATTTTTTTGCCCATTTCCTGCACATCCCAGAGGAAGGGAGGTCTTGTCCCCTGTATCAGCCAACTGGGAACAGTTGCAGGAACAGGTCTGGGTGTATTTGTGCAATAACACAAACACCTCTAAAGTTCTGTGACAGTAAATTGTTTCTTATGTTTTCATTTTCCAAAACCATTACCAATACAAAGAAACGATCATGGGAATATCTAAAGACAAATAACAGTATTTTAAGCAACTTTATACCAGGCAGTGTGACCATTACAAACACACTTTGATAAATAGTAGTAGTCTAAAATTGAAACAGTTATGTTACTTCCATTAATTAACAGGCAATAAAAGTCTTCCCTGTGCAGATGACCTAACAAATATCATAGTTCAACTTAAAAATTACACTGGTATTGTTTTTCTCTCACACATGTCTGACCCTCAGGGAAGATTTGGATATAAAGGGCAAAAAAGTAACTACTCAGTGAGGTTGAAATCAGCTTCATCCACATGGGTCAATGTCGCTGTAGGACACGAGAGCAAGACGCATGAACACATCAGCAGAAGGTGAGCAAAAGAGGGAAGTTTATTTTCTGACTCCACTACTTATATTTTACAAAAGTGACAGTGGATTGGAGGGTGAAAGGGCCACCTCTCCAATGACACTGGACAAGTTACCAATCCATCAACTTTCTCCACCTCTACGAAGGAATGCAAAACAACTGAGTTGTTTACAGAAAATGTGTGGGAAAGCTTGCAACTAGAATGAAAACATCAGAAGGCTAAAAGATTTCTAAAAATCAGGGCGACAGGTCAACAGGAGCAGGTCCCAGCTGTTGATGCTGGGAATCAGTCTGTGGGGTTGAAACTGTGCCCTTCAGTCAAGGGGACATGGCACAATGCCCTGCTGCCACCACTCCTGGCTGTCTCCTTGGCAACTTGGAGGAAGAGTCACTGGACCATCCGTGGCTGATGTGTGGGGTGCACAGTTTTGAACTCATGACTGCAGCTTACAGGGCCTTAAGGGGACTGTCTCAGGAACCCCCAGAAGTGAAACCAAATTCACTCCTTGGGAATGTACCCCTTACTTAAGGCTGAAGGAGGAGGGATGCAGAAGCCCACAATACAGGGCTACATGAACATCTGAATTTTATTGGAGGAAAATTCCTGTGTGGAGTGTGACACAAGCCAGGTTTCCAGTCACAGAGCTAAAGTTTCCATAAGATTGCCTTAGGCAGAACTAGGCCTTGTGTTCTGCTCCAAAATAGAACAGATCTCTCAATGTCCTTAAAAATAGTATTTTACTCAAGCACTTTGTTCTGCAAGTCTGAGCTGTCAGAAAACCAAGGAGCTCAGTACAGACACTGACACCAAACAGGATGGTGTTCTGTGATGGAAAACATCTTTGGGTAAGATCAATAAGGGGTGGATAGCAAAAACTGCTGGTGGTGCTGTGCTACCTCACAACACTTCATAAGAGCTTCAAAGAAAGCAAGATCTGTCAAAACAGACAGCTGAACATCATTCCAGACCACTACCAAAACCTGGGAACCCCCATCATTGCACCAGAAAGGAGGACTGGATGAAGGCACACACGTTCACCAAAGTGGAGAGTGCCATATAAGCTGCTAAAAGTCTCAGGGATGGATCAGGCAATCAGCAGTCATTAAACATGGTGGGTAGAAATATCAATTTAGGGCTTCTGAGCAGAACTGAGTGTTTGGAACCTAGCTGTGGTCTTAGTGCTTGTCTGTGGGTGTGAGAGCTGTTGAGATAGAAGACAGTAGAAACCAAACATCTCTGAGACACTGGAGAATGTCACCTGTGCACAGCTGAAGCAAACCAAGAAATCCTCTTGCAGCAGTTTGTGCCAATCAAAAATAACCATGGGACACAAGAGGATCTGTTTGAGCTGATGGCAAGCACAAATTAAGGCATGTTACCTTAAATCCATTTCATTACTGCCAAGTTCTGAGACTTTACATTTGCTGAATACCAAGGGATGGTACAAACATTAAAACCATTGCATACACTGACCTAAGGCACAGAAACTTCACCAAATGAAGGGACCTGAGCCCCACAAAACCAGCAGACAACTCTGCCCTGGGCAGACAAGAACTCTGAAAGTAAAGAAACATTAATTTAAGCCCACTTTTACTTCCCCAGCAAACTGTGTGGGAGGACAGACATTGTTCAAGCACAGAGCCAAGGACGAAAGCCGAAAAAAAACAACTACCAAAACCTAGAGATTGTAACTTCATTGAGGATTCATAAGGCATAACAAAACCAAACCAAAGTTTTTCTCTTTGATGCTTCTATAGCATTAAATTCATTTAGAAAACTGAAGCAGATTATACTTTGTGCTTTCCAGATAAAAGCACTATTGTAGTCAGTTGGATGCAGAAGGGCTTTATTCTGCCAAAAATATCACACTCGTGTTGCAGAGCAGAAGCCCTGAAACATGAGCCCCAGCTCTGAATGGGAGCAGCCAGTTCATTGAGAAACCACCAAAACTGCACTGACAAATAACAGCACTGCACTGTTTTACCCCAGCAGGCATCTCCCTGACCACACTTCANCCATTATTTTATGAGTTGGTTTTTTGTTTTTCCTTTGGTGCTTTTGAGGTTTTCCACAGAATACCAAGCTCTGCACTTGGCATTCTGACCCAGGGTACCAGACCCTGCCTGCCCTACCAGAAAGTCCTGTCATGCAAAACTAAGATTTCTTCCCAATTTATCACCATCCAGCTCAGGCTGGAAGGCAATAAGCTTCTCTGTACATGTATGTAAGTACATATGCATAAGTATATATATAAATCCATGCAAGATTTTGATCAAAATCCTCTTGTCATTAATAAATAACTTAGTAATAATTTCTTTTAAAAAAAAAAAGTAATGAGATTAACAATAGACTTCTGGGTTTGGGGCATTTTTCTTACCACAATCTGTGCCTCAAACCCCTGTTGTTTCTGTAAGGACCTTTCCACCTGGAAAAGGGCTTGGGAAGAATTCAATGTTGAGCACCATTTTCCTATGTGACTTTAACAAAGTAACTTCCACCCTTCCTTTTCCCAGTGACAGCTGTATCCTGGGGTAATGCTAGGTTCTTTCCAAAACAAATGTGGCACAGCTGCTATGATTTATCTTCACAGCTCATAGCTCAGAGTTACAGACAGAAAATACACTTAACAAGGGAACATTTCCACTGTGTGCTCCTGCATTCTGGAAGAGTTTCCTCAGTTGCAGGGAGGATGCTGCAAACTGCCTGAAAAGTTGGAGCAGTACTACCAAGTGACTAAACCCACATTATGTTTCTCTACAAAATTTGGAGGACTCTATCTTATTTTGGTGAGTTCTCCAGCTTCTGCAGCAGGAAGAGTTTCTTTTTGCCCTAGGCAGAGGAAAAGGCTTCTGCAAGTGTGAATAAACCGACAGAGAGCTGCAGCAAGGTTGGGTTGGGCTTTTCTAAGAAATTACCTCATAAAATCCCTGCAGTACATATCCCAGGTTCAGATTTCATAAAATGAGTCAGAAAAGGAGCAGCTCTTGCACATAACTTTCCTCTGGGGCCTGGCACAGGCGGTGCTTCAGGGTGCCAGCACCACTCCAGCATCTCACTCACAGCTTTGATCACTACATTTGCTTGCAAATGATAAGATGTAAGGAAGGAAATAATTATTACTGTAGCTGGTTGGGAATAGTTCCACAAACTTATTTCCAGTTGTGGTTTCTGGTTTACATGAGCCTTTAAACATTTTACACATTCTGAGATTTAGCTGAGGAAAAAAAATTAGATGGACTCCTGAAAAACAGCTGTGGGCTAGAAGAGCTCTTTCCATCTAGCACTGGTTGTGTTATTGGGCTAGCAGAGAACGAGAGAGACACCCTGTTACTCTCTGGATCCAACAGCTTCTTCTATCACACGAAGATAAAAATGTGTGAACGTCAACCACATGGAACACAAGTTCTTTGTTTTTCTTTCCCTAATGAACTGTGCAAAGAATGCAACATAATTATGCCTCCCAAAGAAACTACTATGCTATCAGAGATACTAAAAAAGCTCTGTTCTTTGGCTGGCACCCATCTCTGCAAATGCTGTCACAACAGACTCCAAACTGTCACTTCAGCAACTGCCCCTCACGGGAAAAACATATTTCTTCTAATTAGGCAAAATTCTAACTCCGCATCTGAAGAGTATAATTTGATCTTTTCTCTAGAAACTCATTAACCACTTGAGTTTAATTATTAACATTTGCATTAATAACTCACTGAATTAACTACCCATTGTGTGAGTGCAGCTCCTGCTTTGGCAGGATGGTGCTCTGTGGCCATCCCACCAGGGAGGTGGTGTGGGCCACGTCCACCTCTGAATGTTACAGAGATGCAGTTCCTACCTATGGGTCTGCCATCAGCTCAGGGGATGGCTTTGGGCAGGTTATCCCTCTTCCTTTCCCTTTCCTTTCTCCATCTGTTTAAGACAATTAAGCCATGAGCAGTGACTTCTCCCCATTTTCCTCCTTCACTGCCTCCAGGATTAATAAAGTGGCCATCAGAAGGACAGCAAGGTCATCACTGCAATAAAATAACTGCTGGCAAGGGTGGAAGGTATCAGTACTCAGCTCCTGATGCTGGATCTGCTAACATAAATATCCCAAAATGAGAAAAAATAAATAAAAAACTTCATGCCTAGGTAGTGTTTAATGCCACAGTTATTCATGCTGGGGTTCCTGCAGGGCCCAGAACAGCAAAAAACCTGCTGAAAGCCTGGGGGTTCTGAGATAAACCCAAACTACCCTGATTCCCTGATGGAAACCTTTCATAGTAGTAGGAACCCATGATTTATTCAGTAAGAAAGAGGTTTTCAAGCAGTGTTGTAACCACTGAACACGCAGACATGCTTGCACCTGGCCTCAGCTATAAAATGAGATGACTTACAAATCCAGGGCACAGTGGGGTGATGCACAGTACAGATGTTCAAGAGCAGAAATGTATCTTCAGAAAGCTATTTCCTCACAAAAGCTCCACAATTTGAATTGGGGAGGGGAGGGGAAGGAAGGGAAAGGGAAGGGAAGGGGAAGGACAATAAGCACACACACAGACACACGACTAACTGCTACTTTTGGTTTAAATCACGTTGGTTCGTACATTCAACACTTTTCTGTCAGGTTATTTCCCACAAAATTTATGGGTGAGTACCTCCATGTTAAGGATTTCCTGAATCCTTTTTAATTCTCCAGCTGGTATTTGCTACAGTGTTTTGGATACCCAGTAATGTGTGAACCTGCTCAGGAAACTGAAGGGCTCCAGCACCAGCTCTCTGCTGTTTGGATACTAATTCAGACATTTTTGCTTCACAGCAGAGGAATGTGACAAAGGTTACTTTTTTGTTATGAGATATGACACACTTAAGCAGCCTTAAAAAAAGCCCCAACAATGAGTGCCATAAAGGAGCTAGCTGAAAAAATAAACCTTCCCAAATTCCCAGTGCCACGAGATATTTTCGGTTGAATAAAGGCATAAACTTACACAAGAGCTTCTACATTAACTGCCATATCAGTCTGCATGAGACTCTGGTGCTTTTGTTATTTCTGCAGTTGGTAAATTCAGGCGTAACAATTTCTGAAGTCCTTCAGCTTTTACAAACAGGTATGACTGACAGCCTCTAAATGCTCTGCTTTTCATAACAACCATGATTGACAGCCTTTTGGTGCATAGCCCAATCAGCCTAACAATGTCATTGTTCTCTAATAATTACCTGATAATTTTTTTTTTCAATGTGTTGCTGTTAGTTATGGTTCAACTAAGAGTCCTCCAAACTTCCCAAAAGTTTATTTAGCTTGCTGTGATCTGGGGCTGCCTTTCTGCAAGCCTCACTCTGTGGTAGCACTGGGATTACACACACTGGTTCCCAAGGTGCACAGGCTGTCACTCTGCCTGTAAGTGATGCCTTCCCTGGCAAACAGAACATATGAGAGCCCCAAAAAATGTGACAATCCATGTGTCATTTTGGCACATATCACTCACAAAGTTTTTGTACAAAGAGAAATGTTTCTTAACTTAATAGTCCCTGGAGCATAAAGAATCCAGCTCACAGCATCCAGGGCCAGAGCCTCGCGTGGGAGGCGTGCCTGGAGCTGAGCTCAGTTCAGAACAGTTTACTACCTCCAAGCTGCTCAAGATGGCAACTTGTTTAACCTCTGCTGAAAGCAATAATTGAGATTTTTCTGCTACAGGGAGATCATCCTCGAGAACACTCAGCCAGGGAAACTGACTTGTGTGAATCACATGAAGAAAATCATGACCTGCTAGGGTCCCTTTTCTGGTATCTACAAAATAAATTTCTGAAATTGGAAAGTGTGGGGTTTTTTTCATCTCTCTCTTGATTTTCAGATAGGATGGGAGCAGGATGGAAGCAGTAAAATGAAAACCCACATTGCTTCAGATTTCTGAAACCTTGTGAATATTTTTTTCTTGAGTATGTTAAAAAACGTGATAAAGGCCACCTACCTTGCAAGAAAGATAAAAGAAAAATTTCTATCAGAGGTCTATTGAAAGTATATTATGACGTATTTAGTTTCTCTTAAAAGGAATAATAAAAAATAAAAAAAGAAAAGCCTTAAAGAAGGAAGCATGCTCTGGGTTTTTTCCAAACATTTCCACTTTTGCAATGAGGGTACTGAAAAAGCAAGTAGGTATCAGAAGGAGAGAGATGGGACTTTGCTTTTCAAAACCAGAACTGTGGAACTTGAGCACAGCTTTGCAGTTCACTTGCTGGGTCACCTTTTTAAGAACTAGTTTGAAGTTTGGCCTCTGCACCAAGGCACAGCAAACAGCCTATTGACCCAGGGTTTGGATTTGCATGTGTAATGCTGTAATACAGAGGGGTTTGTGCATATTTACTGCAAATGGAAGCAAGTACACAATGCACAGACTGTAGAGCCAAATGGGCTAGTTCTGATCATAAACATTTGCTCACAGAGATTTAGGGGCTATCTTGGGGCCAACTGAATGGTTAGATCATTATTATTTGTTAATTTACTTTTCAGTACTTCTGAATTTTACCCACATATTTACAGAACTGGCCATTTCCATAATGTATTACCCATGGCCCTGACCACAATCCCTAATTATCTACAGAGCTCATTTAATTATTGACTACTTTTCCCATCCTGTAAACATACTGGGCATTTTCTTAAATTTGGGCTTGGGTTGACAGATCGTGTAGAGAACAATGGTGAGGTGATGAATCATTGCAGTGACAGCACACTGCTCACTACAGGCTGAGGAAACGACTCATTGCATACTAGATACAAAGCAGAGGACAAAAACTCAGCCATCTGTAGCTTATACCAACATCATGAGCAAGAGCTAAAAACAGCTTCCCACAGATCTTAAGTCAATGGTGGCTCTGACACCTTTTCCCAAGGACTTTCAGGATGCCTTACTCAGTTCTCACCTCAACACCCTGCAGCTCGGGCTCAGGCACTCCAGTGCACTCATTCAGCTTGCCCAAAGTCTGTTTTGGCACCTAAAGCTCAGTTCTTCCACACACACAAACTCTGCTTGCTCACCAAAATGCAGGTCAGAGAACAGAATAATCACAGTGCAGGTAAAACCTTTTAGGGGTGCAGAGAGGGTGGGGAGGACACATGTGAAACACCTGGGCCTCACTGCCCGGAAACAGGAAAGGAGTTTCCAAACAGAGGAGAGCAACATCCTTCTCTGCTGTCCAAGGCACAGCAAGGTGGGAAAGAGGCACTGTAACTGAAATAAAAAGGACAGGACTGATGGTCCTTTATAAGCCTTTATTAAAAAGTGATCAGCTCGGGTGGGGGCCCTGCCCAGCTTCGTTGCCCTCAGCTTCGACTTGGAGGAGGAGGAACTTCGGCTCTGCCACTCCCTGTGATAGAGCCGGGCCCTCGAGTGTTCCTCACGGGCCGGGGCTGTGCACGAAGGGGTATACGAAGGCAATGGTGCTAATTCGCTGTCTTCAGGGTAGTGGCACAAGTAGACTTTCTTATTAGGGTGACTACTTGAAGAAACTTAAAAGCTGGCTAGGTAGTAGTTCCTGATAGAGTAACCTGGTTCATTTTTCTTAAAAGTTTGTTGGCTCGTTTTTAAATTATTATTTTCTAGGGATTTTTTACTCCCAAGGGTCTTTTCGGCTCAAGTTTGCATGTTCAGCCCCCTTTTTTTTTTCTCTTTTTTTCTTTATCTGCTACTCTTCAGGCAGGCTTCCTCCGAAAGGGGTAAGGGAGGTCGTAAATTCCTGCATTGGAATGCAAGCCCTGATAAGAGGCTGTTTTTTTTTTTTTTTTTACAACTAGGTCGGGGGGGGAGAGGTTTTAACAACAAGAGAAATGTTAACATTTTGGGTTACAAAGCTACAATGAAGTACAAAATTACAATGAACTACAAAGCTACAATGAAGTACAAAATAAATGGATAATTGTTAAATCGATAATCTGGTCCCTTATTTATAACAGTAACCACAGGTGCAGGTTTGCAGGGAGTCTCTCGCAGATCCAACACTCTTTAAAAATCATTATAGCAATGGGATTTCTCCTGGTGTTTCAGGTAACATTGACAGAGGTTTCTGCAGCACAGCCTGACCCCTGCCAGGCACACAATGCCATGGATCCTGTCATTCCTGCACTTCACAGGTCAAGCTGGAGTGGGTTGGCCCTGCCTGGATGCCAGACACCCTCCAGAGTCTCTCTGTATGTCCACCCCACAGCTGGACAGGGGAGAGAAAATATAACAAAGGGTTCATGAGGTAAGGACAGAGAGAGAGCTCAGCCTTGAGGTCATTCTGCTGCACAGAGAGTGAGATGGAGGAAGTACTGCATACATTTTCAGGATTAGAAATGAGGATCAGAAGCCACATCAACAGCCAATCCTTCACAGATAACCAGCTGCCCACAAAGTGGAGAAAACCCTGCATGTGGAAGTGCAGCAGCATCTATAACAGCTCACATCAAGCAGCTACACAACCCCAGTGTGTGCAGTGCTTGAGACACCAAATTAAGAGAAATTAATGCTGGTTTGAGGTTTCTTCTCTGAAGTGGGTGGGACAAACTTTTCCTTCAGTTTTGCTGTGTTTCAATTCATTTGCCTCATCTTGTTCTCATCAGTTCTACGCTGCAAACCCCAAAATCCCAGACAAAAATCCAGAGAATAATCAATAAGATAAATTTATTATTTCTTATTCAATACAAATTACTGATTTATCTAAGTTTATATGATAAGTTCATGGTCCTCAGAGCAGTTTTGATAAAACCCACTTTCATTTTATAACAATGGAAATCTTTCCTTAGCACTGTTTTACTGGGGGAAAAAATTGATTAGTGTCAGCTGAGGCCATCTTGAATCTTGAATAAATTACTTTTACCCTCTCTAATTATTCATTACCAACAGATACACTTCCAGCATCCTCTTCCCATTCATATTTTCTTACATTCACAGTCTAAATCCAGATGCTAATGAATCAGCATTTATCTGATTTCCAATTTCACTAATTATTTATGAGATCACTAAATCAGTTACATTTAGAATTATACACCTAGTTACTCAAGGCAGAATTTTCTCACAATTAAAAATTTTAAGCTGCCTAAAAGTAAATAATACAATAAAATTTAATCTCTGTTCAAGGCCCAAATATATTATTAATAAGTGATTTTAAACTGTCAAGAACATACTTCATTGTAGAGATATTCTTTTAATCCAAAAGTAATTAAACAAGAATGAAAAAATAAAAATGTCTTACTGAGTATAAAAGACCCTGGAAAATTGCACAAATGCATTTTTACATTCTGGAGACAACACTGAAACCAATCTGGATTTGTATCTTCAAAAATGCTATGAAATATGAACATATTAACCCTGTAAATAAATTTAAAAAAAAATTTAAGATGCTGAAAGCTGCATAGACCTTCAACTGCCAGAGGTTAACTCTGGAGAGGGGAATGTCCCAGCTTTGGCTTTAGACCCCAGAAGGTGGGACCCTGCACCAGGTGTCACACCAGCTCCACTGCTGATTGTACAAGCTTTCTTAATTAGATCCTGAGAACTTTTATGAAGTGTGTTTGTATCGCTGAAAGTAAATTATCTTCCCCTCTAACAAACAATAACCTTGTCTGTTCACAGGTGTGGTCCCAGCCTTGAAACCACTGGGCCCTGTTTTCCCAAACGGCTCCTGCCACATCTGCCCCTGCCCTTACCTTTCCCTCTCTTTCCCACATGCACACTGAGGGCTGAGTAAACAACCTGAAACCACCCCCTTGAAGCAACCCCTTCCCACCTGGCCAGGTTTCCCAAGTGAGGAGGTTCTGGGGGCAGTGATGGGCAGCGAAGCTCGGGGAGCAGGAGCCTCTGGTGCTGTTGGTTCCGGCGTCTCCATCCCTGTTCCCTGCTGTGCATCACTCACACCTCACCATCACTTCCTCCCGAGGCAAAATCACACCACTTGCTCTTTGCAGATTAGCACTTGACTGTTCAATCCATATTTCTCTGCTTCAGTTCACCAAGGAAAGCCAAGTGCTTTGGGTTTTTCAGTCACCCCAAATCCCGTCATTATTGACAACAAAAACACATTGCTGAGGTTCTTTTTGGTTTCATGGACTGTTTTCCTAGCCTGAGGATTTTGGCTAGAAAAAAATATCAGCAAAGTGAAAAAGAATGGAGCAATGACATTACTTTTGTCCCATCTCCAAGCAGAGTGGCAGAGAGCCAGTTCTCAGAATTTTTCTCAGAAGCCAATTGATTCATGTTTGTGTCAAGTCCCAGCATCCTTGTGAGAAGCTGTCAGAGGGCAGCCAAAATTGCTTCACCTACAGATAAAAGGCCACTCTCTTTCAATCATATGCAAAACCAGGGAAGTGTCATAGAGAAAACAGCTTTTCCCAAAATTCAGATTGCACCCAGAAGTTCACCAGCCATTAGTCATTGCTGTAAATCAGCATGACTAATCAGCTTAGCTGCACATCTTAATGACACTGATGTATTCTCACCATACTCAGGACCTATCCAACAGGGCCAGGGCAGCTCTGGTGACCTGCACAGTGGGTGCAGGGGCACGGTGAAAAACCTCCCCACAAAATCCTCAGTAAGTCTTGCTTTAAGCCAGGCTTGAAGGTGTCCTGTGACCAACACAATCAACTTCCTACTTCCATACCTGGCCAGTGGCAGGAGCCATGCAAGCTAAGACAGATGGGAAAGAAAGAGCAAAATGGAGAACACCACAACCTGAGTTACTTCTGGCTTTGCATCTTAGAACAGGACTACATTTTGGACATGTTCTTTCTTTAGGTGAGCCAGTTCACCTGACTATATTTCAAAGTATATTCATAACACCAAAGTATTGGTATACCTTCACAGGAAAACTTTTACAGAAACCTGACAGCTATTTTAGCAGGACTCCTTCATTACAAGTTCTTACACAGCTTCTCTGTAGTCTCAGGCTCTCAGACAACCTTTCAGTCACACAGAATCTGTACAACACGTAAACACACTTATGTTCAATTTACAAGCAGATAAATCAAGACCCACTAGCTTGGAAATAAAATCTGGGAGAAGCAGTAGAGCAGACACTACACCCCAGCTGGGTTCAACTCTGGATTCTCATCCAGAAAGTCTGGACTGTGCACATTTGAGGTTTTCAAGCTTTTAGCTCAGCCAGGAGAGCAAAGCACAGCCTTCTGTCAAACTAGAACTCTTTGATAACCACTCTGAGAAGCACTAACAGAAAGACAGAAAATAGAGGGAGATGATAAAATTAAGATAGTCATGACTGTATTTCCCAGAACTTTCATGCTTCAATGTTGTTCCATCAGACACCTGAGGGAAAACATGACTTTGAGCATGTTTTGGAAGGGCTAATTCCTCATGCCTGAAATTCAGCACTTTGGAATGAGCTGTATCAGCTCACTATCCCAGAGTTTTTTCTGCCTTTATTTTATTCTTTTTTCTCAGTTGGGAAATATCCCAGCTGATTAACGAGTTGAAATAGTCAATAATGGATTCAGTGAAGGCAAAAACTAATGCAAGTCTGGGAGCACAGAGCCATGAGTGAAGGCAGGGTGAGGAAACCTGAACAGGACCCTTCCTTTCAAGAGCAGCTAAATGCTCAGTAGTTAATTGAGCAGAGGAACTCAACACATCTTATTCAACTACAATGTGACTTGAACACCCTTGCTGTCCTATGGAACACCCTACAGCTGCCTGGCACAGTCTAAGCTAGATGCCTGAATTTCAACATTCAGTGTGAATGTCTGAAAACAGTCTGATGGTTCATGGACCATTTCTGTTGTGAATTTAAAGCAATTGTAATGTCTCAGACAGTTTCTTCAATGCCCATAACTGAATTAAAATTAAAAGCAGCAACCAAGAGACATGAGCCTAAGCATCTCTGCCTGAGGCAGAAGAATTGATATATTAACTGAAGGATGAGGTGGAACACATTGTACCTCAGGAAATGCATTTGCTCCAAAACACATTAAGACTGTCAACAATTTTGCTTGGATGTTCTCAGCATGGTACACCAAAAAAACCCCACATTACTTTGCCATGGCATGCAATAAAACTGGGCTTTAACACAGACAGTAATGCTCTAGAGAGGAAAAGTGCATGGCCAGCTCCTCAAAATAAAAAGTTCCTGATTGGAATCATAAAGGATTAAATTTTGTCATTTATTTGATGTGAAAAGTTTCAATTAGATCCCAGATTTCTTCTGGCACGTGAAAGTACTGTTTAATCCCATAATGTGTTACCACTGCTCTTCATTTCTCCATCACCTCTGCACACACAGAGCTCTGTGCATCGACACTGTCCTCCTGCACACCCTGCCCACCACGGGGACTCCTTCCACCAACAGAGCCAGAACTGCCTGCAGAGCTCCACGTGGGCTGGACTGGGAACACAGCTCAGGTGTGGGCAAGAGTTCTGCTGTAATGGCAGTCCTGTGCTCTGGCAGCCAAAATTAATCTCATACTACCAGCTGGGCCTTTGCTACATCTTTTCATTAACCAATATAACCAATTTTCATTAACAATAATCTTGCCTGTTCTTATACCAATGTTAAAGAAAGGTAAATCAAGGCCTAGACAAAAAATGCTATGCATTTTCTGTGTAGGAGAATAAAATTTGCTGCTTGGTCACAAAATCACAGACTGGTTAGTGTTGGGAGGGACCTCTAGAGATCATCCAGTCCAAGCCCCCTGCTCAGTCTGGTTCACCCAGAGTAGGTTGCACAGGAGAGCATCCAGGCAGGATTTCAATCTCTCACAAGGAGACTCCACAAGGTCTCTGGGCAGCCTGTTCCAGTGTTCTGTCACTCTCACAGTACAGAACTTTTCCCTTCTATTCTGATGGAACTTCCTGTGTTTCAGCTCATGCCCATGGCCCCTTGTCCTCTCACTGGGCACCACTGAAAGGACTCTGATTTGGTTCTTGTATACAGAGCCTAATGAAGTCAAGGGAAAATGGATGTCTGCTACTGAGGGGCAGAGTTCACCACATATGAGAACAGAAACAGCTCTGGGTATTTAAATGACAACTTTTTGCTACTGAATCCATCCTATTATTTTAAAAAATTGGTTTAAAAAAGTGGTTGGTAGGGTTCTTTTACCTGCAACAGATGAGAGTTTTTGGGCATGTTAGTTTTTGGGGGGTAAGTGGGGTGTTTTCTGTTCTGGTTTTAAAGAAACTAAAAAAAACTCATTGAAGCCAAACAAAATCAGAGCCATCAACTATAAAACTAATTTCCTTTTCTCTTCCAAGCTAAATAGTTTGTTAAGAAGAAAAAGTCCAAGTTCTCAGTCTAAGTAGTGCTTGGGACCACAAGATGAAGCTCATGCTGCACTGGAAATTTGGTGTGACCAGTGCCCTGTGAAACCACTCAGTCTGTTCTCTGCGTGGTTCGACTCCCTCACTGTGAGCTGGAAGCAGAACAATCTGGTGGGTGTGATGTTTTTCACTTCTCTACAGTTCCACTCCTTGGAAGCTTATCATCCCTTATCTTCCCTTCTACTTACTCCTTTAGTGACCTTGGAAAATTCAGATAGAGATCACAGAAGCAGAATTCTGAAAGCATTATTGCTTTTATTATCTTACTATTGGGAAGCTGATTAAAAGCACATATCCTTTCACAGACTACCCTGTCCATTAGCACTTTCAGCTCTCTTAAAAAGGTCACTGAGCAGGATATTAAACACAACCTTAAGTACTGAGCACTCTTTACTTCCAGTACAGGTGTTCTTTTCATGGTAGGTGTTGTAGGAAGTGGTCTGTCCCTAGCTCAGGAGTGCTATCTTACTTCCTACTAAAACACAACAATAACAAGGATTTTGATAAGAAAAACCTCACTGGCCTGATAGTGAGCCAAAGAATGGTGGTGGGTGATGGATAGTTACATAAATACTGCTATTTTATCTACACAGTTTCAGCCAAATCTCTGGTCTGTGATGGTCCCTGAGCCACTGACCAGGCCACAGTGATAATCTGCTGACCTGGCTTGGGCCCTTAGCACTTCTCTGCTGAGTGGCAATACAAAGCCAAAATCACTGTGTGAAAATCACTGCAGACAATCACCTCATATTTTCCCAATGCCAACCTAAGGACATTTTACAAGGTCTGGAAATAATGCCTTTACTACTTTCCTATTATAGCAAGCTGCTTTCTAATGTCATTCCTCTTGAAGCTATCAGGTGCTTTGGCATCAAGCAGGATGTCCTAATGTCTTCTTCTACCATGTAAACAGCAAGGCATGAGTCCTGAAGACACTGAAAAAGTCTCCCAAACCCAGGAAGAGGCCAGACAGGGAGAATATGCTCCCAGCCTCTCTAGGCTGTTCAAAGTACCAGTTATAAAATCAGTGTATTTAAGAATAGATTGCAGCAGTCGAATCCATAAGCACCTAAGTCCTTTCATGGGGTCACACACCTTTAGTACAGTAGTTTTTATTCCATACCTGACTTGAGCAGCAACAAATCTGCTGGAACACCAGGGAGATGTGGTGTTTAACTGAGGAACAGAGCAGATTGCCAAATGGACAGAAATAACTCACAGGAGCAGAAGCTTTTTTATTTTCTTGGATGACATTAATAGGTTGCTGCTTTTACGGAAGAATCCCCCACAAGTTTCCAGAGCACCGTGAGTCAGCGTCATCCCTCGGAATAAATCCGGGGTCGGCTCCTCTGCTGCTGCTCTCGGCCCAAGGAAGGGAAGGAGCCCTGCCTGCTGACAGCTGGTATGCAATGCAGATAACCCATCTTCCTGCAGTCCTTTGTGGGTGTCAGGAGAAGCTAAGAATAAACCAGGAAAAGCCTCTGGAAAGGTCTGCTAAGCCATGAGCTGAAAGAAACCTCTCTCAAGGTACAGAGAGCAGACCCTGGCTTCAGCTTAAAACACAGCCTTAGGTGACCTCTGCTGCATGATCACAGGTGACAATCACACATTGCACTTAAAAGTACTCATTTACCTGTCCATGAAGTGTTAAAACCAGTACAGAAAAGTGGATGCTAAAAAAACCCCACCCATAGCCCAGTTCATATGGGATACATTAGAGTTGCTAAACTTAAGAAAATAGGTAGGTGCCCCCTCCTGCTCATTAAAGGGAGTTGTGAAGCAAATTGCAGTATTTAAGATCCTGCTTACCCACAGCCAGATAAATTAGGATTTCTTTCCTTTTTTTTTTTTAATAACAGCTTGTCTCACACAAGCTGCAGTAAGATGCACCTCCAGCAGAGAAAGCAGGTAAGCACTGACTGCCATTCAGAAGGAGAGATGGTCAGTTAAAAGAAGCTAATTAAGATGCAATTGGGCACTCCTAATCAGGAAGATACTAGGGAGAAAAGAAAGGAGATAAGGAACATGACTTTCTGAGAACACCCAGTCTCCCCAGCAGAGGCTGGGGCAAATCTGCTGCTGTGGATGGGATACCTTTCATGTCCTTGCCTGCAAACTGAAGAAGCATGCCATGATCAGACCTTAGAAATTAAAAAAAAAAAAAACAAACCAAAACCCACACCAAATCATAACAACACTGTGTTTTTGTCAGCTTTAAGCTTCTTGTTTTCCTTGTTAACAAGATCAAGAAATTTCGTTGCCAGAGAAAGCTCTATAATTCTGTAAACTTCCAAAAGTTTCTGAAAGACAGGATTACTGCTTATCTCCTGATTAATGCTGAAGCTTTAGGGCAGTCTAGCAGCTAAATTAATACTTAAACTGTACCTGCAGGATTCAAAATCGACCATTAACTCTCTTGAGACATGCAAAGCAAGCCTGCCCTCAAGGTCTTCAGAATAAGCATAATAGTTCTGGGTTTGGTCCCACACACTCTGAGCACAACGAAATTGCAGCCACATAAGACCACAGAGAACAAGGTTAGAAGGAAGCCCAAGTAATGAAAGGTCACGACCCATTAAAAGCTGACCTTCACTTTGCTGCACCTGAATGTTTGCAAAAAGAAAAAATTGCAATCCCTTTAGAAAGAAAATATAAGATGTAACCTAACCCACATCCACTCCCAAGTCAAAGGTCAATAATGTTAAATGTACCTTTTTATATTGCCCAAAAAAACTGAATATACTGGATCTGTTGGAGTGTCTAATACCAGCTAGAAGCAAAATCAGCAGAAGACAAATTGTAAATCTGGATGAAAAGTCTCTTCTGGAATGTACCAGATAATGGCTTTCTGCAATATTATAAAAATATAGGGAGAAGAAGCTTTTAATTCAATGCAGCAGTAGAGTTTCAGTTAATTCCAGGGGGGAAAAAATAAACAAGCACATCTTCGCTCAGCATAAAAAGCAACAGCCTTTGTAATGGAGCATAAGTACTCACCCTTTTCTCTTTTTTAGAAATAAAGCTCTCTAAACACTAGGCATATCATCAGTCTGAACCTTCGAGATGCTCTGAATTACTTGGTCAAATAAGAGCAAAGCCACTGCCCTGGATTGCTCAGACCAGGTGCACAACCTGCTTGGGCTTGACTGCAGAGCAAATGGGAACAGGACATGGGCTGTTGCACATGGGCATGTTCTGAATCTGAGGAAATTAACTTGTTATTTTAAATTACAAGAATTATCATTCTACATCTGTATTCAAATCCACAAATGGCTCCTTATAGGATAACATGTTGATTAAGACATCAAACAAAACACTCTGGCGCTGGTAGCAGCAAGGCACCAGCTGCTTCTGAGAGCAACTGTGAGTCAAGTGCAAAAGCTGGCAAGTTTTGAGTTAACATTTAGCTACCTGACCAGGTTCTCCTTTTCAGCAGCAAGAGGACAGAGGCACAGCTCACTTGGCCAGAGCCCTGGTGCTAATAAACACCAACATCAGGGCTCAGTCCCTGTATGGCCATTCACTTAAGGGCTGGGCTCAATGATCCTTGTGGGTCCCTTCCAACTCGGAATATTCTGTGATCCAAATGTGCAGTCAGCAGGAATGTTCCTACCCAAAGTGCACAGAAGGAAAGGAACCTCTGCCTTTCAATTAATTATTTAAATCACTTGATGCAACCCTTATGTTCACAATCTGCAGCTACACTGAGAAACATAAGCAATCCAAAACCTCCAAGGACCTTAATCATTACAGAATATGCAGGGGGAACTTGTTGACAACCGCAGCAGTAATTTAAATCTGCTGGCACTTTGGGAAACAAATAGCTCTGTATAAAATCCAACTGGAGCTGGCTTCCCCTCCTCTTGGTCTCTGAACACTGAAAACAGGACATCCCCACCTCCACCCACCAGGTGGATGAGCAGGGCAGGTGGTGAATCCTGTCGATGATCATGTGGAGCACATGGGTATTTTCTCTCCTGAGAAAAGCACAAAGCAATCCTTCTGCAGCTGTCACTGAGAAAGGCTTCCCCCAGAAACAGCTTGTGTGGTTCTTCACAGGGTTTTTACTGCTGGACAGCAACCACGGACCTTTCCTGGAAATAGTTACCCTCTCCAAAAGTACAATTCTTCACTGTTAAAATCTGCAAGCAATTATGGGCTGGTGATGTCAAAACTTTTTTCTTTTCCCACCAGAAAGTTATTTTATCATTAATTTTTGGTCAAATCCCAATAAATCATTCCCACTCATCACAGGAGGATGTGCTGCAGCAGACTGAGACTTCACAAGTCTCCAGTGAGACATCTCTGGGGTCTTGACCTTGTGTGCAGACCTTATCTTTCTGCTGAACTGCTGCCCAAAACATCCTTCAAGATCCATAACTACCAATTTTACAGTGAGTAAACTTCAAAACACTTCTGAATTTTAAGGGACAAGGATAGCACAATAAAAATCAAGAGGCTGGAAGACAAGACCATGCAAAGGAGATAAAACACTATTTTTTTTTTTTTTTAGATTAAGTGTACAGAGCTTTTATGAAGCTAGTGAGAATCTTCTAGATGAGCCTTTAGGGCACATCAATTCAGAATTATTTTCTTTCTGCTCCCTCCTCACTAACATTGCTCAAAAACAATGCTGAAAATAGTTGCCAGCAATGTAATTGAGCCTGTGAAAGGCACCATAAAGGCATCTGTGCCTCAAGGCACATCACTTCTGCTCCTTCCTTTATTTTTCCATGTATTTAATTGAACTTGGCAGTAACCTTTACTGCGTGGAACCAAGATGGCAAAACAGCAGATTTGATCTGTGAGCTGAGTCTGGACTGCCTTGCTGTGAACTGCTGGGGGAGGTGGTACCTGGAGATCCCCTGAGTTTGAAATGGGACAGCCCATGCTACCCGGCCCCCTGCTCCCACTTTGTGGGAAGTTTTGCCCCACATCTTCTCCACGCAGCAGCCCACAGCAAAAGACATCAGGATAGCAAACCTGTGCAGAAATTTTCCCTAAATGGCATGTAACTGTTGATAGGGAGCAGTGAGTATCTCAGTAGCACAGATACAGGAACTCAATCCTTTACCCTAATCCTTAGGCTTTCAAAATATTATAAACCATGGGCAATCAAAACAAAAACAATGCTAAAAATCACACAGCCAAAACCTTGCATTAACATTATAGATACAGACTAGTTTCCCCTTCCCTTTATTTTGTGCTGTATTTCACCCAAACTATGTTTGCCAGAAAGATTTTCAAAATTGACAGCAGTATCTTTTTTGTTTGGCCAAGATCCAGCACTGTGGGACCTTGCTGGGTGGAAGGTACAGAAACAACACTGTTAGATGTGTTCAGGACCACAAGTACTTTCTCATTTGCAAAGAGAATGGGTAAAACTCTAAGGTAAGGGCCTGAAGGATGAGATTAGGTAGAAGTTGTGAGAGTTGCTATACATATGTAAGAGTTGCTATACATATGTAAGAGTTGCTATCAGGGGCACTGATTCACTGATAGTGCACAAGAGAGTGAGAACCTTCTGTGTTTGGGTGAGAATGCCCTGAATTGGCACACCCAGGGGGCAGGGCAAGAGACCAGTGCCATCCCACTGGCACTGGTGTGTTCCCAGAGACACCTGAGCCTGGGATGTGCTGTGGATTTTGGGGGCTGGCAGGCAGGGGGTGCAGGCAAACACCCCTTAACTGGCCCCTTCTTCCCCTGTGTACAAGAGAGCAGAGCCCAGGGTCCTCCCCTGCTCCAGAGCTGGGAAGGCAGCAGTGACTTCCCCACTTCCCAGTGGTTTCACCTGTGTCAGTCAGCAGCTCAACATCCAGCTCTGCAGCATCAATCTCAAATTACAAAGCATTTCTAATGCACAGAAGTTGGTGCAAAACCAACTCAGTCCTGAAGCTGCAGGGAAGAAGAACTTCTGGCAATAATGGAAGGATCTAATCAGTATTATTATCATAAAATGTATATAGTTACTACACTGCCAATCTTTCCAAATGGGTTGGCTTAGAGATTGGTCTCTTGCACTGATTACTAAATTATTTTCTTTACAAAGGTCTAAGTGGCTCTGTTTTCCAGATGAATAGCCTGAAGCCACTTGGTTCAGAGCTTCAGTCCCCTGAGATTCATCTTGGAGAGTAAAGAAATGAGACAGATGAACACTAAACTACTTTGTGTACAAACCCAGCAGTGGCTTGGCTGATGAGAACACTTTGTATAAAGTACCACTGAATTAAAAACAAAGACAGAGGTGAACTGAGGCTAGTTAAAAGCTAGAAGTCAGAAGTAGTATTTGATAACAAAGCATTTTAAACCAAGTAAAGCTTCCTAAAGAGAATTTTGGCTTCACCACATCTGACCTCATCTGGGAGAGCTGCCTTGCCAGGCAAATTAAGAGCATTGGGCTGGAACAGGCACTTTCCCAACCCAGCCACTGCCAGACTTCTGGAGTGCCCTGGCCCCCTTGCCCACCCCCAGGGAGCAGCAGTTTCTTTATCTGAACATGCCACAATACATTTGCCCAGCACTTACTGAGCAACACTTACTTTTTTCGTGAAAGAGAGCACCTGTGCTCAGGGAGGGAAGCTCTTGGCAGCCACTTGCACATCTGGTGGGTGGTGATGCAGCGCTGCTGGCAGGGGCTGGAGCAGGGAGAGGTGGTGGGCGAGCAGGGCGAGGATCTCACACTCTCAGGGAACCACTGAGATGCAGGATTCCACCAGCCTTTGCTGACATGGAGCAGGATCTGGGCAGCACAGCAGGAAACAGGGAAGTTCAGCCCCTCTGGCAGCTGCTCCAAAGGAGATTTGAGGCCTGTGCACGGTGATGAGCTCGGCAGGTTTGCTGTGCCTGTGACTCAGGGCCCTCCTAGCAGGAATTCAGGGAGGTCTTCTCAAAGCACTCTGAACCTGTGGATGGCACTGGGCTGAACTGCTCACTGGGGAGGAGACTCAAACATGCCAGGGAGACCTTTGGGAAAAAAAGATGGAGAGAGAGATGAATGAAAAACGTTTATCCTTGAAATTTAAATGTCTGTGGCTTTTCTAGAGCACATTTGAAACATCTCAATTAAATTCATCCATTAGAAAAAAATCCTATTAATTGGACAGCTTGGTCAGCTGTGGCTTACTCAGAATTTGTTCTGGTTTTAGTACTTTATCATTAAACATAGCTCTGAGTAATTCAAACCTCACAACACCAAGGAAAAACTGCCCATAATTAACCTCTTCAAAAGCAAGCAGCTTTCATCACACAAACACCAGCAAGAGCTCATACCACTCTCCTCTACTCTCCTCCACTTGTTCATTTAGTCTGGTTTATCACTGAATTTCTTCCCTGGGTTCCACTGATGCAAACTTGCCCTGGTTTGAATGGCTCCTCTGCAAACACAATAAACCAGCTCCACACAGGAAGGTTTAATCTGCCACCAGAGATTTTCCACAATCAGATCCCTAAGCATTAGCTTTGTTAATTAAAGCAGCACATCTGAAAAATTAGCAGAAAGGAATGCATTGGCATATTTCTGTGCATCAGGGAGAATTTATACCTTCAGCAGTCACCAGTGGACTGAAAAAAAGCTGGTATAGCATGACACATGATGTAGCAGCACCCCTGGGCTACAAAAGCAAGTAATATGAGTCAATCAAAAACCAGAAACATTCAAAAGATCATTAAAAATCTACTAAACCACACAAAATCAAATAAATAGATTAATCAATTAAAACCTCTATGAAATATCCTAATTGAATTTTGCTGTAGTAGTGTCACATGGCTGTAGAAATTGCCCTTCAGTAATCCAACCAAAAATTGGCATGGTCCCATTCCCACTTCATTCTCCCTGATTATGTGAAATATCAGAAGGAAACAAAAAACAAGGTGGAGGGATTCAGGAAAAATAAATACTAGTATTTAAATTTCCTCGTGTTCTTCTCATTCATGAATCTTAAACTCATTTATCCAAGACAGTGGATGGCATCCTTCTGCAAGAGGGCATGGTAGCCATGAACTGCTACACATATCATGCACCACAGCATCACTGGCAAGGGGGGTCATCTAACACAGAAGCCCAGGTCAGGGAAAAGCCTGACACTTTGAGGAACTGAACAGCTCCTGCTCCAAATCATCTCTACTGCACAGCCCAAGAAAATAAAATGGCAGAGCTCCCCAGTTCCCCCTATGCCCTCACACAGACCCCAGAGCCTGGAGCAGCACCAGGGAAGCCTCCACGCAGAGGCTGTGCAGGAATCCAAGAAAGATCAAAATCTCCTCCCAGGAGGCTCCTGTGGTATCCAGCACAGCACAGAAGTGCTAAATGAGAGGGGGAAGGGGCAGGAACAGCAGTAGCAGCTCAAGGAAGGCCATGAGCAGATGTGTGTTGGCTGCAGCCCAGTGTCTGCCCTACCAACCCAGCCCCAAAGCAGGACCAGCACAGAAACGAGACCACAGGGGAGGCACCAACATCTACCACCTTGGAAAACGGGGAAATTACGGATGTAACCAATCTCAGCTAACTCACAGACCTCCTGTCACATCAATATACCAAATGTCAGCACATCAGTGCTCTTCAAAGGGAAGAGGAAGCCAAGTAGGAGGCACAGAAGACTTGCACAATGTGTTCTTGCATAAGAGGATCCTGTGATGGACCTTCCAATGCAGGTTCTTGGCTCTGCATCACTGTCTGTTTTTAAGTACCACAAAACCTCTGTCTTTAAAAAGTCCTTTTTGCAAAAGAAGTGACTCTGAACCTGTAACTCCTTTACCAGGCCACCCAAAATGATGTAATTTATACTGCATACAGATGACAAACCCCAGTGAAGACTTTGCCATGCTACAGTCTGAGGCCCAAGGCCACCCCCTTGGTGACCCTCTCAGCCTGTGACAGCTGCTGAGATGAGCCCATGAACAGAGGACAGAGTGCAGCAGCTGCTCTGAGGCTCAGACAAGTGAGAAACCCCGAGCCTTACCCACCAGCACTGCACAATGCTGCCTCCTCCTTTATCTTTTATAAAATGACCTCTCAGGAAAGCAATTTCCAAAGTGACTAGTGTTGCTGGTGACACACAGCTAGGGGAAATAGAGAATTTACAGTGATTAGAATAGATCAGATTTATGGACTAACAGGACAGGCGATGCATGAAGCAGGGAATGAAATGTAATGAGGCCAAGGAAAAATTAAACACATGCTCTATTCCAACCTAAACAGCAATGTACAATTAGACAGGAAACACAACCTAAAATAATTCACATAATGTTTCATAGCTTTATAAAGAACAAGAAGAAGAGATCTTGCAGCTCTTACAGACTTCACAATACAGAGTAAAAACCAAGGGAAGACTGGAAGAATAGCTGAAACATCCATATGAAATGCACGAAGAGCCTGTCAATCTCAGGAGCACTTTTTGCCACAATGAAAAATGTGAGGCACTGCCAAACAGACTTCCAGAAGGTTCAAACTCAGTCCTGAATGATTTCATAGCTATTGTGTTATTTGGGCAACATGAGCATTTTTGCAAAATTAAACCTACAAGTTACATTAAATCATCCTAAAGCTTTCAGGATCTGATGGCCTTTAGGCATGTGACAGATAAATGCAGCAGAGAAACTGTTTCTCCAGTTTCTCCAGAATAAAACTGACTTAGAGGAGAGCAGGAATGAGAAGCCAAGAGTTTGAACTGGTCATTCAAAAAGCCTGGTACTGTGGCTGGAGAAAATGCTGTGCCACATACTTCTGGGGGGAATATTTTAATGCAAATAACTTCTTTACAGAGAGGAATACCCTTAAAACTGTGAAAACTTTCTTTATGCAAGGTTTATATTTCTACTCAGAAAACATCTACATACGTGCTTAACTTTATATGTGTTGATTGGTTAAATCAACTGGGATAATCATGGGCTTCAATTTAACATGGTTAGCATTATGAAAAGCAAGTGGATTGGCAGGTTGGTATGGTTTTTATCTATATTTGGTTCATTGTATATTTTTTGCAGTTGCACTTAGGGCCATGGGGAGAACTCCCAAAAAGTGAAGAGACAATGCAAGATTTTAAAATATTATCAGGTGCAGCAAAACTTTTCTTTACTGGAGAGCACCCCTTTTTAAAGGCCCTCTGTACATGCTTTAATAAAGTATTGCCTCAAACAGAGCAACTTCTCAGCTGTATTCCTGACTAGCTTCTTGATTGGGTTCAGAAGTAAAATTATCATTCAGATATTAGCAGTTTTGCTAGTCCAATCTATTTTGAAAGCTTAAAGTCAATAAATATTTAAATTAAATATAATCTGCACTTGCTTAGTGATTTTAATTAAGAATTAAGTTGCTGCTGCCTTGAAAAGTGTAAGTGTTTAAAGCCAGTGCAATAGAAGAATAATGTTAGGGCATTTACGACTCTGAGCCATTATTAATATATTTTTCAGTGTATTGAAGGCTGAGTTTAGCACTGTAGTCAATGCTGCTACACAACTACTCAGAATTATCTTTCAAAAAATAAAAAAATAATACAAAATTTTGAAAACTCAATTTTGAACTGCTGTGACTGAAGCACAGAAGAGTCTTTTTACCCAATTTCTCCCCTCATTTTAATTTCTATTTAAAGGTCAGTTTCTTCAGGGCCCCATCCCTGAGCCCACTGGGTGTGACAGAGGAGCCTCACAGAGATTTATATGGCCTTAGAAAGAAAAGTCACCTGTGCTCACTTCACACTATTCTTTCCACACAAGAGAGTTACAATCCTATTTAAGATAAAGATTTATTCCTTGTATGAGGGTTACAAAACCTGAATCCCATCCATGGACTAAATAAATCCAAGAACACCAAAGGGTATCCCACACACCCCAGAGCACAGGGAACCTTCACAGGTTATAAATCTCTCAGTCAGCTGCAAGCTTTTTTCTCTCTTAGTCCACAAAAGGGTAAAAATATCTCTTCTATTTGTTCTAATCTCTGAAATTAGGCCTGCATAGAGTGTAGCTGCATTTTTATCACAACATGGACACTGTATGGGATAATTTTTTCTTTGGTTTAAGGGACAAAGTAGAGGTGGAGACACAGGCTGTGTTTGCTCCTTACCTCAGAACTGCTTAAATGGGATGGAACTGGGAACCAGCAGATAGAAACAAACAAACAAACAAACAAACAATAAATAAATAAATAAATAGAAGAAAACAAATATTTAAACACAGTTTCACTAATTCTGAATGTTACAAACTAAAGCAAAAGAAAGTTGGTATTTTGCAGAGAATGGCTTTCAGTTTTCCTTTGAATGGCTTCATGGCATGTAAAAATAGCTGTATATCTGGAGGCCTGATTTAAAATCTCTAACTCATAACCAACAGCCACTTGCTGATCTAGAAATAAACAGCCCACCACAAAACCCCAACTCAACAGCCCACAAAAGAGCAACACACAGAGACAAAATCACGAGAGGGCAGAAGATTACCTCTCACTTTGATCTTTTGGTGAGAAGGAACAGTTTTGACACAAAACTGCATTTTCTCCAGTGGACACCAAACAACTCAAAGTAGCACAGACCAAGAGAGGATTTTCAAAACTGCCATCCATTTAACTTCAATCTGTTCTACCAATTCAGCTGGTGACATCCAAAGCCCCAAGGCCAGAGCACGCTGCTCTTTCCCCACTAAAGGGTCAGCATAGACAATATTGGATATTTAGGTATTTTAGAACACTCTTAGGAAAGAAAGAGAGCAAAGCAAAGAGTGCACGATTTTTGCAGCCAGAAAAAGCCAGCACTGATATTTTCCACCACACTAGAATTTTCATTTCATGGAAGTTTGGCACTGGCATAGGAGCAGGGTCTCTGCCAGCAAGGTAGGGTACAGCAAACACATTAAACACCAGCAATTCTTCATGGCTTCAGCTTTGCCCTCTGTCATTCTCCTTTTTCCTGCAGTCCTTTGCACAGAGAATGAGACATATGCCAGTGTCACCTTTTGCTCTGTCCCTCAGACACCTCTCTTCTGACTTAATTTCCAATTAGCATTCCTGTTTTACATCCAGTATATCACTCATAATAATTTTAGTGCAGTCAAACAGTTCCTCCCCAAATGAGAGGAAGGTTAATGATACTTCCTGTTACTGTTCCTATATGCTTTGCATAAGAAAGGGAGTGGATCTCTTAAATAACAGCAGACAACCTTCCTCTCCTGTCCCCTCCTCATCACTGATGTTCAGCTGGACTGCCCACGTTTTACAAAGCCAGGAAGGGCTTTCTGCCCTGACACTTTTGTACCCTGAGGCCAACAGAGAAGTGGCCTAAGTGTCCTTAGCCTCGATCCTTGTCTGTAACAGAGAAAAAATTGTCCCTTGGAAACAGAGCCAAATGCACCAGTGGCAAAGGTGTTTGCCTTGGGGCACTGCTGGGGATGTCTCCTCCCTTCTCCTAGGCCAGATGCTCAGCTCATGAGCCACACAGCAGCCCAGCCCTGGGACTGGGATGGGCAGAGGGAAGGGATCCTGCTGCTCTGGAGCCAGGAAGGTGTTGTGGTGGATCCCCCTGGGCCTCCCCCCGCCGGGCCGGGTCCCTGCCATGTCACTGAGTCAGGGCTGCCTTAGGTTCCAGCAGCCCAGGCTCTGATCTGCTTGGTTGTTTGTCCCATCCCCACCCCTGGAATCCCCTTTCCCCTGTCTGTGATAAAACCAGCAGGATGGAAAGCCCTTCCCTCTCACCTCACCGACTCTGCCCAGGTCGGGTCCTCCGTCCCCCCCAAGGACAGAGGGAATAAATGACTTAACATCACAAAGGAGGTTTGAGCTTTATTTCTCTTCTCAACTTCTGCTTCTGGTGAGTAGCTGTCACTGACACTGGCTTAAGTGGGGCTGCACAGTCAAGGGATATTTAGGCTGTTTGTGAATGGTCTAAGGATATTCCAAGACATAAAGAGGCAAGGTCGCCACAAATTAAGCAGTGGACAGCTGATAACCCCGAGAGGAAGGGTGACAGCAATGTCTGGTCCCTGCTTCATCTCCAAAACAATGCGTGTGATACCCAACTCATGTATTCAAAGAGCAGAAAACATTAGAGAAAACACAGTGCAAACAAGAAGAATGATCTAAATAGGAGTTTGACCTAGGAGCCACTGACTGCAACCAAAATATTTCCATTTAAGTAACTGTTGTTCATCCTATTGTCTAATCTTAGTTACCTGTTAATCTTTCCCTAAAGAAAAAAACTAATTCCAATTGCCTGGTAACAGTTGCCACTGCTTGTGGCACTACAGAAACTTCAAATATTTTTATGCTAATAGCACACCATGTTAGCATCTTTAATTCTCCCTATTTTTTACATTTTTTACTGTTTAGATAATTAATTTTACCTCCAACTTATATTAAACTGCTTTTGAATCAAAGCTGGAATTCAATTTACAATGCAGAAAAAGAGTATTTTAATAGGTGCACTGGCTACAAAAAAACCCAGAGAGCTTGTATTTAAAAAAGTCATCACATGAAGAAAATTATCACATAATTAGTGACTTGAGCCAATTGTGGTTAATCATAATATGAACAAAAGATTAGAAAAGACTTCACCTCACCTTTACCTAAGAAGGTATTGATGATAGTTGCTGCTTTTATGAACTAAACTGGTTTGCAAGTAAGCATAATTCATGTGCTTAGCCAGAGAATTCCCTGGGTTGTAGCTTTCTTTACATGTTAATAGGAAATATCTTAGGTTTAAATATTTGGTTTATGTGAACTTGAGATATTAGGAAGGGTTTAAATCTTAATACAGGAATTATGGAATGTTATTTTAATTCTGAAGGGCTATATTTCAAACATTTTTATTTCAAAGAGACATACAAGGTTTAAGTTAAAAAGACAAAACCGACCCAAACAAAACCACCAACAAGCCTTGGTCCCTCCCCCAAAACTTCACATTCCCTGGAGAGGGAACAGATTTGAAGGATGCCATCAACAAGAAAGAGCACAGGGCACCTTCAGATCTTAATGCTCATCAGAACCGAAGCAGATGGGACAGGAAATGTAGCCCAGCACCCCCACATAACCAGCTCACAGGAGCAAAGGGGTCTTATCCAAAATAGGAGACAGTGCCTGGGCTGAGCAGGATGTCAGGTACATCATCTCAGCTCATCACAAGGCTCAAACACCCACTTCTTCAGTCTCTGCTTTTCACTGGATCCCACTGACCCCCTTGCCAAAGTGGGAAGACTCCGTGTGCTGTTTGTGATGGTGAATTTGTCATGTCAGTTTTATTCAGCATCACAAACAGAAGCCATGCTGGTCCTAAGAGAGTCCAGATGCTCAGCAAGATTCAACCCCACACCAGGTTGTCTTTCCACCTAGGAAAGCACTGCCCCTGCTCAGGGTTGAGCTGGCCAAACATCCCACACACCCTCTGGCAGGCTCCCCATGTGCCCAACTCAGCCCAGAGCCTGTGACAAAGCTGGTCTGAGACCTCAGTTCCCCAGTGCCATGGCCACGGGGCAAGCAGCTGCAGTTCTGCAAAGTCTGGCTTAAGCTCTGGCTTTAGTTCAAACAGGAATGAATCCAGGGAAGCCCTTAAAGATCCCCCTTGCCTTTAGGAACACTTACAGCACAAATCACTCGTGCTTTGTCTCAGAGCCAGGCTTTGTACTCACTTTGTGTTACCACCAACGACTGCCAAAAGGGAAGGCAGAGGACTGGGGTCCATTAGCCACACTTCAGTTTTTCATGATCTTCCCAGAAGTCGCTGCCCAGGCTGTTCTGATGCATCTGTGCAGTTCTCATCCAAGGCACTGAAAGCCCACGCTGCAGCCCTGGGGTATCCACAGCTTTTAACCCTGGGTGACAGCAGTACAGGCAGCACAGAGAGCTGATCCTGCACAAAGTACCACTGGGAAGAATGAATTCTGTGTCAGCTGCTGCCTGCACACAATGACATGCACTGCTCGAGCAGCAGACACCAAATGAGGCGCTGATTCGGGATGTAAATGAAGGAAGTGGCATTTCTATCAGCAGGAAACATTTGGGTCGAAGTTAAGTGTTTAGGAATGACCCAGTGTGCTTACCCAAGAGGTCACAGCCACAACGAAATTTTGTCACCTGAAATTTACTCAGCCATTCCCACTAAGAGGGGTGAGCTTTTTTCTGTCCTTTCATGGGGGACTCACAAAAATAATCTGCCAAAGTGCTCACAAGGAGGGGAAGGAACACACACCAGGGCCTCTGTTACAGCCACTGCCTTCCCAAAATGACCATTTAGTGTTTAATGGCTGGGAGGTTACACTTTGCACTGTCAGCTTTAAGATGTAGCCTACCTAGGATGGGAAAAGTGCAGCTTATTTAAATTAGTTATTAATCTTTGAAAAAAGACTCAGGGAGGGCCTTTAAGAACACCAAGCAATAACAATTAATAATATCTGAGTCACTGGGATGGCTTGGTTTTAGATGTTAAGGGGTTCTCTGTGGATTTCCCATTTATTAGTATTTTAAATTTTTTTAGATTAGGACATTATTTTATAACTACAGTTGGCAAATAAATATCTTAAGAGGGTTTTTTCCCTTTTAATGCAATTTCCAAAGTGATTTACAGTGAAAATTATGAAGACTTAATATTTGAGTTTCCTCTGGAAAACACTGTCCCTGCAAGGTCAGTACTATTGAATAGTATTTAAAACTCATGGAAATACATGTTCTGTGGGGCAGCCAACATGCTGCAGTCCCTAAAGGCCCGTGCCACAGGACTAAAAACCAAGCAACCACAACTGCCAGCAAAGTTTTGATCACCAATTTGGGAATTAAAAACCCTCCTAAACAGGTTATTGTCAAGACTTGCAGGGACAGCACAAAGGGCATCTCTTTCCCTGACATGAGTCATTACCTTCTACATGATTTGCTTTCTATGTTTTAAGATTCCCCAAACACTTTACATTAATTGCATTAATGCAAGTCAGTGATAAATGTAATAAAAAACCATCACAGGACTCATTTACTTTCCCCAATCATTCTCTGGTGAACAATTTTATGTGCAGTGTCCACTCTGTAGAACGGGCCCCTCAAAGGCAGGGTTTGAACAGCCCAAACCCAGCACTTTAGAAAGTGACCACATTGCTCTCCATGTCTGCATTCAGCAAAAAAAACCACATTTATTTAAAGGTTGCAGCATTTCAGAAGGCTGCACAGTGCCTCACAGATAAGCAGCACTGCAGAGGAAACAAAGGCAGCAAAAGGGCAGGCACTGGGGACAAGGCCTGACTCCACAAGACATCCATCATGGCATAACAAGCACTGCATTCTTGGCAGGTCTATTGCTGCAAAAAAGGAAGTTAGAGCAGCCTTAAGAGCCACAGCACATGGGAGCTTCCTAATGCTTGCATTTCACATCTGGATTTACTGATGTTGTAAATGTCCACATCATGAGTCTCACAAAACGCATACCCTGCAATCAAACAGCCAAGTAAAAATTTAAATTTTTGTAATCTTGGGGGCAGGAGGAGGGGATTATTCCCCATGGCTGAGAACCAACAACTGAAAATAATATGATGCTAAATGAATAAAACTCACAGAAGTAGCTAAAAGAACCATGACATCCCTCAATGTAAAGGTGCAGAGTCAAGGGTTTTTTTGAGTGTGTGCCAGGACTGCTCAGAAAACAGATGAACTCTTTAGAAAACATCTATCATAACTCTTCTGAAAATAATTTTTATTTCAATTCACTTGACAAACTTCCCAGTAGGGACAGTTGGGAATCACACATCCAGGGCCACACTTTGTAGCTGTATACCTAATGCCTGATCCAAATCCCTAATGGACATCAATTATTATATAAGATGAATTAAACATGAAGCTTATTTACTTCCATAGTACATTTTAAGTATGTACTTGTATGTGATGAAAATTTTATTGTTTGTGCTTGGGAAATAAAAGGGGCAGGGTGCCTGGTGTTAAAACTAATTTTCTAATTGAACTTTAATGAGCCTTGTCAAACCTCTTGATGCAGCTTTCTCACTTCTAAGGATCTCTTGGTCCTTATCTAAAGAATGAGCCTGCATTAGCATTTAAAGGCAGCAGGGCTGTGAATGTTGAGCCTTAGCTTTAACCAGAGGCAAAATATTTTTCTTTTAAAAATTAGCCAAATGGAATTAGCTAACAGAATTAATTTACATTATTTTAGATAAAACACGTAATTTATTTATATTATTTCATTTATGAGGGAAAGCACTAAAGAAAAAGAAGAAATAAAAAACCCCAACCAGCACCAAAACTATGTTAGTTGTTGGCAGATTAAAAGCAAATTCCACATTTCAGAAGTAAGTTTTCCCTAAAGTTTTACCTTGAAAACAAGAAGATTGTTTTGTCTTTTCAAAAAGAGACCACTTTTTGACCAGTCTTCTGTGACCAAGGTCATGGCAAACTCCTCAGAACCAACAATACTTTTATGCTGCTCGCACTGTCAGGAAACTGTTACCCAATTCTGTAATTTTTTTTAATGCAAACATTACTATAGCAAGGAACCATTTTGTGTGATTCAAGTAGAAAACAGTTCCCCAGGAAGTGAAGTCACAGAGGACAGTGGAGATGGGCTCCCCATGATCTGCTCTCTCTGGGCTGCAGCAACTCCCGAAGCACAGAGGGGCTCCCAAAATTGACCCAAATATTTTTTAACCATAAAACACATGTGACTTCCTACCTTCACAGGCCTCTTGGAAACGTTTTCTTCCTCTTCATGTCAACTTTTTACTTTTATACACAGCTCTTCCTTTTGCCTCAAGGAGGCTTTTATAGCCACTGCATCTGCTATTGGAGATCTGAAATCCAGATCCAGCTACAACAGGGCAGTGAATTATTCCCATCAGTCCATGTAACAGATTTAGGAACTCAGATTGCTGTCACTGTCAGCAGTGCTAAAATTAATGAATATAGTCTATGAGTAAACTTTGGTTCAATTTAATTACCTTACACCAAATGAACTAGCAAAACCATGGCTTCAATCCAGAAAACTGAGTATTATCCATCAATGTATAAGAGCACTCCTAATCTGAGGTTGGGCAACCACTTACTCTCATGCCTCTGTGGTATCAAAGGCTTCTGTCATTGAAAAGACATTTTCAATTATGATGTATCCCTATTCTTTTAACAAAAGGCACCTCAAAGAAATATAAAATCCTCATTTAATTACATCCCTAGCCTTATAAGCCCATTGCTGTGTTGTAAGACTAAAAATTTCCTAGATGTTAAATAGAAATATCATTCCAAAGGTAAAAAAATGTCAAAGAATAAAACTTTGTTCCTGAAAAAAAGTGGAACTTCACTTAGTATTTTAAAGACTTCATTTACAAAACCCTCTCTGGGTATCTACAAATGTTAAATTAAGATCAAGACCTTAAGCAGTTTGTCAAACAGATGAGCACATCAAAGTGTTTCAAAAAAGAAGAACCTGAGACTAGAAAAGCTGTCAAGAGAGCAGAAGTGAGAAGAAATAAAGGCTAATGAAGTAACTTCAATGCCTGAAGAAATGTCTGGAATAGGTTTTCCTCTACATTATCATTTTAGAGCACTAAAAATGAGGCTGAATTCATTTTATGAGGCTGAATTCACTTCATCATATTCAGTATTTTATTACACAGAAATGTATATTCCTAAAAAGACCCATTCCCCCCTTTCTTAATCACTTTCCAACTGAAAGATCTCGTTGCTGTTATTTCCAAGTTGTCACTTTGGGAAACAGAAGAGAAAATCCTGCATCCTTTCCCTGTGCCCCTGCTGGGAGGTGCCACAGTCCTGATGCCATCCAGCTGCTCCCTGCAGCTCCACATTTCAGGAATACCCACACAGGGAGGGAAACCCAGCCCTCAGGGCTGAACTCTCCAAAGCAAACAGCAGCTGGAGGCTGAAATGTCCTGCCTAGAGCTGTGCATGAGCACCCCAATGGCCCCAGGCAGGCTTGGAGAGCACTCACACAGGGCTTTGGAGATGCTGCTGCTGCTGCTGGAGCACTCTGGGACCATCAGAGGCACCCAGCTCCATCCCAGCAGATCCTGCTCCTCTGCTGACTGCAGCACAGCACGAGGCCTCCCGTCCTCACCACCTAAATCAGACCCCCCCAAATGCTGAGATGGGGAGAAAACAGTCCATCTACTGCAGGTGATTCAATGTGATTTATGTAAATAAATCCCTGCTAAGATCCAGAACAAATCAAACTTTTCTTCATCTGTAACCTAAGGCTCAAGGAAACCCACACCACCCTCATGGGGTAACAGCTTCAGGTTGGAGGCTTTAATTTTGGGAAAAAAGCACCTGCTCTGGCTTTCAGCATGATACAACTCTGTATGTGCACCTCTCATCCCCAGTAAAGGCAGGTGTATGAAAAAGTCCTTTTATTGGCTATCTGCTGTTGATAGTAAAGAATTTTTTGTTAGAAAGAAGCCAAGTGAACAACTGACCCCAACTCTAAAACTTCAGAGCTGTGTAGTCATCTTTATACCTCTTCTATGAGCTCATAAACAAATGGGTATAAGCTGTTATACTACTTCTCTTAAGTTTTCAAAATAATATTTTTTTGTACTCATTATGATTTTTAAAGAAAGTCCATTTTTATCTTGTGTGACACACACTAAATCTGCATGCTAATTATTTCAGAGCCACAAGGATTGCATCCCACATGGAAAGAGCTAAATCTTCTGTGGGAGTTGGGATTAATCTTCCTGACTTGAAAAAATCTATTCTCAATCCATGTATTCATTGCTGTGTTGTCCCCCAACACAACCTGAATTTTAAGTGTACTTGCTGTGAGAATACTGGAAGATGATGTTTCAGTTGCCTGTCCTATTGAGTGTAAAGCTTCCCAAAATATGTTTTGGGTCTTGATGGATGATTATTTGGAAACCCCACCTGTAAGATAAAAGCTAACAATGAATTTCATTTAGCACAAACCATTTGGGAACAAGGCTGGAGATGCACCTGAAAGTGTTCATTTGTGAGACACACGTTGTCTGCCAGCAGCAGGGGGATGGCCATGGTCAGCAAAGGGGGCTATAAACCCCCAGAGCCAGGCCAGGAAACCTCCTGGAGCTGAGGGAGCCTTGGCCACATTTCCTGCTGTGCAGGCTCAGGGTCGCTGCCACCACAATTTCCCTGCTGAGTTGGGGTTATCAGCCTGTGCCCCAGGAAGGAAAGTCCCTGTGCCCCAGAAGACAAATTTTCATGGTCCAAATGCAGTTCTTCAGGTCCTGGAGGATTCCTCTGGAGGATCAGAGAATGTGGTGTGTGCTTTCTAAGCTCATTTGATATGAGGAAATAAATATTGTGCAGGATGAAGACAATTCCTTTGCCACCAATGGGAATTCATCATCACAGAGTCATGCACAGCAGCTGCACAGTCACTTCCCCACTGCCATCTCCCACTACAAGATCTTCACAAAGACACCCACACCTGTTTTCAGGGGCACATTGGTAGATAAGATACCCCTGACATCATCTTTGCTCCAGAGGAGCACAGGCAGGGCTCCCAACTACCATAAAGTGTATTTTTTATCTTAATGCTTAGCAAAGCATAAAGCAAACACATGCTATCAGAAGCAAAAATACAACCACAGATCAGTGTTGGTGTCTCTTGGAAATTATGTGATAAGCTGCCAGCAAGATCTTTATGACCCAGCCTCCAAAATAAATTAGAAATTTTCAAAGCCAGAAAGATGAATAATCAAGGAAATTTTAAAATGTCATTTACTGAGGAAATAGTTTTATAAAACAATCTTTGTTGCTGCTACAAACTGACTATAGCCAAAGAAATTATTAACCACTGATAAATGTCAATCACAATTTTCCTCCTCAAACAAAGAAAATATCTTTGTGCTCTCCCTATGCCCCTTAGCTCGCTCACTAATGTTCTGCTTAGTGCTGGGGATGGAAAGAATAATGGGATTCAAAATACAGTATTGTTTCTAAACCTTAATAAGAGCAAAGTCACTGAGTGCAAACCTGAGTAATTACTTGTACTCAGAAGAAAATTACTCAGGCACTTTCCCAGTTTAAAGCATTCAGAGAAATAAAGTTCACCAGAGCTTTTTTTATAATTGAGCTGTTTTTGAGTGCATGACTAAATAAATAACTTCTTCAAACAAGAAAACAGGATCCATGCTGCATGCGTGCAGCTACCGCTCATTGCTTTCAACTGTATTTTTCTGTGTTTTTGTCAATATTTCAATTTTTAAAATTTTGTCTTTCACTAGAAATACCAGAAAGCTTTTACATTACTAGTTTGCTCAGTTTCATTGAGGTTAACAATATCAAAGAAATATCTCTCACTGTACCCTGAGGAAAAAAACTTCTTAGTAAGAAGGACCAGATAGCAGTAAGTGAATTACTTGTTCAAAATTACACAATATTGCCATTGGTGAGAAGCAGCAGGTGAGTAAAACTCCTTGAAAAAGACAGAGGAATGTCACCCTGTCTTTTTAAAGTTGGAATTCTATCAATAAAAGGATTGGATTGCTTTTGGGAACAAGTCTCCATGACTGGGTGATAGCTGTGATCACTTCCCACAGCAGTAAAGTGTATTTTTGGTCTGATTATCTCGACTTCAGGAGAGGACAGCCCCAACACAGCACAGATTTGAGAGCCATCAAGGTACCCTGGCTGTGGGTCACGGGGTCCATGACATTTAACCAGCTTCCAGGTGCTGCTCCATGACTGTTTCCCAGAGGATCTGCAGGTTTATTTGCAGAAAACCAGCTGCACGTGGGGGCATTCTGGAGCCAGCATCATCTGCAGGGGCTCAGCATTTCTTTCCACACTCAACTTCTAATAAGGACAGGTCTCTCTGCTTCTAGGTACTGCCAGAGCCACAGATGGGAGGTATTTGGTGTCACTTCCCAAGCAAGGGCCATCTCCAGCTGCAGAGTGCTGGTACCTGGCCTCAGCTATCCAGCACAATAAAAATTCTCCCATTTTTCCCTTTCAGCCTTTCTGCTTTACTCCTTTGGTCATTTTTTCTCTTTTCCCAGCCTTCCCTAGCAAGATGAATCAGACACCCTGCTAGATGCACCTTACAATGCCACAAAGGCACCCCAAAATGGTTGAGCTCACTGTTTGCCTACGTCAGGAAATCTTCAGCTCTCCCAAAGCCACAAAACAGTTCTGACCCTAAAAACCTCTTGGATGCTACTACAGGGCTCCTGCTTAATGCTCCCTGACCTCTGAGGGGATCCCATCTGCCCTCTTTGGTTTGAGGGTTGGTTCAAACTGCAGCCACCATCAGACATGCAAGAATCCCCAAGTGGTTTGGGATCAAAGAGCCCCAAAGACTGTTTCTAGCACAAACAGCCACTGCAGAGAAGCTGAGCAAGAGCACCCACATATTTACAGTTTAAGGAAGAAATAGATCTTCCCTGCAAACCAGAGCCAGCAGGAATTCTGCAGAACATGTCAAGCTCCACTGATGGAGATGGGTCAGGCACAGATGAAGTAAGTGATAAAGCAAATAGCTGCAAAATGGATGTGAGGGTCCCATACACCCACATATGAAATATTACCCTGCAAATGACGTAGTTTATTATCTCCCAGAATGCTCAAGGAAGTCAAAATGCATGGAAACGTGATTTATTTTAAACCACAACAACCAAAGGGGCTCTCACAGAAGGGAAGATATTCATGTTTTTAAGCACATCTACTCCAGCATTTGTGCTATTTTCAGGACCCCATGTGTGCACAGAGAAAAATTAAATAATTTCCAAAGTCACTTTGCATGGCACTCTATGTAAACCAGGGCAGTTCAGATGCCTTAACAAAATCTGCTCTTTAGTGCTCTGCATTACCTTTTGTCTCTGCTATGAATTTGACAGGCTGGAACAAGAATGTCCCCCTTGATCTCAGATTTTGTTGTATTCCTGCCTCCTTACTGCTACGTGTCCTACTACAGTTTCTTTCACCAGCACGCTGGCAGCTACACATCTACACTCAACAACTCCCAAAACAAAGGACTTTTGAGTTACAGCTGAGGAGGGAAAATGTTCTTTTGCCATCAGAGTCCCTCACTCCGAAGTCTCTGCAAGTTATTCTGTTGATTTCTATGGTACCAAAGCAAATGGCCACATCAGACCCAGAGATCTTCTTACTGTTGTTGGAGAGAAGACACCAGTCTGTTTCTGTTATCTGTTTACTCAAACTCTTCAAATGTAAAGGCTGGGTTTTAACACAGGTACATTGCCACTAAGAAGTCTGTGTTATGAACAAGTTAATCTTTACATTTTCTCAGGCCTGGCCTGTAGAAATCAGTCATTATATATCCCTCCTCAGTGCATTTACTATTCCCTGAATTCACACACTGCTTGACAGTACCTTAACTTCTACCTAAACAGGCAGTTTTTAAATTTCTACTGGTGAAACTTAAGGCACGCCAAAATTTTTTGCTACACCTACTTCAGGGCTGGGTTCTGCTGTACCAGCGTGGTGAGACCAAGAGCATTTGCATGTGAAGAGTGCTGTGCTCCCAGAGCATCCTGCTGGCACTTCTGCACTGCCCTGGAGAGCACAGCCCTTCTGCAGTTGCCTGCACTGAAGTCTGAAGCTGTTTTAAACAGCCCATACTGCTGCACTGTATAGCATCAAAAAAAACACATAATAGCAAATCCTAAACCCAAACCCAAAGGTTTTTCATCTGACCATCTATATTATCAAATCAATTTTCAATTGATCTGAGCATGATCAGCATCTGAGGCTGAGGAAGGAGGGCATCAGCTGTGGAGGAAAGGGCAAGAGTGTTTCATCCACCCATCAGCACCACGCAGGGAGATTCAGCTTCCATGGCTTGTAACCCATTTCCTGCTGTACAGGCCCTTCCTCCTCACTGGCCTGTGCCAAAGGACCTTTTGGACCCAGGGCAGAGTCCTGCCAGCTTCAGTCTTCTCAAACTTCTGTATAATCCTTCCATGGGTTCTCCTGCTAAGGGATCTGAACCAGCCAACATCAACATATCTGCATTCTCAAGATCCTCTGCAAATGATAGAAATTTACTTCAGAGTCACAGAGAAGGAAAAAACAGCACAGAAAAAAATTAAACATCCAGCTCAGCATTGCACTGTGCCAGCCCAAGAGACAGGGACACAAACCAGCCCACAGGGACAAACTGCAAAGGAGATGCTGCTTCAGCTAAACCAAGATCACATACAATGTAACAAAAGGTCTGCAGATAATGAAATTACCACAGTGAGCCACTTAATTAAAAGGTGTTCCATGAGTCCAGTTGTTCGAGGTTCACCAACCCCCCTCAAGTCAGGTGCCACCTGGCCAGGTAACTTTTGATTATTTGGTCTATGAGAATTTATGTTGTAGGGTATTACAAGAAAGATGATAAGGTCAGATCTGCAATGCTTCCATAAAGCAAAAAGCTCACATAAATGTTCTTTAATAACACTTGGTAGGACACACAGGTACAGAAAGCTATAACTCTTTGGACGAAATGCAGTGCTAGTTACAAAGGGAAAATTCTCCAAGCCCTTCAAAACCTTTACAAACTATGCAATGATGCATCATTATAAGGGAAATAGTTGAGATGCTTTTCTGTTGGGAAAATGCCCCAAATTCTTGTTAAAAATGTATGTTTAGAAAAACACATGGCTACTCTATGGAAAATAGTAAAAATAAATTTTGTTCTTATGATTAGAAAAAGAAAAAAAGAAGCCCCAAGTTTTCCTCTTACTTGAGCTTGTGAATGGCCTTTTTGGTGTCCAAGTGTGTTATCCAAGACCTATTGTTCTCCTGCACATCTACCCAGTCCTTGGGTGCCAACTTCCCTCTTCAGGTGAAAAATTGTGATTAAAGAATTATCTTCTACCCAGAAGGAAAAAAAAAAAAAAAAGTCTGATGCTAGGACTAGAAGGGGGCAAATACAAATCTTTCTCTCTGGGCTATAACCTTAGTAGTCTTGGTTTTGAACCCTCAGTATATCTTCTTGCAGTCATGTAATTCAATGTACACTTTGTGCCCTACACAGGCCTTGAGCAGGTCAGCAGCTCAGCTCACCACGTGTACAGTCCTGAGGCAGTAAAAAGACACTTACCTGGGCAGCTTCCCACATTAATATGCTCCTTAATAATCAAATCCTGCCCACCTTATTTTGATGTTTGTGTAAAATCACATTCTGTGACTTCCATATTTGGGGAAGGGAAGATTCTTTAACTGGACAATATAAAAATGAAAATACAAAGGGTGAGATCTTCTAGCCTTGGCCATAATCCAAAATTCAACTGATTAGGTCTTGAGAGAGCTCAGGTAGTCATGCCCTGCTTGCAGCAGGAGGCTGCACCAGAGATCTCCAGAGGTCCTGTCTGGTGTGAGCTACTTCACCAGTGTTTATGGCTCCAAGAGCTCAGACTTTATTGATTCTGGGTTTAAAGCCAAGTATGCTATAAACTTGCTTGGGATAGAGTTTCCCACTCCAGGTAGCAAAGCAGAGTTTTCCTACCTGTAATCCATCACCAGCATTCACTGCCTTCGTCTCCTCACTGCAAAGCCAGCTCCTGTGCCAGCCCACCTGGTCTGACTGCACTACCTGCTTCCTACCCTACAACTCAGAAGCTGGAGAGTTAAGATGACCCATAGATAGGATAAACCTATCCCAAGTTCATGAATCATCAGAGTCTCGAGTGAGGAAATTGCAGCTGCAATTTCCCACCAACTCCATCACCAGACAAAAAAAAAAAAATTACATCACTTCAAACTTTTTTTTCCCAAAGTTGTAAAGAGAGGAAATGATAAAACAACAAAAAATTCCTCCCCCAGTGATAAAGCAACTAGCTCATAGCCCTCTCTCTCTTTCTGTGGTTAAGTGAAAACTGCTGCTACTGAGGTGAAACAGGATTTCTTTGTGAAGGTGCCAATGCTCTCAGCTCAAGCATGGAACAGGCTGGCTTAGCAGGGCTTCCTCCTCCCCCGTGGCTGGCACTGCAGCACCTGTCCTGCTCCAGCACACGACAAGCCTGCTTGCCCTGCTGCACATATTTTCACATATTGCTGGCTGATGACCACAGTCTCTCCCTCAAATCACCCGTTTCTGCTGCAGCCTCCCAAAGGCAACGGGCAAAATTTACATATCATGTGCAACATTTTAAATGTACAATCATTAGATTCTTCATTAATGTTTTTCCAGAAGTGTGACACAAAACCAGATGATGATCTGGCAAAGCTGACCAGTGAAGACTCTGTGTGGCAGCAGCTCCCTTCCCCAGCCTTGGCTCTGCAGACTCCTCCTGGGAACCCTTCCCATATGCACTGAAGCCACAGCAGCCCAACATCCTGCAGCCCACAGGGCTGAGCATTGGCAGCTGTGTGAATGACTGAGTTTGGCCTGCAGTGAAGTGAAAAGAGAGTTAAAGTTACATTTGAGAAACAGCAACATCACCAGAGGCTCAGGGCTCATATACCATTACCACAGCTCAGGTGATCTGTAAAACTAATCTGTAAAACCTTATCTATTTACATTGCGGTGATGATACCCATCTGTCCAAAATCCCCTGGAATCAATGCAAACTCTCTCTGCATTCAGTGCCTTATGTTTCCTGCTACAGCCACATTATTTACTTTGATTAATGATCACTTTGTGTACTATTAGCTGAGCAAGCAAAGAGAGACGCTGAGCATCTGAAATAAGACCAGGGAGATATTAAAGTCTATAGCACAATCAAATGGCCTTGCAGCTCCCTGCCCTCTCCTTTCCAGATCCTTTTTAACCAGCTATGAACTATAGGATTTATTTCCTAAGAACTGTCCAAAAGATCCCATCTTGCTGTTGAAATAAAAATATTTAGAGCTCCATTGGGTTGTTATGAATAGCCTTCTCTAGCTTTTCAATTTCTCTCAGGCTACAAAGCTAGCAACACTGGAGCAGTTAGCCAAAATGAACATTTAGTTTGCTAAACAGAGTGCTGTGGATAAATTGTAATCTATTGCTTGGAGAGACTCAAAAGAAAATAGGGGACTAAATGTTCCCACAATACCAAGAAGAAATAGCCTAAAAAAAAAAAAAAAGGTAGGAAATTCTAGCACTACCTACATATATTTAGTTTAATTGACAGAAACAAGGGTTTGGTCTGATGATTCATGAAACCTTCATGGTCAGTGCCCTGTGGTCCTCACAACAACATGGTGAGAGTCAGACTCTCAGTTCTTGTCTTCCCTCTCAGTTTATTTAAATACCATATACAATGGTTATTCCCTGCTTCTTCCCCAATACAAAAACTACCAGGACACATCTCTTCTATAGAAGAGTTTTCATCAGAAAGTTTGTTAGCCAAAAAAAAAAAAAATTTAAGAATATATCTCCCCAAAATCAGCAGATCAGATAAATGCAAAGGTTATTTATGAAATGTGCCACAGAGATCAGCAACCAGGCTTTTCTTTCAGGAGAAAAAAAAGTAATCATACAATGAAAGCTCTGTTTTCAGTCAGAACCAGGACTGGACTTGCAGCTTTCCTTGATCACAGTCTGAGCTTTTTCCATCCCCACACACACTGGATGACTTTGACCAACAAAGCTTTCTCATGGCTTGGAGCTTTAGGTAAATTCCTCAAATATTTCTTTCTAAAGCATTTACAGATAAAAGAGGTTAACTGCCTTTTTGCTACTGAGGGAAGGCGAGTTCTAGTAGGGTTCAAGCTTTTTCAACCTCTATCAAGAAAAACTGCCAAAATCATGCTGCAGATCACAGCAACTTCCTGGCTCCTGTTACTGGCAGCATATGAAGTGCTGAGAAAAAACTAACCAACCAAAACAAAATAAAACAAATAACCCAAACACATGAACCAAACTATTTGCAGGAGTTTTAGCAGTTCTCTGAAACACAGGGACTTGGCTGTGTGTGCTTCAAGATCTGATCTCCACTGCTCACCACAGGGGTGTGTTTTATAGAGCAGATCTCCAGCAGCTCTCCCTGCCACATCTCTGCTCCCCTTTCCCTGCACATTCAGAGCCCTGCAGACACAGAGACCAGAGAGAGCCAGGAGTTGTCCAGGGACTAATGCAGAACCCAGCTGCATTGCATGCATCACTGGCTTGCTGCTACAATGCAGAGACAAGGTGTCCATGGCCATTTTCCACTCTCCATAGTTTGCTGTTGTTTCAGGAGCCTGAAAGGTCAGGCTCACAAGCAGCTGCTTTCCAAAGCCACCTTTGAGAGGGAAACAGAGGCTGCAGCTTTGATTTATAGCTACTTTGAATCAGTTCCAAAAGTCTCTCTACAATAAAACCCCAACAATTTCTTATTTCGGAGATGGATCTCAGCTTTTAAGATATCAGGATGATTTGAAGGACTACCACAATGCAGAGCCTACAGACACATACTTTGTTCAGAACTGCTAAACCTGGCTCACAGTTTGGACAAAAATAACCCCATTTTAAAGACTGCCAGAACATATGGATCAGAAATCCTTCAGTTTTTAGAAACCTAGCATTTTGTTAAGGTGAAGAACTCTTAACGTTCTATTTTAAGTTTCAAGAAAAGCAAGCTCTGGAATTCTTAATAAATATCATCCTTTGATTCATAAGGGAAGTATTCTCCTTTTATTCCCTTGTAATTCACAAAAAGGAAGGCATTCAGAATATTTTCTTCCAAAATAGCATTCCCCTGGTTATCTAGATCAGAGGTCTGCCTACAAAAGTGATAATGAAACTGCAGAATTATTTCAGTACAAGCTCAGCTCCAATAAATTACGTGACTACTTTAAATAGATGTTATGCATCAAACTAAATTTCTCAATCTTATTTTAGCATAACTCCATATTCCTAGACCATTTCATCTCCTAGTTATATATCAAACTTGCAGTTTAAATCAATATATGAAGGAAAACTATTGCAGGGCTTTGTTATTGTACAAAGCAAAGCGCAGAAGATGAAGTTCCTAGAAAGCAAAATGCTGATAAGAAAGCTAAGAACAGGGGACATTTTGCTAATTTATTTGGAATTTGGGCTCGATCTTTTGCACTTTTACATCCCCCAAGTGCCCTCACATGTAGATTGTTGTAGATTGTTCTTCCCATCCTGAGGCAGAACTCTGGCCCGTGGGAAGGGGATGGGTGCTGGTGCCCCCTGTTCTTCACCTCTCAAACATGAGCAGAGTTCCAGGGGAGGCATTGCTGGTTCTCCTTTTGTCACAAACATACTACATGAAATTCTACAGACAAGGAGTAAATCTTCATGCACAAGATCAAATCTGAACCACAGCCTTCAAACCACACTCTGAAAACCATCTGAAGTGTTTGAGTGGCGGGGCAGCTCAGGCCATGAAAGTCTGTGAGCAAACCACGAGTCAGGTGTGGACAGGGCAGAGCTGAACAATTTCCAAATGCAAAACGAGAAACTACAAAGCCAAAAAACATTCAATGAAATGAAAGAGTGTTTCTCAGCGAGCTTCACAAATCAGCATGCACCAGGGAGGTGATATTTGCATCCAGAGCCTACGGGGGTGGCAGGGGGGTTGCTTTGTTTTGAGAATTGTCGTATTTCTTCTGGCAGCGGTCACAGCACACGGGGCTTGAAGCTTTGATGCTTCTGTTTGACAAAAAGGCATCAATGCTGCCTACTCTGCCTGCCCTCCTCACCCAGAACAGCCACACAAAATGTGCCATCACCTTTCCTCCACCTCTTTTACACCACATACATTCATGGTCTATACATGGCTCTCAAAACTTCATGGAAATATGCCAAAAGCAGTAACTTGAGGCATGCATTGAGGGCTTTACGAAATAATTTATTCAAACCTAAACACCAGAGAAAATCTAAGGTCACAGAGGTTTAAGTAGCAATTAGCAATGAATATTTTGTTACTGAAATTAGCTTTTTTTTTTTCTGCTTGCAAAATATGTAGGAGTAGAGTAAAAAGGTGTCATATTCAGCATTACTTACTCATTTCTACACAAAATATTTAATAGGATGGTGTTTTCAAACCTCAGGTGAAAATATGCAGCATACATAGTTTTAGGCATGCATTCAGGTCATGATTTTGCTACCTATGAAATGCAATACCAATCAGCACAATAAAGGACTCTTTCCCAACTCTAATTAAATATATATGTTGAATTCACATTCACAAAATACGAATATTTGAAATTAAGTTGGTTTTACATAAATGTGGCTGCTACAAAAAATACATATCCCTAGGCAGCAAATTTTAAAATAGTTTTTCCTTTAATATTCCAAATGAAATGGCAGTACTTTAGACATGTATTGTCAATATACATATCAAAAGCTTGCGCTTGCTGAGTGTTTGAGAGTAATAGTTTTCAAAACAGACAGATTATAATTACCAGACTGCTGATTTGCTTCATTTAGCAAAAGTCAGTGGGAAAAGACACTGCTCTGCTTTCAGGGTTTCCCCTTGGAGAACATGGACAGTTCTGTTTTTCTCTTCTTCTGGGGGCTCTGGCAGGGCTCCCCCACTGCCTTCAGATGGGGAACCACAGGCACCCCTTTCCCATGGCTCCTGGACAGCCAGCAGCCAAGGAAACCCTGCTGTGTGTGAGCTGGAAAGCCCAGACCTTACCCAGGTCATGGCATCTGTGGGTGGGATTCACACAATCACTGCCTTCACAAGTGACCAGCAAAGAGATAGATGGGCAAGAGCTCCCCTTGGCATCTGCTTGTGCTCAGCATATCCCATCTTCCCTCTGCTGACATCCTCTAAACTGTCAGTGACAAAGTCTTTTTTTAAGAAATTCTGTGGATGGGAGTTCCTTAAACAAGCTTTTCTAAGCAATTCCAAATTATGGAAGTTTTAAAACATCCAATTTAGACCAAAACCTAAGAGAAAGAAAGAAATCAGAGAGAGGAACAAGCGAAACCCCCCCAAATCAAAACCCAAACCAAAAAACACAACCCACAATCCTGCTATTTGGCCTTCTATATGCTAATGCTTAAATTTAGTATCTAAGAAATTCATACCCAACCCACATTTAAATGATACCAGTATTTTGAAGAGATCTTTTTCGCATGAGAGATAATGTTCAGTTGTTTGAGATGCACTCAGAGCCCAAAATGCATTTCCTGGGTTCTGTTCATACTAAGTTTATTTAGCTTTGTCTGCAGCACCGGGGCTCTCCCCAAGTGTAGGAGTGTGTGAACAGCCAGGGACTCTATTCCTGCTCTCTGTCAGCCCCCTGTGAGCTCCCACAGCAGGAGCACACGTCCCCTTAGCAGGAGTTGTCATTCTGAGCTGACCTGGAAATGACCCTCATGATGCTTTATGGCTACATGAAAACAAACATTCTGAACACATAAACCCACAATTGTTGGTCTCTCCAAGTGAGCACTCAAAGCACGAGAACTGGATGGACCCTGGCTCAGAGCTCTGCTCCAGGATGCTGACCTTCACTTCCATCACCAAAACTAAAACCATGACACCACAGGTATGTTATGTACGTGGGTAAATGTTCTCTCTGAACACTCATTTTCAAGCTTCTAAATATCCCTATAACAGTCATACTTTTGATAAGGTTTCAGAAAAAATCATCAGAGCCTTTTTGTCCTCTGGCACAACAGAATGCAATTTCTCCTCCCAAAACATCAGGTTGCTTTGTCCCTTGTTTTGGTGCTGGTCACTAAAAAAACTCCTGAGCATCAGCTCAGAAAAATTCTCTAAAATACATTTACAAACCTCTCACTTTTCCCAAGCAGTAACTGAAGCAGAACTTCAGATCTTCAAAGTATTCCAATTTGCCCGGGGCATTTCTGACCCCCCATGCCCCAGTGCTGTGACAAGGATGGCACATGTGGACCTGATCAGGGAAGGCTTCCTGCTGCAGACTGCCCATCCTGAAGAATAAAACACTTCCACTTTCTCCATCCAGACCTCTAGAAACTTCTTCACTAGTTCTAGCTAGCTTCACCATCACACCTTGGCTGTTATAAACACTTTAATTTGATGTGACATTACTTTGTGCTTCGTTCTGCTCTGACTTGCCACAAAGGACTTAGAAGGGCGTCTGATAAAGCATTAATACATTTATCTGTTTTTATGTAAAGAAAAACAGTAAACTTGCTTTTTCATGCACTGGAATTAAAGTCAACGTGATCATAAGAATATGTTAACATAGTAAAATCTCTGATGAATAATTCAGGCTCTTAGGAGTGAAACATTGAAGGAGACAGTTTCAGATGACTGTGTTGACAGGCTCTGATGTCCAATATGTTCAGTGCAATAGAGAATGAGTTGGAAAGCCCATGAATGTAATTTTTCTAGTTCATTTACTTCTCAGTAATAATAAAGGGCATCATGTATTCATTTAAATTCCATACTGGAGAGACTGGAACACTCATGCTAGAAATGAAAAGTGCATCACAATGACGTCAATACCCAGATGCAGGAATGAGTCAGTCGTGTGCTTCTAACAGAGGCAGCATTGAGAGGAGTTAAGAAAAAATATCCCAGTATGACCACAATATTTACAATAAGAAGTCACATGAGAGTTAATACCACATGTGAGTTTTCAGGTGGGTAAGAGATGTTTTCTCCAAAGCCTTTCAGGTACATGCTGGGCTCTGGCCAGACTGCCCATCCATCTGTAAACTCCAGGAAATAACTCCTGAATTTGTTTACATGCAGCCTTTTATCTCTCCCAGGCTAAGATTTCATAAAGCCAAGAACAGCTTGCCTAGATCTCAAAGATTTGAAGTGTTGGCCCACTGACTGATTTTGCAAACAGAGACCAAGGTGAATGCATTACGAGCATGAACAACAAAGCATTCAAGTTAAGCTTTTTTGTGCCAAACAAACCATTAAAAGTTTTCCTCCCTCCCACAAGATACTCAGTAGTCAAGGTCATGGAATCACAAGCATCATTTTAAATAATTTATAATTTATATAATCACGCACAGGTCTATTGAACACAATTAACCTCCACTGCTAAATCTCTCAGAAAAAAAAAAAAAAACCAAAACAACAACAAACCTTTCACTATTGCACTTCTAATTAGTAAATAGCAGATTTCTCTAATTGCTAGAGAAACAAAGCTCGCCCATCACAGCAACAGCCCTGCAGGTCGGCAGCAAAGGGAAAACAGGCAGTACAACAGCACTGCACAGACCTGAAAGAGCTGTTTGCACAAAGTGGACACATCACACATCCCTTTGTCACCTGCCTCAAAGTTGTTCCTTAGCTGGGGACATCTCACAAGCTGCTGAAAGCTCACACCTGTCAGCTCTCCCATTTTCTCCAAGCTTCCTGGCCTTTCCCTTCAATACACAACAAAATACACAAAATATTTCCCTGCAATACACAAGCAAAGCAGAGTAGAGCTATAAACAAGGGGTATTGCCCAGCTGCCTCCAGAGCCCATCAGGGGCTGCTCAGACAGAACAAACCTGTTCCCTCTGCAGATCCAGTGAGAGGTTTCCTCTGGGCTGCCCAGGACTCAAGGACCATCAGGCACCTTGATGGGATGGTGTTACCCATCACAGCAAATAACTCTTTTAAAGGGGAAAACCAAGTTCCTTGCCCTCTACTTAACACTGTGAGCTTCTCCCAGTCAACCCACACTCATTCTGGTAACTTCTGACACACAGGAGCCTCTTTCTGTGTACAAACTCCAAGGCTGAGCCAAAGCTGACATGGAGCTGGTTTGCCAAGCTCCAGCTCTCCTTTGGCTCCAAGTCAAATGCAAACAGAAGATGTGTCACAAACCCCGAAGCTGAAGCACAGACCAGTGGTTTATAGATTGGTGCAAGATGGAAGTCCCTACAGATTGGACTTTCAAAGGCATTTTGCCAATCAGTGCAATATTAAGAGGTTGATATTTGCACCACACCTCAAAGCCCTGGAAGGATCTGAAGGTCTGGCTTGGCAAGTGTCCACATCAGTGCCCCACGAGAAATATTTTTAACTTAGCCTCTCATCCACAGAGCTGTCTTTCCAACACTGCAAAATTAAACTGCATCATGGCTGTAGGATAAAACTAATTAATGTTTTGACCATAAAGCCATAACTCTGACAAAGATATAAGATTTAAAATTACCTTCTGTATGATTTCAACAGGAGCTTATTATCAAAATGTCAGGTGCAATCAATAACATTACCTTTTGGTATATCCCAGTGTACATGATTTATTTGCACTAATGTTCCATAATTACAACTAATAAAAAATGACTCATCAAATTCACATTCTGACACTAGTTCATCACAGATAACCAATCTATACAAAACTTCCACCCTGTTGGCTATTTAAGATACTTTTAAAAGCACTTCCATGAGCCTTAAATAAGCCAGTGAATCATGGTCCTTCATGTAGATTTTTATTTATTTGTGTGTATATATGTATATACATATACACAGAGAGAACTGACCATTCCCTCTACCCATTAAAACGTTTTACAAACTTGAAAACTTCACATCAGGCAAAGTGACTGAATATACGACAAGTCAAAGAAAATAAGCCACCTTCTACTTCCTTTCAGCTTGTGTCATGTATTTTATTGGATTACAGTTATTAGGAGCTGGGGGAGGAAAGTGGGCAGGAGAAGGGGGATTAGGTTTCGTTGTTCAGTTGACAATGTAACTTACTCATTTTGGCACGTACTGCAGTGCCTATTTTTACTCAGCCCCTCGCTCCACTCTCCCCAAGATCACCCACACACCACTTGTGCACTGTACCAGTCACACTCCTTATGTAATGGGTTTGGATTGGGTGCCCAGGCTGGTGCCAGAGCATGTGAAAAGGGGAGCAGGCTTGCAGAAAGGAACCAGCTGGAGGCTGGGACAGGGGCAGGAGGAGCAGGTTGGGTGGCTCCCAGCTGGAGGGCTGCTCGTGGCTTTGAAGGTCCTCAACAAAAGCAAAGATGAACAAAATAAGTGTGGCCAACACAACCTTGAGAGCACAGATGAAAACTAGTCTGTATGGCAGGCAAGGATTTACAGCATGAAAATCTCTTTCACATCATTCAAAATGGCCAGTTTTGTTTTTTGGTTTTTTTGTTTTTTTTTTTTCTCTCTCTCCTTTTTTTAAATCCCTCTCTGGGATTTAAAATATCATGGTATTGGCAATACATTGCTATAATTCTGTGTTTTGGAATCACTGACTTTTGCTCCCTACACATAAAAATAAAGTTTAAAATTAAAGGGAATCTCTCCTTTTTCCTATCATTTACAAGCTATGATTATAAAGCTGATATTTCAAACTTCAGTCACATGTGTGGCTCCCTCACTTTATCTAAAAAAGGATCAGTTTAGAAGAAAAATGAAAACTGAAGCCAAGCCAGTCAGAGGAGGGGGCTTTGGCAAAACTATATGCTGCTATTGCTCATGGAAAAATCCTAATAGGAAGTTAAAACTAGCTTAAAAAACCATTTTACATGATGAAATTATGTTCTTGAGTATATGTATATATTTCATATAACCACTGAAAATTGATTTCTCCTTTCTTGGACATTGGTTAACAAACACAATTACATCTCTTTTTAAAAATTTTCATCAATTGCATTCTAGAGATCTTAAACAGTTCATACTCAAACTACAAAATGTTAAAATTACCTGTATTTGCTCTCATGCATTACTGATATAAGAAATGGAGGGGGAAAAACTGTATACCAGTACAGAGAAATATAGAAATAGATTAACCACCAAACTCAGATATCTTATAAAAGAACAGAGACCAGTAGAACAGAAAAAACTCAGGACCCCAGTGGCTGTAGGATGACTGTTGTCCCTGTTCCCTTGTCCTGCTGGCTGCTCAGCAGCTCAACACCAACTTCTCCCTACAAGTCCATGACTTGACTTCTAAAGGATTTATGTAGAGCAGATGAGATGCATGATCATGTTGTCCACAATTACTTTGCAAATTACTGCCAACTAGATTCAGCACTGAATACATTTCAGAGAAAGGTCAGTTAAACATGCTAAAATATTACTATTAAATGATATAATAATTGAGATGACAAGCACAACAGACAGCTTTCAAGATTCCCCACAAGGAAACCAGCAGGCTTTGCTGTGCTATCTAGGGAGACCAATACATACAAATAGCTAATAATAGTAAAGCAGACTCATTGACTAATTCAAAAGATATAGTGGTTTTCCTTCCTACAGAGATTAAAATTATACAACAAAAATAAGATAGTAACAGGCTAATTCCATCATCATCATTATTATTAGCCTGTACAGTTTATGCAAATGTTAACAAGGGTTGTCAAGACAGTTCGAAGATAAAGCATATGCAGCAGACAGATTGGTTCAGTTTAGCATCTGAATTTACATTTTAGCTAAACAGAACAGTTTAAATATGAATTTAATTTGAATTAAAATATACAAAAGGATTTTCATAAACTGACCTTGTTCCCTATAGATCTACACGGTCATTTTAGCAGATTTCTTTCTTAAAAGTCATGAGATGGGCAATAGGAAAGTGAATGAGCCTGGCAAAGGGAACCTTTCACTTCAGGCTCCTCTTTTCCCAGGGCCATGAACAGAGACTGCTGGGTCTTGATGTGGTGAGGCCCTGTGGATACAAATTGCTGCTAGGAAGAATTTTTCTTGCTTATTTCCAGTCCCATGAGATATTTTTCTCTCTCATGGCCTATATCAGTAGAGTTCTATAAACTATGACCCCCTGCAACCTTGTACACCTTTGTTCATAGTACAGTAGGAAAATATTTTGACAATGGAGGTTTTAGGACTTTAGCCAATCACCCCAAGGAGTGGCTGATCCTTTGACTGACTATGAAGAAAAAAGTCTATAAAAGAGTTGCAAAATAATTAAATAAATCGATCTTGCTGCACAATTCCTGCCTGCTGGACCTCTCCTCTCCTCCCTACCCCTGCAGGACCCTGTGACAAGGCCCTGTGAAGATGTGCACAGCATTCCCATCCTCATCCCTGCCCCGAGGCCTCGAGCAGCAGAGCACAGCTCTGTCTGAAAACCACCCTGGGTGTGAGCTGGCACGAGCAGAGCGGGTTTGCAGGGCTCTGGGTGGTGCCAGCATTGGCACAGAGCATCTGGGAGGGCACATCCGTGGGCAAACGTGCTGGAAAGTGGGCTCTGCTCCTTCTTTGCCTCGTGGAGAGCAAAGCCTGAAGGAGCACAAAGACAGGGAAGAGATGACCACCAGCACAGGGCTCTGGCCACTGGTGAGAGCATCGTCAAAGGACCCCCAGGAGAGCTGGCATGGCATGGCAGGGCTCTAGAAATAACCCACAGCCCAGTTCGGGCCTGTAGGCTACCAAAGATATGATTTTTGTAGTTTTTTACTTGATCACAATAACTATACATTGAAGCAATGTCTGTTTTTTCCAGCCCCGTGGAGCAGTGCCAAAGTCTTCTAGGTCTTCCTTCTATTTCTGCAGAAATCACAATATCTTCTCTAAAGTCTAGACACAGTTTTCACAATGTAAGCTCTAATTAGACACCAATATTGTTGTTTCCAGAACAGACATCTGTTGCCAACAAAGCAACACTCTGCATCTGGAACAATTTAATATATTATTTGAATAGGATTTTAGTTTTAAATACAAACTTAAGTTCAATTCTACAGATACAAACTTAAGTCCAGTGCTATGGATATATAAAATCTGTCTACCTCAGGCAAACAGAAATGCTGAAATGTTTTGTCATTTCATTAGAACTCCCTTGGAGTAATATTGGTTTTCCCTCCATACACAAAGCACACTGCAGAATAAGACTGGAAGGTAAGTTGTGAAAACAATAAAATATTACCTCAAAATGCAATCAGTGACTTCAGCACTGATGATTACGATGACATGGAAAGACATTGTTCAGTCAGCCACAAGGAAAGACTGATTGGAAGGGAAATAACCAACTGACTGTGGCAGTACTGGAAATGGAAACACACCAAAAAATGCAATGTATTTTCACAGCACCTTAGGAAATCAGCAGCTATCTGCTCAAGTTGTGCTTCAGGACCTGTGATATCCATTGGCACATCCCCAAACAGCTCCTCTGCAGCAGCACAAAGCTACAGTCATGTGCAATTGCTGTTGCATTGAAGCTTTTTGTTTCCATAAGGTGACTGCATCTGTTTTCCTACCATTCATTGCAGCGCTCCACAGTGTGAATGACATCAGAGTATTAAATCTTTTTTCTTACTCTAACTGCAAAAAGGAATAAAATTGGGATTATGCATGCTGGCACACACACACACACTGCATCTACAGGTCATAAAAGCAACAAATCCAGTAAATTGCCGTCACCATTTTGCCAAGCAAAAATGAAACACATCATCACTTCCATTAACAAACAAATCCACTAGGTCTTCAAAGTCAGTGCTGTATTTATATCAAAAGTGATCTAAGCATTAATTCTCACAGATGGCATGAACTTGAGAAAAAGGATTATGAATTTCAATTCTTATGCTACTGATACTTAGCAGTAGTTTAAAAATATTTTGTACATTTGCTGAATGTTTTTACACCATTGCAAAAGAAGTGTTGTATTACAGTTCATTACTATATCCCGAGCTCAAACTGCACCTCTCACACAGTCTCCCCACTACAAATATTTCTTTCTCTGGCTGACTTGTTAAGCAACAGGAGCAAGGAAAAAAAGTGCAAATAAACAAGAAATGTCCTACTGTGCATTTCAGAGGGAAGAAGGGAAAAGTGATCTTAAACAAGAGTTGTGACCTATTGGAAAGCCAAGATTACTCATACATGGATGTCCAGCAGGGAGCTGGGACCATATCATGGGCATGGAGACCCAGGAAAGCACTGAGAACTAAATTGAATTGAAAATAGCAGCAGAGAAACCAAAATCAATGAGAAGATGGGGGGAAAGAATACCAAGCAAGAAAACAATCCACAGAGAGCACAGAGGATAAGAGGAAGGACTGGGAGAACATAACTTAGGAGGACACCAGAAGCACAGAGAAACCCTTCTTAGGGTCAGGAAGACCATGCATAAGACTCCCCAGTCACTGACATTTGGTTATGGTTTCATGGAGACACCTACAGTGATTTTATCATGTATAATTCAGAGGAGAAAGAAGAACACAGTTGAAAAAAATACCCAAATTACCAATCTCAAGGTTTTGATCCAGGAAAAGCATATCCTAAATGCTCTGCTCTCATCACTCAGCCACCAAACTCATCAGTTTGGTGACTACAAATGCACAGACATTGTAAAACAGGAAGAAAGACTGAATTTGAACTTTGCTTTCCTCCAGAATGCAAAGTTTTCCTATAACAACAGATGCTTGCTAAGATTACTGTTTTTGTAGTTGCACTAATCTTCTCTGAGATTTGCATTCACATTATTATTTGTGGAAGAAAGAAGAATGACATCTTTAAGAACAGAAAAACAAAACAAATTCAGGGGATTTATTATCATGGTCTATTAACATAGACAGATATCTCAAGAGCAAAGCAAGAAGAAGGCCTAAGGGAAGCACTTCACCATTTGAATTTTCAGGCTCAGACTCCATTTGCAGGAGTTTGCTTTGGAAAAGCTTTTTGGAAAAAAAAAATTAAAAAGAGACAGGAAGATTTGCTCATTAGCAGTTCCTGCTGAAGCTGCATAAACCATAGATTTATAATGGCAATGTTTTCTGCTTCCACAGATATGACAAATATATAGCTTGTAATTACTAAAATGAGATATAACTAATGACACAGTTGAGTTCTAGATAATGAGATGGTATCTTGGAAAGCATAATTACAGGATCAAGGGTGAATTTGAGGCCATTTCAGTGCCACTGCTTTTCTAATGGCTCCCAGATTTCCATTCATTGATATAATAAAAACATGTGAGTTAAGACCCAGTAAAAATTCAAATTAAGCTTTCTTCACATTTCTGAAAATCCCCCTCCATATGAGCAACTAAAGAACAAGACTGCAGTGCCAGTAAAAGAAGTGAGGTGTAGCAGAAAGTGCAGTGCCTGCCAAGGTGGAGAAATGACAGAGCAAAACCAAAGGAAAACGAGGAGGTGAGATTTGCACCACAGAACCACCAAAATCTACCTCATTTTCCAGCCCCACTGAGGTTCACTGTCACAGGAGCCCAAAGATGTTCAGCTGTGAGCAGGGCTGAAATCGTGCTATATTCAAAAGTTAAAGTAACTTTGGTGCAAGTCCAAAATTCCCATTAACTAGTTGTTGAAAAATTAGGGCAGTGAAGACTGCATCACACAGTAAAGAGAAACAACTGCAGAAAGTGGGATTACAAAGCATCTTCCTGGCTGCCTTTATAAACTCAAAACTCACAGTGGCATTCTGGTTTGGGGGAAATCCATCAGGACCACTCTGCACTCTGCATTGCACCATTCCTACAAAAGCTGTTATTTTTCTTCATAAGTAAAACTTATTTTTCCTCTTAGCTGATGGGATGACTGCATATGGTGGTTTATCTTCATCTGTAGAAACACCTCCTGACACTGCTCCATGACGTGTCCTCTGAATGATGGTGCTTCCAACTCCTCTGTTGTCTCTTTCAGTGCACACCAGTGCTGCTCCATGGGGTTCTCATCCTGTTCTTACTCAGGCAAGACTCCAGCAATGCCTCTAGGAGTCCCATATGAGCTCACCCACTGCACACAGGAGACATTTATTTTCCTTTATTATTGAAAAACTAAGAGGGAAAAAGTTTTCCCTTTCCCACTTTACAGCATTGCATTCAAATCCACAAATATAATTAAGTATTGGCTTCAAAGGCCTTCCTCTTAGTTCCAGTCTCTCTCCCACAGCTCCTCTGGTATGGTGGAAGATTATTTTATTAATTTTCTATGTTAGAACATTTCTTTACCACCAGAAACTGGACTAAATCATCATCCAAGTGAACCAGAGAGCCTGCTTACAAATCTAAACCATCCAGGGCAAGAGATCTCTCTGTGCCTGATGGCAAAGTACTGAGCAAGAGGGCCCTGTTGGGTGGGAAACAGGTCTGAAAGCAAACCTGGGCTTCAGACAGAAGGAACCACGTCCCCAGGACACGAGGCAGAACCAGCCAGGACTGATGTAAAGGGCAGCCAATGTTTTTCAGGTGTGTGAATACCAGTATATGAACAGTACTAATGATACCAAATTAGCTATTCCCTCTTGGAGCATCCAGCCTGGTTCACTGCCAGTTTATTCCTCTCTGTCATTTTGCATTCTGCTTTCTCTCTCTCCATCTTGCACAATCCCACTTTAACACATAAGCTGGCTAAAGACAAGTGGGACAAGTTTCAGGAACTACAGTTTTAATGCTTGTGCCAAGTTCTCCTCCCCAAGTTCCTCTTTATAGTTTGAATAAATAGTTTCCAAATAGTCAAATGGTTTTGGTTTTATAAATATTTAATAAAAATTTAATTAACTGAGGAAAAGGGACAGGAGTGGGAGAATTATGAAGATGGAAGCACAACATCTTTTTGAAGAGCCTTATAAAAACAGTCACTCCTTAGGATCAAGATTTCTGAAGAACAGCTCCTTTGTGACCCATTGAGAAAGCACAAATCTAGAAAATACATGATAATCATCTTGCATGTGGTTCATTTCCCTGAATTTTCAAGCATAAATGAATCCATAAGGGGCAAAAAGTAACCAACTTCACTAAAAAAATCTAGAACTACTTCGGACAGATTACTTTCTATATTACTGAGATTTGCATAATTTTTTGGAACAGCACAGAATGTATGCTGGAGGGAAATGAGGGAATAAGCTGCCTGCATCTTCCCTGCAGTTTGTCACTTTTATCACTTTGACCACACCATATCCTAAACAGCAGCAGCAGCATCAGCAACTTTTGCAGTACATCTGATTTTTTGCAGGTCTTTTGAACTCATGGAAAAGTATCCACTGGTAACTGCATAGTCCCAACTATGACTCATTACCACTCCTAGAGATGCACTTTTTGACATCAACAACAGTGGTGTTGTACCTATAAAACAGATTAATGGCTGGATATGCTGATTAACATCCCAGTGTGAGTCTTTACACAAAAATAAGCAGTCCAGAGGAGTTGGAACATTTACAAAGCCAGAGCCAACACTGTGCTGCTTATTCATATTTACCACATTCAACCCATTCTAGGTGTCCCCTTACACCTTGTATTCATTTATTAATCTAACAATCCATCTTTCACTGCTGCACAATATTTTTTGCCCATATTCAGCCAATAGAGCTGATACTATCACTTATGCTAAAAGTGTCTTTTAACTCATTTTCCAAGGTGCCTGTTAAGAGAACCATCTCACAGACCAGAGTAACTGAATTCCAGTGTTCAGGCTTTCCTCTGGCATCACCATCCCCTCAGTTGCTGTGTGACTTAATTTCCTGTCCCCCTCAATCCATCCTAATGTCTTCATTTCCTAACAGTCTTAAGCACCATCCAACCAGTTCCCTATTCTCTAAAGATTATTCTTTTTACTATTCTAGAAGCACATCCCACCACAGATCCCATTTGCTAACCTTGAGTATTCATGACATACATATGTATATAATACACATGTTTATATATAAGAATATATTATATGTGCATATATATTAATATACACTGGTAACACATACATGTGTATATTAACCCACCTATTTCCACAAATGTGCATACAGTTCTCCAGCAATTACCCTCAGAAATTCTGAGGCACCAACCTTGGAACAGGTCTCTGAGACACCAGTCTCAGAAACATGAGACAGCACCCTACTTGATGGATCACTTAGGGAGCCAATCATTCATTTTGTCTGAAATTATGGACTTTGCCTCTTCATCAAGATAAAAAGCCACTAAGGAGCAGAACAACAAGTAGTCACATCAATGCAGAATGCCAGTTTCCCTGAAAAGATGTGCATGTTTAAATAACACAAACTTTTCAATATCAGACATGTGCAAACAGGAACTTAAAGAACACTGAAAGCTGTTGAAGAATTCTCAACAGTTGTATGACACCAGCCACAAGTGCCACAGGAGAGAAAGATGAATAAGAAGGGGCACTTCAGTATTTTAAAATGAAGTCAGCTGGCACACAGCACCCCGCAAGATCAGTGCAGTTGGAAATCTGAAAATCTACCCTTGGAAATCACAAAAAGCACTGCAGAGCAGACATGTGAGCCAGGGAAAGGTAAACAGCTGCCTGTGTGCATTTGGGTATCTCCATAGAGAGGGATACCTGTTCTAGGGAGCCAGGAAAATTCACATCTCCCCAAGACAGGAAGTCACAGCCCAGTCAGAGCCCAAGGGAAATGCAGATACCAAAGCCCAAGGAGTCCTCTGAGCCTGGCAACCTACAGCAGCTGAGGTCCCAAAGTCCCTTCCTGAAAGGGTTACAAAAGCTCTGCATCAAGTCTCACCTCTGTTTGGACTTGAGGAAAAAGAGTTCCCAGGTTCAGGAAGTGCACAGGGTGGGAGCACAGATCCAGACACAGCTGCTTGCTGTGTCCACATAGGGAAGGGACCCAGCTGGGCTACACCTTCTGTCATGAGTAATAACCTGATCCACCCAGAAAAGAATCCCCATCTTCCTTTTCCTAAGATATTTCTCCAGTTAGAGATGGGGAGCACATCACACACAACCTGCTGGTAGCTGTGTTCCATAGCCTGATAACCAGCTCTGACTTGCAAGGATGAAGCCCACAGCAACCAGGAAGAACATCACTAAAAATAAGAGCAGAAGCCTCCAGCACAGCAAACAGGGAATCATTTCTTTAAATGCATTGCATTTGTTGCAGCCTAAACGTGCCAGAGGCACAACAAACTTCTCCCCAGCTGGAGTCAGATGAGCCCCAGGGATGTCTCTGCCAGGAGCAGAAATCCAGCAGTGTAGAGGTGCTGGGCAAATTCCAGCAGCACATAGGTACCAGAGTGGCAGAGGACAGAGAAAAGGCAAGAGTAGATAAATGAGGCAGATGAGTTAATCAAGGGCTTAGATTCAAGAATCAAGCCCAAATTTCCTCCAGTTTGGTGAAAGATTATTAAAAAAGGACTCCAGAATTTCCCTTCCAGGCAACACACTTTATTAATAACAGTATTCTGAGAGCCCCCTTAACAGAGGGACTGAGAACTGAGCTGTGTGGATCAGAGACCTGGAGGAGGTTTCATCCTTTGTTCCCTGCTCCCAGGGCTTGTTTTTCCCTTCATTAAACACAACTGAGGCAAAATTCAGTTCTGTTACTGTCAATAGGTATTAAGGGCAGATGAAAAAGATAAAGGATAAGGACAGGGAAAAAAATACATTGCAAGAAAAATACAATTCTGATATCTACTACCATAAACTGAGCAAAAATACACATCAGCAAACATGCTGCTTCCTTATTCAGTATCTTTCTTCATGCACTCACAGTGTAAATTTTTTTTCCCCAGGTAATGATAATTTGTAAGACATCTTAGCACAAAAGAGGACCTAGTCCGTTCATAGACACTCAGAACAGCTGGGGCACCAGTACATGGCTTATGTGGAAGGGTGGGAACCTTTAACAGGAGTGAAAACACAGGCAAAACCAACCTTTCCAGTCTCATCAGCCTCTAAACTGCTGCCCCAGCTACAGCCAGTGGTTGCCATCACTTCAGTTTGATTTGAGAACTAACACCCTGCCAAAAATCCTCCAGAGAGCTGACTTCAGTGGCTTCAATTAAAACAACAAAATAACCCAACTGCCCATGAAAACAACCACCCAAAAACTGTGACCAATCCTACCAGCCCCAGAGGACTCCTCACTCCTCCAGTCTCAGCACAGATTATCCCTGAGCAGAAAAGTGGGAATAAGCAGATCTGCACACCACTGTGCAGGAGAGAGAGGAGCTGAGCCAAAATCAGTGTGCTCCACTGCACCCCAAACTGCAGGCACTGCAGATGGAAAACAGAGGTTAAAAACTCTCCCCTCTTTCTGCCATGCACTGGCCTCCTGTTCCAGCCCTCGGCTCAACCCAGCTCTCACAAGAGCCACTCTGCAAATCAGGTGTGATCCACCCTGCAAACAACCTCTGATTTCCTAACCCCTGCAAAATTGGACCTTTAACCCCTCAGCAGCACCAACAGGACAAATGCATCCCTCACCTGAGAAATCATCCTGGCCCCTGGAGGGGAGCTTATCCAAGGATTGATGTCAGGTCTGAACTGGCTGGAAGATCACTGGTTATTTTTAATTCAAGTACTTTTAAATTTTTTTCCATTTTAATACAGATATTATTTTATTTGGGTTTTTTAATATTGGGCTTAAAATATGGGTTTGGAAAACCAATGAGCCCATCCTAAAAAATCCATTTTCAGCTGTGCTGCGCTGCTAGAATTTCCAAGGTCCCTTCTTCTGTCTTCCTCTGTCTCATACAGAGACTATTCATTCCCCACAGAATCATTCAATTTCCACTTTGATTTTATTATACTCAGATATGATGCAACTGGTATTTAACAATGCATTGCCATTTTCAAGGGCAAATATTTTTCTGTAATCCCAGCTATGTCATTATTCTCTTTCTATTACACATACTTTAAATGTCAAAATCCATCTCCTAGAACTAATCAAATATAAAACAAACCTAGCAGGAGAAAGTGAGATTGAAAAGGGTTATTCCAGATGAAATAAAACCTTACATGTCCCTTTTTAAAGGGAGACCTTTCTTATTATTTAATTCATTTTTTCAGGTTTTGAAAAGGTGTCCCAGGAACAACATTTGGAAAATGAGGTTTATGCCTGTCAGAGCTCTGTTGAAATTACCCCCAATTTGGGGCAGTACAGGCTATATGACTAAACATTGAAGAAGAATTAACCTGTATGTTATAAAAAGGATGGTGAAGAAACCCATTGCCACCATCTCTGATATTAGCTTTTCACTCCAAACAGGCCATTAGGAAAAGGAGAAGTACAAAGGAAATGTTAACGCAATGAATAACTATTTTATGAAAATGGAAGTGTCAACAGCAGATGTTTTAGTGATCGAGAGTAAGCTGGAGAATCATTTTCCATAAATTCCTTTCCCTATGCAGTAAAGAGTAAAGTACTTTACTCTTCCAGTAGAGTTTTACTGGTGGTAGAGTCAGAGGCCTGTGTTGTATTAATCTTACATAGTGCACAAATAATTGGTTATCTTTAAATGCAGCTGTTAAATTTTATCTAGTGCCACAATACAAAACTAGTTTTGCATTTGCAGAACAAAAATCATTTGAGTTTGTTTTTCTAACAAGAATTCCTAAAGTAAAGCCTCTCTTCATGTTGATATAATTATCTTTAAAGTGCTCAGTGATTTAAATTGCTTTTTCTATTTCAAAGTTTTAAAAGAGTAAACAAGTTCAATACATAACTCACTTTTTTTTTTTTTGACTTTTAATCAGTTCAGAAAACATTTCCCCATTGGGGCACAGCTGTTTCTGACAAAGGTGAAGAACACTACAGTTGCTTTCCTGGTTTGCACAGGCAGTGTCTGGAAGGGATAAAATGAGCAATCTCTTCTGGAATTCCAAAATTTCCATGCAATTCAACACAGTGAACTGTTCATCTCTTTTTAGGTTCTAGTTGCTTCAGGAAGTTTGGAAACACATCAAGTCTTTAGATATCTGGGGTCTACTTCTAGGCTACAGCTGGAACCTTTCTTCTACTCCCAGCTTGATCAGCCCATTCCAATCACCAGTGAGACCCTGTGCATCGCTCTCCAACACTGGGTAACACCAACCAGCATGTTTCTGCCCAATTTACCTCTTCCCAGGTTCACAGAAGAGGCTTGATACATACTTGTCAGGGTCTTCATACTTGAAACCCCCTGATTTTATCCTATTTTGATCATTCATGGATGAAAAGAAGATTTATTTTTGTAAGCTATCACTGATAAAACTACAGCTGCCTTGTTTGCAGAATGGTGTTTTGTCCTGCATTCACTACCAATTTAACACTGCCTTGCTTTTCTGGAGCAGCAGTGGTGTCTTTGGGTGCTCTCACACAGATGGGCAAGAAAATGATACTCTCTGTAGTGTTAATTAAACCTACAGCAGCTCTGTAAATATCTATTCCTCATCTTAACATGCAGATGGAGATGAGTTGAGAGAGCTGACAGTGACTTCAAGTGGCTGTTTCCCCTTCCCCTGTTTGTAGGGAGCATAAAAAGCATATATTATCTGCCTTTACTATAAATCATCCAACTGGGCTTTAACCCACAGTGAATTAATCAGTGAAGCACATTTCATGACTTCCACAGCTCTAATGCTTCAGTCTCTGTAGTTTGAGAGTATTTCCTAAGTCAAAATTCATTATTCATTTCCTTTATTTTCTGCAACAGCCAGATAATAATTCACAAAAATTTTCTTCGCAACAAATTTTAATATATTGCAGGCACAGGAGCCCTTTCTAGCGTAAAAAACCCACAGATTGTTCATCCTGTCCTCACCAGTCACACATTCTGTCTCTCTCATTCTTTCCACCCTTTGAACATTTCCATTTGTCTGCAGGTTCCCAAAAGATGAAGCATGTAATGTACCCCTTTAGGATAATACCCAAACCTCTGCCATCACCACTGTAAGCATTTTAGTGGCAACATGAGGCAGTTTATTTATATCTGCATACCATTTACAATGTCAATGGACCTAGAAAAGAATGGGTTTTCACTATAATCAGTAAAGTCTCTGCTTAGGGCAGCCCCATGCTGGGCAGTCGATGTGGTTGCCATTGGCAGATTCCCCACTGTGAGTTCCTGCTGCGTTTACAGCTCCTTTTAATGCACACAAAATTTTCATGACACTCCAAGCCTTGTGTGCTGCAATAGAGATCTTTATAGATGTTCCCCTAAGGTGCAGTGAATCCAATTCCATCACTGCACCTTCTTCCTCAATAAATTTTAAGATACAGATTTGTAAGACCATCTACAGTACCACAGTAGATGAAAGAATTATATATACAGTAAAAGAAATATATATATATATACATATATTCCAGAGCTCTGCTAAAAGTTCTCTTCCTCTTCAACCAGCACACACTAGCCCCAAGTGCTCACTTGCCATAGCTGTTCCCAAAGACAGACATACATTCCTCAACTGAATGAAGTCAAGGAATTTCAGGCAAAAATAAAAAGGTGTTGCAAATTGTACATTTCTTAAACACAGCTTCAGTGGATGAACAAGACCAACAGCTTAATATATTCCCAGGAAAAGGTGTTTTCATGGCATAAAATCCTAGCACCAAATACACAGAGATCCAGGTGAAACAACTGTTCCCTTGTCATGTGATAATATAAAGCTTTATTTGCTGGTTTACACACAAAATTTACACACACAGTTGCCATAGTATCCAAAGGAATGGGAAGCAGTAGTAAAAAGCAGA
>JACBWW010000039.1:2936806-2972318 GCA_020086605.1 Lanius collurio
GCAGGCAGAAGAACAGCAAAGAGAACAAGTTGTTATTTCACTACTGATTTTTTATTCAGCTTTTCTTCCAAGGAAGTCTAAAAGTAACATTTATCTCTGTAAAGTCACACTGCTGTTCTGGGAAGATATTCCTAAAACCCAGCAGTGTCCCAGAATTTGGCAAAAACAATGCAAAAGCAAAAAAAAAAAAAAAAAAAAAAAAAAACCTGAACCAACAGTTTGGAAATATGGCCCTGATCCCACTGTGTGTTCAACAATGTTCTCTTATCCACACATTCAACCTAATCCATATGATCTCTGTCTTCAAAAATGTCATAAATTTCAGAATTTGATGATTCTACAATAAATCGTGGGCCAGCCATTCCCAGAGATCACAGCCTGATCCATCTTTTCTGGAATGACACATACCACCTCCTTGAACACTCCTTTTATATATAAAACCTAGAATAAGACTTTCTTACATCCTGAAGGAAAAACAATGACACAGATTCTTCATTCCATTTGAGCCAAGAGTTTGAAACCCTTGGTTGGGGCTTTAACTGAATGTACCTATTCTGAAACTGAAGTGCAGAGAGGCAGGGGTGAAGCTGCACAGGAACACCCAGGCACAGCCTTTGGCTGATAAGATATCAAATACCTGCCCAATGCTGCTAAATTGGTGGAAGCAGCTTGGAGAGCTGCAAGGCTTTCAGTCCTGGAGTTGAAAAGCAAAGTGTGTATAAAAGCCACAGGATTGCAAATTCTGCATTTCAGGTCAGCCAGAAAAGCATAGAGAAGCTTCTTATGAGCTCTCAAAGCCTCATTTACTCAAAACCATGAACTCTGCACTCAAAACTAAACATTGTGTACAGTGCACAGGCTTTAAACACTGGAGAGAACACACAGCACACTCTGGAAAAATCTGTGGTCTTCTGAATTAACACAGGACATGGAAAGCCATCTATTAAACCATTTGAAAACTTGCTTTGAAGCATACAGACGTGGTGGAAAATTCCTACACAGCTTGCCATCCAAAAGCATTCTCCCTTCTATGATTTCTGATAACCTAATGTGCCTGGCAACAGATCATTCCCGGGCAGAACACTGACACACCATATTTATTGTGCCCAGAAATGCAAGAAGTAATTCTCAGTCATGGGGAGCATTTAATTCCTGGGTCATTCCAGGGCCATTTCAGGGTCAAGAAGGAATTTCTGGAGAATGACCAAGCTGGCTAAGGAGGCAGGATTGAAAAAGAATATAATTTCATCTCTATCTAAGGAAGACACAAAGGAGAACAGAAATTTTCTAATGTTGCAGGATGATCTAGTTCTTAGAGGTCAAAACTAATTAGTCAAATTAAAAGCCTTTTTGTCCTGCTAAGGGCTAACCTGTGAATGGAAGCATTTGGCTGAAGGTAAGAGTACCTCAAATAAAGTGAGATAAGTCTTGAATATCCAGGAGATCAGTTCTATCCTCGAGGAATTCTCCAGGGATATGTATAAAGGGAACACTGGATACCATACTTGCATGTGTACATACACATACTTATATATGGGTGGTAAAATAGACCTCATATTTAAATAAAAATATATACACATATATTGATGGATGGATATTTTAAAAATCCCCAAGAGTTTTTGCTTGGATATTTCTGTTCAATACCAATTTCACTATCATCCTTTACCTGTAGTGGAGCCAAAACACAAAACATTTAAACCAACTGTTTAACTATTCAGCTCTTACATTCCCCCAGTGGCAGCAGTCTATAACAGATTTTTGCGATTACAGACTTAATAAATCATATTTTATACCAGCGTTACATTGCAAACCCTCATTGGATTTATTGATTTGTTCTTTTTTCCTTAGGTCAAGTTAAAACTTTCTTGTGCAGATAAATATAGATTCAGAGCTAAAAAACAACCTGAAGCACATTCAATTTGAGGTTTCTTTCTCCATACTGTGTTGTAGGTTATGCTACCTCATGGCCAAAACTGAGAAGCCAAAATCCACCTTCAGAGATAATTAAAAAAATTCAACTGTGAAATGAAACTATCAGCATGCCACCCTTTAACTAACAAGATTAGAGCTACAAAAGCTGTGAGCTTTTACAGGTCTCACCAGTCCCTGTGGAATCAAAAACTTTATAAAGGATTTCAATACAAACCCACAATATTTGAGCATGCCTGAAATACACAGAAGCAAGTTATTTTATTTTATTGAGGCATGACACCAGGAGACACCACCAAACATGACCAAAAACAAAGTCCAGTAGGAAGGAGGGCTTTAAAGGCTGTTGTTGCATCTGCAGCACACTCCTGTAATCTCATTTTGTGCACTTACTCTTTCTCTTAGTGGGTTCAGCACTGCAGTGAAATAAAATGCACAAACCCAAGATTTTTGGGCCAAACAGAACCTACTCAGCTCTTGTACACAAAAAGCATTATGAAAATAAATGCTAAAGCAGTGCTGAATCACTTTATCAATTACCACTGGTGCCCTAGCCAGGCTTCTCATCTTACTCATGAGAATCCAAACTCTTTACTTCTGCACAAGGGCCCACTGGATCCACCTCAAAATTCTGAAAATTGAATTTTCATCTTTGATTTAAAAAAAGTAAAATCTAACCCCTCAACCCCCTATATATGTTGGAAGGAAGGTCTCTATTCCTAAAATTCTTTAGCTTGAAAAACACCTTTTTAATGATAGATATTCTGGAGCTCCTGAAGAGTCTGAAGTAGCCCAGGGTGCTACTCTCAGGGTAACAAGAGGCTGTGGACCCTTGGTTTGTTTGGTCCAGAGGAAAAAATGACTACTGATGGGACATGAACTTACTGCACTTGCAGCACTGCCAGCTAGAGGGGCTCCACTGCCAAAAAATTGTAATTTGGGCATAGTTCAACACATGCAGCCCTCAGCACTCACTCCTGTAGTGGGATAAGCAGTCCCAGTGTAATCCTAACAGGGCAAGGTTTCCTCTGTGCACTGCTGCAGTTCTGGAAATGGCCTCTGGTTCTCAGAAATTCAATGTACAGATGTGAGCAGCTCACTAATACAAGCCCTTGAGGCAGAGAGTAGTGGAGCTAAACAACAAAGATCAGCAGCTAGAAGGAAAAGCAAAACTGGGATCACACAGAAAATCTCACGGAAATCCCTCTTACAAAGGGCTTGTAGCTCTCCAGGTGCTCCTTCCAGCCCTTCCTGCAGATGGGCATCACAACTGCTGACTTCCAGTCAAGGAGCACATGGCAGCCTTCTAGTCCCCTGTGTTGCCCACCTCTTCCTCCAAAACCCATAAACTCTCTTTTTCTTCCCAGTTCCACAGTTTTCCTGACCCACAGTGGCTCTCACACCCTCCTGTTTGCTGCCCGTGCTGGGTGCTTTGGTGCACTCCACTTGGGCTGCTGACCCTGCCACCTTTTTGGGAGAAGAAGCTAATCCATAATTCCTTTGTGACCATTCTCAGGGGGATCTGTGGGTTTTAACACAGCAATAACCTTTGAACTTTTGCTGGCACATGGATCTGCACCCCCTAACTCCAGAGAGAGCAGACCCAAAGAACTTGCTAGCACATTGCTCCTCGGTGCTGCTGTGCCCACCACCACCCCCATCCACCCTCTGGCAAGCCTGGAACATTATGGCAGGAAGGAAAAAAACCCCACTGAATCAAGGGGAAAGCAGGGCCTCACCTGTGCAGTGACACTCATTACAAATCCCCATCAAAAATAGGATTCTCCAAGCAAGCAACATCTCTTGCCCAGAAGAATTTGAAACATAATGTCTCTTACAACTCAGAGACACAATTTCCATGGTTAATTAAACAATCCATAATAAAAAAATTACATGTTCTGACATGCACAAGGAAAGTGTGAGTGCTCAATACCACATCTGGTGATAAAGAATAAACAGTTTGCACATCCTGTAATTTTAATCTTGGAATTCAGAGCAGGTGATGAACACACTTTGAGGCAAAGGCCTTGGTAACTGGTTACCTTCATGGGGAAAGCAGGAAAGCAAACTGCTGAAAAGTCTGCTACCCCAGGTAAGCACCAGCCAGCAAAAATAACACATGCAAGTGGGAGCAACAGACTGCCCTGAAAATCAGAAGTCTAGTTTTGTTAAAGGAAAAAAAAGTATCCTCAATAATTTAGATGCCATCCAATACACATGAACTTTAATTCTAGGTTGCTAAGTCAGAGCTATTAAAAAACAAGGTTTCTTGAAGCTATTTAGTGACTTACATGGTTCTAATTTCAGCCCAAGTTGGCAAGGTGAACTGGGAAAAAAAAGCAAAGAAAATATCTATGCATCCATGTGATCTTATTTTTGCTAAATAAAAATTAGTTCCCACACATCAAGTCAGATTCTGAAGTGCCACACTCATTTTTGGCTCCTAGCAACTGTTACATAGATCTGGTCCAGACACAGAGCAGTATTTTTGTAAGCATTCCTACAAAAATACTCTTTTGTCTGTTCCAGTGCAGAATTGCATTAATATGAAGAAAAATAGGATTTCTCAGAAACATCCACCTATGAAAATGTGAAATTTCATTGAAAACATGCCTGTTATGGCAAATTTTCTACAGCTTCACTCAGCTCCAGTAAATGAGTACTAAAAAGAATATTCACTTTGCTTCCTTAAGAAGATTTCATCTCTTCAAAAGTGACTGAAGACCCAAGATCTTGAGCACAGGCTTTTATGGGCTCTCTCCTGTATAAGCAGCTCAGTAGAACATACTTTTGCACCCTTTACATTTGTATCCTGCAGCCTTTACTTTTATCATATATAATATTCTGAAATCACACTTTTAATCAGACACCCAATTCCCCTCGTGCTCCAGCCCACCCCCTCAAACCATCAAAAATAGAAAGATTGGGAGAGGAAGAAGCAAAGCCAAAAACAAACCTTCTCAGGCACAAATTCTGGCTTTAGTTCTCACCATCCTCAAAGGCCACCACCCCCCAGGGGTGATGGGGCAGCTCTGGGGCTTCTCTGTGCACACCCATCAGCAGCACCAGGAATCTTTGGCCAGTAGGTCAAAAAAAGTAAATCCTGTGTCTAAAGCAGAAGCATAAGCTCCCTCTCAGACATGAGAGGATGCTATGAAATGCCCAGCTTCACCTTAATGGTATGAACCACGCATTTGGCCCTCAAAGTTCTTGTCTTTCTTTGCTGGTCAGTGTGAAAGCACTTCCACCAAGGAAACTGCTGCACAGCAAGGTCGTGCTTCTCTAAAATCTTTCACGTGTTCCAAGTAAACACTCAGACACTCAGCTAAAACACATAATCTTTGTGAGGGAAATCATGCAGCACAGCTAAGATATTTTGAAACACCTGATGTTTCTCCCCAGATGAAACAGTAAGAAGAACATTCCTCAGACCGACTCAATATCACAACAGTCACAGGAACCAGGGCAATACCAGCTCAGGAGATTTATAATTAACCCTAAACTGCCCTAGAACCAGATGGTATTCAGAAGAAGCTAGAAATGTCATGATCTGTGAACTTACAAATAAGTGAGTTAAAAGAACACATGGCCAAGTCTTTCCACAGTTGGTGATGGAGGGAGAATAAATTAGCAATGACATTTCACGCTTAAACAACTCAAGAGTCTTCACTCCATTTACAAAAATGACAATTAGCAAAGAGACACAGGAACCAGAGCCACCTGTAGGAAGAGAATCATGAGTGTGGCACATGTTGGCAGCCCCAGGTGAGCTTTAGCAGGGCAAATGTCAGGCAACAGCAGCATCGTAGTGACAGTGCCATGGGAGCTGCTCGATCCCCTGGGTGGGTGCTATTGCCTGAGCACAGTGGTTTGGTTACCTTCACATGGTGAAATGGGACTCTGCTACTCTGCTAAAGACATGGACAAGTCTAATGTAGGTTTAATTTGCCATAGACACACTCCCATCTCTATCCTGTGAAAATGTTCTCTCATGCTGTCAGTGCTAGGACCTGGCAGCACAATTTCTTCCTATGAACAAGTCAGGCTGTGATGAGCTAAATAAATTCAAACCAAAATGCAGGACACATGCCTCTGTGAAAGCCTTTTCTCAAAAGTTCCTAAGAATGGGTATCTGGAATGAAAAGCAAGACAGAAACACAGGAAGGGAGAGGAAAGAAAGAGAAAGAGGGAAAGATAACATTTCACTGTAGGAAATGCAAAAGACATGGGACTGAATGAGCCTATACCACATGCTGAATGTGCTACAGCTCTACAGCAAGTACCAAAATATGTGACAGACACAAAGGATACAGCATGTTCCCCTCAGTTGCATGGTATTTTAGAAGCAATCAAAAAAAGAAAAATTAAAAACTCACTTCTTCCATGAACTACACTTGTAATAAAAGTCAGGTCCTTGGGTTTGTCAGAGTTGAAGGTGCTGGCACTCCTGAGCTGTGGCAGCGCTCTCCAGAGCAACAGGGAGCCCATTGCCAGCCTGCCACTGTCATGCTGGTCCATGACTGCCTTTTCCCAGCACACAGCACTGGGGAGAGGCTCAGGATGAACTGGCAGTGCTTGTTATGAATGCTGAGGAGGCAATTCCACAGTTTCCCTGACCCACAGGGGCTTTCACACTCCTGTTTGCTGCCTGTGCTGGGTGCATTGGTGCACTTCAGCTGGGCTGCTGATCCTGCCACCTTTTTGGGAGAAGAAAACATAAATCCTTTGTGACCATTCTCAGCTTGCAGCCACACAGAGCTGGACAAACTGCCCTCAGGACAGATGCCATGCACAGCCAACAAAACAGCCTTGCAACAGAGCCCTCAGGGCAGCGACAGCCCCTGAGAAGGTCCTCATGTTCCACAAAAACAGCTCTTCCCTCTGGAATATGTTTAGAGATGGCAAACTCACCACCTCTCCAAGGGCTGAAATTCCCTTGGATTCCTGGGTTTATTGGTGGTTCCTAACTCCTGGCCACCCTGACGGTTTCATTTGGAGAACTAGGTTGTTTTCCAGATTAGCAAAAGGACACAGAAGTAGAGCTGGTATTTCGAGCAGTCCCGGTCCCCAAGGAGGTCTCAAAGGGCTTTTCCTACACCATCCCTGGGGAAATCCACATGGACAGAGCTGCTGGATGGACTGGCCTCACCCTGACCAGCTACTACCTTGTTTCTCTCTCCCAAAATACCTGCTGGAGCCTAAGCATGCTTCTCTTGGCTCTTTGTAATCCTAGCTTGCATCTACAGATGTCAATATATTCCCTCCTACCACCTTCTCCACAGAATGATGCATATGCACAAGCCCTTACTTTTTTTTTCCTCCCTCAAATTTCCACCTCTTTCCTTCCACCAAAGTACTTCTGGTCCTCTCACCACCCCCAGCACAGAACAGCACTACATTTTTAGCATGCAGTATTTAACCTCACTATTTATGCTTTTCTTTTTGTTTGGTCTATTACATCTAAGGAGAAAACATTTCCATTAATGGACATGGTGTCAATTCAGAGTCAGAAAATGTTAGATTTTGCAGCTGCCTCAGTCAGAGCCTTCAAAAACAACACCACAGACAGCTTCACTCAAGAGTAGTCTGAGCACTGCTTTGGCTCAGGACAGGCTGTGGCAGGCCAGGCCAGACCTGGCTACAGGGAAGCTGCTGCAGAATTCCCAGGCACTCCCAGAGCTCTGCCAGGGGAGAAACAAGAGGAAAACCAACCGTGGCTGCCAGGATTTCAGCCTCCCCAGGCTGCAGGAGGCTGTTAGCACAGACAGGTAAATACCTTTCTCCTTTAACACCTCCTCACTCACAGCTCCAGGGCTTTATGATGGCCACAGAGCAGTGCCCCTGGTCATGAGCAGCCCTACTAAGACAGTACTCCTGCAGTTTATACCCTGTGGGCATTCTCCACTTGCAGGGGCTGGCAGTTTCTGTCAGCAAGAGACAGCACAGCATTCCCCAGGAGCGCAGGAGGGAGGGAAAGGTGAAAAGAGGAGTGCTGAGCTCGACCTGTCCCCTCCTCACTCTGCCCACTCACACCCAGGACAGGCAGGGGGGCAAATGGAGAAGTGGCCTGGGAGGGGCAATGGCAGAGCACATCCACACTCCATCACTGCTGGCATGCTCATCAGCAAAGGAAAACAAGGACAATCTATATTCAAGACATACATTTCATCATATCTATAAATTCTGTGGCAAATCTTACACAGAAGAACCACACCAATTACACAGTGCTGCAGATACTGTGCAGATGTCTCAAAAACCCACCCAACAACTCATACTACAGTGAGTACTACTTAACTGCTGTGTTTTCTGCACACTTTTTCACACAGAACTTGAGTGCTGTGTTTCCAGCAATATGTATGGACTTTAGTATCCCTACATATGGAAAGAACCAAGATATGGGCACTTTTGAAATATGTCAAAGGAATGAGGTAAGATGCTAATGGTTAGTGCAATCCAGGAAAATTCAAGTATTCCTTTAAAGCCATAGATAAAAGTACTAGATAATACAATTATTGTTTTAAGATAAAAACATTAAAGATTATATTTTTTAGGGCAGAGGCTGCAAGAGCACCAGAGTTGGACAAAGCAGCAAGTAGTTACAGTCCTTGCAGGGCATTTCCTCTCCTCCCCTTTTCCTGCTGGGACCTACAAACTGGTAAAACTTTCCATCAGAACCTATTTGCTGACCATTCCCACACACAGAAATGATGGTCCCATCCCCCTGGCAGTGGCCAGACAAACAGGTGAGCTACTGGGGGATGCACAGGCAGGTCAGGACAGGTGCCTGCTCTTGCTGTTCATTTCCTGGGCTAACAGCAGCATTCTCACTCTTCCTAATGAAGACAGCACTGCTAATTACCGTGTCATCTTCAAAATTTGAAGGGTGCCTGACTAAAATTAATGTGTGATAAACTCTGCTCTAATCCTGGTAAAGTTTTGTTATGAACTTTAAAGAAGAAAGAGTTAAATTCTTACTACACCACTGAATAGATGGGTTAAAAGCAGCTCCTCAGTCAGTTATATTAATTTTTATTCTACAAAGAAAAATCAATTCCCCATGCATATTCTAATCATGCTACCTCTGAATTTCCTGGCCAGGGTGTGGCCAGCAGCAGCAAGGGAAATTTAAACAAGAAAATAATTTTCACAGGGGCTATGAGAAGTCGGAAAAGCTGTATCGTAATGAAAACATGTTGGAATGAATTCATTGCCATCTGTCTTTATTTTGCTAACCAGCTCAATCAGACACCACAAATATACTCAAACATGAGAAAAATATTTAAATTATTTGTGTTCTGTCCTTTTTCAACACGTAGCTCGCAGTGTCAGTGGGTTTGTCAGTTTGAATGCTCATCAGTAGCAGTGAATTCATTTGTGCACAGCCTTTGGGGACACACCTATGCATCTTCAAATCCACATTACCAGCATAAGGCAAAAAAGCCCACAGTGAAAGTTAGAATATTACAATTTTAAAGTTGTTCAAGGAAGCATGACAAAAAAGTACCAAAAGAAACTTTGCTCCTCATTGTCAGAGTAATTAAAAAGCCCTACAGCTTTTCTAATTGTTGGGTAGGAAAAAGCTCAAAACAAAAATATCATGTAGTTCTACCACAACATTTCTCATGCAAAGCATAATCCTGTAGAGTGAGAAGGAAATGATGGAGAAAGGGGAAAACAGAGGAAAGGAAAAGGACTGTTCGAAAAATATAGAAAATAATGAGAAACTATCTGACAACAATTAATCAACAAGATTGAAACAAATGCAGAGCTCTGCCCTCCACAGAGCTGTGGGAATGTGCCCTGGAAGCCACCTTCTCCCTGGACCCTGCCCTTCAGCCTTCACAAGCAGCCCCAGTCTTTCCCAATCCACAAGGGCAGACAAGGGGGCCAGCAAGGACTGCTTTGAGGAGAGCCCACGTTGCCCAGAGCCACTCCCAGGCAGATGAGAATTACTAGACAAGGTCAGCCTCAGCAGCTGCCCAGAGACAGCTCATTTCTTTCCACCCTTCATACTGAAAGGCAGCTTCAACCCTTCCAGCCTGCAGTCCAAGGAGGCAGGACTCGAGCCACAGCCATTCCCCTGGGCACATCCTGTGCCACAGCCTGAACCTGCAGATGTTTAATTTGCTGCAGACAGGACTCAGCAGCACAGCCAGGGCTTTGCAGTACCTGAGGTAGGAGTTTTTGCTCAGGAAGTGGTGCAGAATGAAGGTTTACAGTAGATGGGTGGACCTGATGATCTTCAGGGAGTTTTTCACCCTAAATGTTACGAGGATTCTATATCTGCTCCACAGCCTGGCTTTATCAAATAAAGAGGTACAGCATTATAAAGGTGAAACACATCCCCTCCTCCCAGCACACCAGCACACCACAACACTGTTGTTTCCTCAAACACCACCAGGGCAAGAACCAGCACCACACAAGCACCAAATTTCTTACACACACCCACCTTCCTCTGCTCAGCACACCCGATACAGCTGATCTTCAGCAAGAGAAAACAATCAGAAAGGTGCAGAATGAAGGACTCCTAACACCAGTGCCCACTCCAAAACCACTGGGCACAGCAAACCTGGACAGGTTTAAGCAGCCCTCTCTCTGCAGAGGGTTTGCTGGCAGCAGCAGAGCAGCACAAAGTGAGACCCTGGTGCTGCAGCTGAGCTGTGCCTGCCCCAGCAGCTGCCTGCGAGCCAGGGCATGGGAGAGCAGTCTCACTCCCCAGCAGAAGTGATTTATTGCAGATAATGGAAACACAAGGAGCTTGGGAGTTCAGATTCCTGCTCCACATCCAGTTTTAGGGAAGGGGACCAGAACATGTGGAAGGTAGAGATTTGCAGTGCTGTTCTTCACGGGTTATTTAGGGCAACAGGCAAAGTTTCAAGTTCTCTCTGTATTACAGGCTTCAGTCCCCATCACCAGCCCTGCACACTTGAAAGGCTGCTGCTCCCAAAAACAAGAGTCGAGCAAGGCTGTTGACAGCAAGAAACAAATTTCATGCTGTACCCAGTAGAGCTGCAAGTGTGTTAGCAGCGGAAAAATCAGCACTTCATCGAGGTTCAAGACTTCTACAGTGGAAACACATGAAGGAACACTCTGCTGAATCTTTGCATTTCTCTTTTTTTAGCCTTTTTTTTCCCCTGAGTTTGTATTTTTCCACCACATGCAGACAATACTAAATTTGGAATTCCTCAGCTGTGCACAGCAGTAAAAACATGTAGTCCTTTAATGCTGCCTCTTATGAAATCTCTTTTTCTGGCACAGCATCTTTCTTGCTAGAACAGACTAGAGATACAGAGAATTCCTCGGCTCAACCTAGAGACTAAATTTATTTTACGTAAATAAACATTTTGAAATAACTTGAACTAGCAGCTGGTGCTGCCATCAGGCACCCCAGAATAAAATCACCCCTGCCAGGCTGAACAAGAGCAGCTGAACCCCAGCATGGAGTAAAAGAAAGAGGAGCCAAGGGAAACGAGTCGGTACCTCAGCACCTGCCTGGGACAGAGAACAGAAAGCTGCCCTAAATCAGACAAAGAAAGTCATCATTGCTTCTGATGCCCCAAAAAAGTGAAACACAAGCCACGTGGGGCCATTTGGAGGAGAACAAAGATCACAAATATGCTGTTACTGAAAGGAAAGATCAAAATATCTTCATGAAAAGAAACAAGGAAAACAAATCAAGGAAGGAGAAAAAAGAAAAAACATCAAAAAACATACCTAAACCAGAAAGGAACATCAGAGAGGGCTTTCTTCATTGAAAACTTGCTGTAGCTCAGAGGCTGATAAATGGACATTTGGGAGGTAATTTGTTTCCATCCCTTTTGCAGTTTAGCACTGATGCTCTAAACGATTCCATTCACTGCTTCAGATGCAAACCTCATTTACCATCAGAGACCAAACACCACGGACTGTCAGGTGAAGGATGTCTGAGTCTGTGAAGTTCAGCACAGTCTAGGTGGAGGAGATTCTGAATAATGCAGTTTGAGAGTCACTCGGGTCCATAATTTTTCATCTAAATCCTCCGTCAGGGAATAAGTCTTTCAGCATCCTTTCCTTCACAGAAAATTAATTTAATTCAAAACAGCAGAGACAAAATGAAACACCTTGCATTTGAAGAAACCAAAGGTCAAAGAAAGTTTCAATCTTTGGATTAAAAATAATAATAATAGGTAACTCTAGCCCTTCAATTGATTTAATTATAAAGAGGTAATTAAAAAGTGCTCTACTCAGAAAGAGTGACAAACCAGGCTTGCAAACTGAATACCCAGACAATTGCATGCCTGAAAGCTGGGCATAGGGCATGAATAATGGGTTGGCTGAGAGCTGTTCCAGTTTGCCATTTTTCTTTATCCAGATAGGGGTTTGATGGAAACTGCAAACGCAGAGAGGATATTTGATAAGTGAGTATTCATTATGAAAAGATGGCTTAAGATGCAGATGTTGAAGACTGGAATATGCCTCAATCCTCTTACAGAGGTGATTCCCACAGCCCTTGTGCCCTGAACAGTCTGTCACAAACTCTTCTGGCTTTTACAATATTGCTAGATTAGCTCCTAAAATAAAAAATAGATTGTCCTGAAATGTGAAATGAACCAGGATGCCCACAAAGCATCTGAGGCAGGACATGGCAGCTTATGGTGCACGTAGAGGAGAGGCAAACACAAGCAGAAGTTATCTACAATAAAATATTCAGTAACCAGGCCATTATCAGGCACTTTCATCATGATAACAGCCTCCCAGCTGAGATTGGGGTATTAATATTGGTGGGTTGATACCTTCCTCTAATAACTTTGGCCTAAAAACATAAGCGGCTTTTACATTTTTAATTACGACTGGATTTTATTTTGAGGCTATAATCCTTTTCCAGAAATTGGATTAATGAAAATAGTGATTTATAGGGAGGAATAAAAAATAATCCAGTGAGAGCACAACTGCCCTGGCAGAGGAGAATCCCAGCCCTCAAGGAGTCCTTTGCTCCAGTGGGACACAGAGCCAGGTCAGAGGAGCTCCATCAGCTCCCAACAGCCACTACCAACACCAAGGACTGAGCCTTGAGGGCTTTCATCCAAATACCTGGAAGGAAAGCACTGCTTTCGTGGTACTCTCTGCACTGAGTCTATTTACTACTACTATTATTATTATCCTTATTATAATTGTTATTATTATTACTGTTGTTATTATTATTATTATTTAAACATCAGAAATTAATTTTCAGCATCTCACGTCAGATCTTTATTTGTACTCATGTAGGCTCAGGACAGGCAATGAGTGAGGATCCTCAATGATACACCCACAGTGCAGTTCCCCCAAGAGAGTTTGTTGTCATGTCCTCACTGTCCCTGAAAACCTGTCCCTTTGCCACCACACCCCCGTCCTCTTAAATTTTAATCTCAGCACAGTGAAAGGAGCACAGTAGTTCCTGTTCTTGAGCAGGGCTTCAGCTCCTGAAAGCAGATTTTGGCCCATTACAGATTCAGGCTATATCCAACTGAGAATGGACTTTCATTTTTGCAGCCTCCACAAGTCACTTTCGGTGCAATATTTTGCCCCTGCAATAATTTTCACTTTTAAATATCTAATTCCTTGTATTTAGCACTTACCAGGGTAACTGCTATTCATACAAATGTTCACATGTTGTCCAAATTACCTAGTGAAAAACCCCATCATTAAAAAGTGTTAATTCATAGCAGAGAAAACCTGGAATGTGACTCTGTGTTTGCTAATGTAGATGAATGAGTAGAACTGCCTGAAAAAAAAAGAATGAAAATTAAAGCTTCTCATGGAGTAACTTTTTTAAAGTACTAAGATAAAAATGATAGGGTTTGGAGTTCTTTTATTTAAAACAAACCAGGTTTGGTTTTGCTTTGCTCTTTTGTTTTTTTTTTAAATAAACTAACCAAACAAAAAGAAAAACTAAACCAAACAACAACAAAACACCCCAGACTTCAACACTGATACAAGATTTGCACAACATTTTCTTGTTACATGAAAAAGGCAGTTTCTTCCCCAAACTCTCAATGATTGTACAAAGCACAGAAGTGCAAAAACATTAAACACCACAAAAAAACACTAATAGAATACATGCACCTAAAGTGAATCCCTTGCTATCAGGAGCCCAAATTAGCTTCCTGCTATTTTTTAAGTCCAGCTTATACATTTCTTTTGTGGAGATCTGGAGAGCTGCAACAACCCTGTGACTTCTTGCCTCTGCCTTATTTTCCTGTACCTACAACACAATTTTTGGACTCCATCTTGTACACATGAGCAGCACATACACACACCAAGGAAGTTTTCAAATCCTACAGCAACAAAACTCAAATCCCAAACCCAGCCAGGCCCACCACAACATTTCTTGCAGGTATTTGTTCTATTTTCAGGCGGCCATTGAGCTCCATTATGTCCACATTGCATGCGCTGTGTATGTGACAAATACACACAGCATGTACAATGAGGACACGATAAAGCCAGACTGGAGAGGTCACAGGTTGCTTCAGAAAGGAAAAAAAATCAGCATCTGGTGGTGGCCCAAGCCCTGCAGCAGCGCTGGGAATGGTTCCCTACTGGAAAAAGAGGTGATGTAGCCAACTGGAATGCCCAAGAGTCAATTGCAGAAAGAAAGAAACTGCTTCAGAGCCAGTGAGTTAAAGGGAGTACATGGAAATGCCCTGAAAGAAGAAAGCATACGGGAAATAATCTAAGTTTAATTGCAATTATCAATATTTCAGTCTAATGGTACTGCAGTGTTACTGGAAGCCAACAGATTTATTAGTGCTTTAGCAGAAGTTTTAGAAATGGCTGCACTTGCACATTTTTTTAAGCACTTTTACTATTACCTGGATCTTTAAAAAACACATTATTGACAACTGCTAGGAGCACTGCAAATTAGGAAAAAAAATTTCCTGATCTCCTCAGCCTTAAGTACTTTGAAAGCTTTTGAAAAGCAGCACTAAAAGAACTTTCTGAACTTCATGCTTCAGGCAAATAAGTTCATAACAAATAAAACTTTATTAAAGCCCACAGATGTTTTTTATGGATATTGCAACTAGGTATTTATAAGATCACATCAGAAAAGATGGGCTGGAGACATATTAGCCATCTCTGACAAAAAATCAAACTATAATATATACATTAATAAAGTTTAAAATAAGAAAGACCAGCAAAAAATAAGATTAAAAATAAAGCAATACCACAACACATTTCCTTCTTCCATCTCTCGCTTTGTCACTGACAACACAAGAAAGATGATGTTTTTCCACATGCCCTGAGAGCTCAAAAAATGATTCTTCCTGGCAATAGGGTAATGGCAGCATGTTTTCCAAAAGAAATTATCTGAATAAATATTTTCCAGAAATTTCTTCCCATTAATACTCCACAGCACAGCTATTCTCATACTCTTCATCAAAAAATAAACTTTCTCCCAGTCAAGCCTGATTCTTGAGAATCAAGGACATCCCTTTACCTGAAAAAAGGTCAAAACCTCACGAGAGAAGGCAAAACCTTGGGTGTTGTGCAAACACAGTTTGTTCAATATTTGGCTTAATTCAGGTTTTCTAATAACTGGGAGATTTCTAAGTCATTGCACTCCTATGTTGCTATGGCAGCATAAGATACATGACAGCAGTTCCTGTGAATGCAGTCAGTTTCCAAAATGCAATTCTTCTATCCAGGTATTAATTCATAGAATGACAAATAAAGTCAGATGAAAATCCTTCCATTCACACCAAACACGGTTTGACCTAAAGGAACTGCTTTGACCATTGCAAAAATAAAATTCCCGGGAATTTCAACCCATCTCAAACGAACTGTGAGTTCAGCAAAACTGCTCCCTTCACTGATATCCTTCCCCAGGTCAGTGAACCAGGCTTGCTCCTGGCTCAAAGGCTGAGGCTGCAGAAAGCAGAAAACCCAAACAGAGCCTCCTTTGAGCAGCCCCTGCCCTTCAAGGTCGCCTGCCTGGGCAGCACAGTGAGAGACCAGCTCCCTGCAGAGACAGCACCCAGCACTGCACAGCTTTCACACCAGGGAGCCTCTGTCCTTCAGAATGCCAGAGGCCCACACAGACCTGCCAGCCTGTAGGACAAAGTATCCAATTTTTTATACTGGATCAGTTAAGCAGATGAAATATATACTCTTACTATTTGAAAAACCATAAAGAACACATTATTATCAACATCATCCATTTCTGTGTCCACTTCAGAAAAATGCTCATATGCTTATGATGAACAGAGGTCTCAATCTCTGCAAGTCAGGAAAATACAGAAGATGATTCAAAGAGCACAAAAAGGTTTGCTAGAAGTAGAGAACTGACATCCTGCTTTGTGCACCAGCACCAGGGGAGGTGGATCCTTCTTTTGCCCACAAACCTCTCTTCCATGAATTCAAAAATTCTGAACTGAATCTTCATAAAATGCCAAAAAATTGTGTTATTTTTCACCAGACCTTTTGGCAGAAGATGATTTAAATTTATATAAAGTGTAGGCATATGTAATTACCCAAGTATATCTTCTGTATCAAGCTGATAATAGGTGCTATTGAATATCCATTACATTTGAATGAACAAATACAACCACTGAATGCCAGAAGTATGTTCAGAATATTTAAAATTTCAGATAGTGAAGCCACTGACATTTTTTGAAATACTGAATTATGAATGCTTCAACACTGCAGGCCCAGGGAAGAGAAAATGATGATCAACTACATCAGTTACAAGCTAATTTCAAAGGTCATTTGAAAACTTTTCATATGTTTCCATAAACTACCAGAAGGACAGAAAGGAGAACAGTCAAAGCCTTCAATGTATGTTAATCCATCATGTTGCCATACACAGTATTCACTTCTCAATTATATAATGCCTGTGCACATTCATGTTCTAATTTTATAAAGGAGGCAGGTCTTATTAAAGCTAAAAAGCATTTCTATCCTACAGGGCAGATTAACCATTTGGTTACTCTCAGACCTGTTCATCAATCACACATGATCAGACTGACAACAGCATTTGGCACTGACACAATCTCTTTGTCTGGACAGCTTCAGCAACATTATAGGGACATTGACCATTTTTTCAATAGAATAAGGAAAATCTTGGAAGGTTTCCAGACCTCTGCATGTCAACATGTGCCCATAAATACCTGATATTTGTCCAGAGACTTCCCAGCCCAAAACTGGAGGCAGGGCACATTGTCAGGGTGCTGCGTTCAAATTCCAAATGGCAGGGAGTGATTGTACCCAGGGCAACAGGAGCGAGGTCCTCGGGCTACAGACAGCTCCAAAGTGCTATGTCAGATCCACACCTCAACATTGAGCTGAAAGTCAAAGCTCCAGCAGCCCTAAAAAGCTGGTAGTGTGAGGGGTCAGAAAGGCAGGAAAAGGCTGAGCTCTCTCCAGGGTGGTGAAGGATGATAAACAGTGCTGCCACCACAGCTGGTGATGGCCACAGTGAGGTGGAGGCTGGAGCAGAGTGTTTAGAAAACCCTCCAGAGCTGGTCACTTTGATCTTCTGCCCAGTGCAGCGATGACAGTGCCATGGGCTCCCCAGGGCTTTCCAAACCCTGCCTTACTGCTGGCCATGCCAAACCCAGCACCTCCACCAGAACTGGTCACATGTCCCCAAAAGCCTCCTGGTTTATAACACGGACATTCAGCATGGTCCATGTGCCCAAAGCTGTTCATACTTCCTGAGCTGAAGCATTATTTTAGGAGAAGGAGAATTATTAATGAAAAGTAACATAAAACTCATTTTTCTTCAAGGGCATGAATCCAAACTCTCACAGTTAATGTTTCCAAGCACCACTTGAAGTCAGCTCAAATTTTACTAATTAATGAGCAGCAATGCTCCTTACCCTTTAAAGCATTCTGGCAACAGAAATCCCCAAATCCAAAGCTTTGAGGACGAGGTCATGCCCAGCCTGTCACTCACCCCAATGCACACACTTCATCTCCAAAGATTAGGGGAGCATTTTTTATCTCTTTGAAACAGTGCAAGGCTTACTTGGAGGGCTGTGCCAGGGCATCTGCTTTGGGACTAAGTGCAAGCCAGATGTCCTCCTAAAAGAGGGGCTTTAGCATGAGCTGAAGCTGCTCTGTTACCTCCCACCCCACAGTGCTCCCTCCCTCACCAGGGAGCAGGGATGAGGGGACACGCACACTCTTTTTCCCCTTTCTGCAGCTCTTTTACCTGCCCTTACACCTCCCAGCTTTCCCTGTTCTTCAGGAGATGGAATGGCTCAGAGTAGTCCAGCATCTACTTTTATGAAAGCACATCATTTCACATAAAAAACAATGTCATATTTAAAAGACAGAAAACAGAGTATTGTGAGATCAATCTAATTTTGTTTCTGCAAACATTAAAAAAACAAGGACTGGGAATATTAAAACAAATCTCATTCCTGCAATGGAATTTGAACAGACTACTATGAGTAAACTGGATTTCAGATAACTTTTTTACCCCCTAAACTGCTGTGCTATCAAGCCTTGTTAGAAATTCCACAGAAGCCAATCCCTAATAGTTTCTGTCTTCTTACTGGGATTTCATCAGACCAAAACCAAGGTAACTTCTGGATAAATCATTTTTTTTCATACTACGAAGCATCTGTTTGAGTCCACTTTTAAAAATAAATACTTAAAACACTCAAATACCAGGTCTATGCAGCCCCCAACATTTTTATTACCATTATAAAGCCTTGCAAAATCACCAAGAAAATATAAGCTGCCATTCCTTCCAATAATTAATTTTTCACACCTTGATTTCATTTTCTTCAACCACATTTCTGATTCTAAAATAAAACCAAGAATTCCTTGCAAAAAGTGACTACAAACAGGCTCCAAATAAATTGTTTCTCCCATCTTCACCACACAAAAGGGCAGAACCAGAACATGCTCAGCCCCTCTCTGAATCCATCTGGTGACTCTGTCAGAAGTTACTGCTCTCAAAAAATACAAATCTGAGTTTAAGCACCATTTTGCACCACAGGTGTTCATGAGGCAAACAAAAAGGTTCAGCATATACAATACTCTCCATTTTCAGCACAGGAGACAAAGTTTTAATGGAGCAGAAGCGGGAAAAGCAAAGTCTCTGCTCTTCAAGCAGAACACCCCTGTGCCTTCAGGGGGAGGACAGTCAAATAATAAATGGGCAAAGCAAAATAGCAGAAAACATAAAAGAAATCTTCATATGCACAATAACCATTCTTTCAGAAAACACTCTGCAGAACATGACTGTTCTGACAACCAGCTACTACCAAGGTGTGCTGTATTTAAGGAGTTTCTATCTGAGCATCTGAGGGCAGGATATCTGCTGGGTGAGAGACCACAGCTGCAAGATTTAGCTGAGGAGATCCTGAAAGCACTGGAGAAGTGCACAATCTTTGAAAGAATTTATTCCTGCACAGCAGGAGAGCTCAAGGATGTGTTTTCACTGAACAATACAAAATGACAGTAAGCAATGCACAGAGAAGTCCATCAAAAATTAACTTTCTCAGAGCATAAAGCACCACCCAGAGAGCTCAAATACTCAGTGCCTTTCCCCAAACATCACAAAGGCTGGGGCAAGAGTCGAAAAACCCCCTGAAACACTGGCCAAGTTTGGTCTTCTCATTCTGCCTCCTCATTGCCAGTGTGTATCTGCCTCCACTCCAGCTGCAGCAGTGGGACACATCGGCTGCAGAAGGAAGAGATGGGACATGCCAAGGAAGAAGGGATGGGCTGGGGGCTCTCAGGGCCTTTGGCAGATGTGAATTGAGCTGCATGTGATGCAGTTGCACCTTTGCCTGCAGCACAGGTGCACCTGAAGAGCCTGGCATTGGATGGACATCAGCTCTAATGCAACATGGCAATCTTTGTATTCTTGAAACACAGCTCAGCATCTCACATTTATGCTGGCAAGGAAGCAAAGCTCTGAAAGGAAGGTCGTCATTTTGATGGCTAGAGCAGATATTGATTAAACACTGAAACCATCTTAGAGATGGTCATAAATACAACAGCTACTTCACAAATACACCTTTGGCAAAATGCTAGCCAGGCTCAGACCTAACAGTTCAGTATTTATAGGCACCCCACACTGTATACTCTCTAGCAACAATAAAGCACCTGAAATGTTCAGTACTTAATGCTTCCTGAAGAAGAAAACTGCTTTGCATAAGCTTCTGTAAACTACATTTTATAAAATCTCCTTAGAAGCCCGTATTTTCTCAGATTACACCATGTTTGGTAAGCTGTATTTTTCAACGCTTTTTAATTCCATTAAATTGCAAACAACAGTGAGATAATGGGAAAGCCAAGGAAATTCAGCGGTGATGTACTACTCCAATTAATTAGAAATATCTCCAAGTCATCATTGTGGAATAAACCATTTTAAATATGCAAGGTTTGCAAGTTTCAGCCATTTGTGTAAAACTATCAAAGACTTTCTTGCTATAAAGCTTTAATTCCCATCTCAGAAAACTTGGAAGCTAACCTACTTTTTTCATTATTAGGTCAGGAAACACACCATACAAATTATCCTGGATGAATGTGCCAGTATTTCCATATTAATAGGTTGCATCCACAATGTATAACATCATCCATTAGATAATAAGAAGCTTTGTTATTATTTTTCAATACACTGGATGAATACATGCACCTAGAAGCCCTATTGAAATGGTAATTAATTATGCTTCAGTAGAATAAACCGAGATGTTGCCTCTGTGCTACAATACATATTTGAGTTATGCTACATGGTGTTACAGTACTTGGAAGAGATCTTTTCCTCAACAATTTAATACTCACAAAACCATCTGGACATCACGTGGTGCTCCTGGAGACCACGGTGAAGACTGGGGAGTAGGGAAGGAAAGGATGAGCAGATTTTAATTTGAACACTTTCTGTTCTGCTGCAGTTGCACAGCAGAATCTGAGTCTCCTCACACCAGCAAGTTAAACCAGCCTGGAGCCCAGCTCAGCAGCCAGGAGGGATTTCCTGCAGACCTGCTCTGCCACTGAGGCACAGCAGCACCGAGGGACTTTTGGTGGCTGCATGCAAGAGGGAAGATGTGTCCCCAAGGGCTAGAAATGAAGAGGGACATGGGATTACAAGGCGAGGTTCTTCTGGACCCCTGCCCCATGAGCAGACGCCCCAGGGAGCCCAGCAGCTCCTGGCTGAGCACAGAGAGGCTCCATGTGCCAGCAGGACAGATTGTGTCTTGGTGACTGCTGAGCTCTCCGTGCACAGGAAGGCTCGAGCCCAACAGCTCCGTCTCTCCCGCAGGGCCAGCAGCTCTGGCAACCTTTTGTCACCCTTAGAGGGACTCACCAGGATCAGTCAATCCCAGAGCCTCACCAGAGTTCCCAGTGCAGGCTCTCCCCACTCTGAAGTGACAGGGCAGCACCCTGCACGACTGTCCCCTGTCACCATTTACAGCTGGCCCCTCTGTGGGGGCACTGAGAGGCAGCTGTCACCACTAATGTCACCAGAACCCTCCCACAGCACCCCCCGGATCTCCACAGGAGCCCTGTGGGTACCATCCTCATTAGGAAGGAATTACTTGGCACACTGGCTTTTATAGCCACAGGAAAAAGAAACATGGAGTTGTCCAAAACAACAAAATACTGAGAGCTACTAATTGTATTCTTCATGGGTACTGGAAAAACTGTCTTTACTGAGTCAACAACACAAAGTATCAGAGGGATACTTTTATAATTCCAGAGAAAAGGTGAAATACTGTATCACACTCAGTGATGTCTTCAAACTAGATGTCTTCAAAACCAGTCTAATCTAAGAACATAGTTTCTCTCCATTATAGTATTCATTTAACTTTCTGCCTTTCACTCTACTAATGCATTATAATTTTCTCAAAAATTATTTCTACGTCACAGCTTCCGATTCAAACACTCTCCGAATTTATTTTACCATGTAAGTTAACTGGAAAAATGCACTTTTAGCATTAACTTCATTCCTATATGGTTCTGTGCTTTCCCCAGTGGCTGCACAATATGCAAATGTGTATTTTAGGACAAAACAAAACCCACTCAAGCAGAGTAAGTCTAAAAGAGCCACCAAGAGCAATTACATCACATACAGTACCCAGTAAATTCCAAAGTACATCGCAGATGGGATAACATTACCAAATGAACATGAAAACCTACTCCCACTGCCCACAGGCACCTTTGGCAGAGCCCAGAAAGACCAGAATGGTCATTCCATCCAAAGACACCGAGCACATTATCACATAAATGCTCTTTTTGGAAATACAAGCATTTACTCAGCAGATCAGGAAGGACAGAAAGGAAAGGGACATTTCCAAGATTACCAAGGAATTGCTGCTGAGCTTATTCTCTGAATGCAGATTTCAAATCAAAGAGGTTATCTGGGGCATAAGAGGCTTTCAGATATTCACTGGAGAACAATTCATCCCAACATCTTTGAAGTAAATCACTATTCAGTTTAGAAAATTAGAAATACATCAACATGATATGAGAGCTGAAAGCAGCAGATGAACTCATAATAGGTTAATAGAGAATGAATGTAAATCAATAATTTAGAGTCACACTGGAAATGGTTAGCTGGGAATAGGGGCTCTTCCAGCTACTGCAATGTCCCTTTTGATATAAATAGTGTCAACTGGTACACAGATGGCTCCACACTGGGTACGTTTTCACACAACAAATTATGCAGTTTGTACATCGTTGTCTGGAATGTTAACTAACAAGGTAGAACAAAGGGCTATAATTTAAATGATCTTTTCATTTAAATTTTTTTTTTCCATTCTAATTTTACCCACTAGGGAATTATCAAGCAATCTGCAGACTATTACATGTCTACACTACTGGAAACATGAAACAGTTTTAGTCAGCTCAGTCTGTGGAGGAATACATTCCCATTGTAAGCAAAAGAAACTTATCAAAGACTTGCCTACTGACCACAAACAAAACCCAGAAGTGCATGGAAATCATCTTGAAAGTTACCACACTAAAAAGCTGTACAAAATAAAGGGTTGTTTTGAAACTGCAGCGGCAAACGTTTTTTACAGAAAAAAAGATGTCAGGTGAAAGCACCAGGGGCTAATAATGCATCCCTGATATTGGAGTACACCTTATTTACCTGACAAAGTATCCTGAGTACGAGTGTAGTGCTCGAAACATCACACAAAAGCTAATCCTGTACTTTACAGGAAGATGGCTGATAAATCAGATTAGCAAACCAAACAGAAGAGGAGACAGAGGCACAGAGTGAGACAGGGATGGAGCTGAGCAAAGAGCATTTCTGAATCTGTTCCCAGAGCTCATCTGCCGGGAGGGGCAGGGAGAGAGGCCATCCACAGGAGCAGCACCCTCTCCAACACACAGCCAGGTTTTCATCCTCTCTCATGTCCAGACCTCCTCTGGAGCCTACCCACCTTTAGTGGCAAGGACAGCGTGCCAGTGTCCCCTGCCCAGCATCCAGCAGCCCCTGCAGGCACTGAAATGTCAAGGTGAGCATCGTTCACTTGGAAATCAGCAGCACATGATTGTGTTAAGCTGCAGCCCTGTGTGTACCTGCAGTACCAAAAATACAATCCTTTACCATGCCAGTCAAAGCAGTGTTTATAGTGGCTGTAAGGAAGCAGCACACCTGAGGTGGATCGAGGTGATGACCCTGCTCCTTCCCAGGGATGGGATGTTTTAGTGCAGGGCCTGATGCTGAGAGCATGCTCCATGCCAGCCTGATAGACTGCCCTTTCCACTCAAAAAACAGGCCAGCAGAATTAAAAATTGATAGATAAATGAATATCACACACCAGCCCAACAATGTTAGTATTAAAAATATTATATGGGAGAAAAAAAGCCTAAAAAACTGTAAATAACAAATCTTATTATCATTTCCAGCCTGCCAAAGGGAAGCATGATATGTCATATTCTGAAAGCTAGATGACTCTGCAGCCTTTCTGGTCCATCTAATGAGGGTATATGGGATGGCAACACCAGCTTTATAGTCATAGAGGGAGCACTTTGGAGCTGCTAAAAGCAGGAAGCTCAACTTCATTTATATTTATTAAGTTTGTTTCTTAGCAATAGACCAAAATCAGATGCCTGAAAATACCTGGTGTGTTTTAGAACTGCAGAAATACCCCACCTCCTTTTTAAAGAGATCTTTCTGTAACACAGAAGGCTACACAAGGAGCTGAACTACCAATGTTTAACTCTTCCAGCTGGACAGTCCGTGTCATGGGGTGTGAAAGCACTGACCAGCTACACTGCATTAATACTTATTGTACAATAAAGCTGTGAAATCAATAATATCTATGGCTATTATTCATCACTAACAAAAAAATTCAATCAACAAAACATCATAAATAACAGGAAATAACCAGATTGCAAGTGTAAGCAGACCAAGTTAGACCATTCATTAACAGCACGTCACCAAAAGGGATTATTCACACCCTGGGGTACCTGGGAAAGCTTTCCACAGCAGAGTCTTCCCTACCACTCAGATTTCTGTATTGGCTCTTCAAAGACCTGTTTAAAGGATTCAGTGGCAGATCATTGTGTGCTGTTCTGAAGATATTCAACAGTATTTCTGATTTTATATATATAATATCCAGCAGTATATTCATCTCTTACCACTTGTTCTTTAACAATGCTCAACATTATCAAAACAAATGCTAGGTGTTGCTACTGAGGAAATCCCAGCATCACTGCAGTCTCAGACCACCAGCAGAGTTTGTGGCTGCACTGACACAAATGCTGCTGCAACAAGACAAGTGGGAAAGGATGAGGAATATTGTGACACAGAAAACTGGGAATTGCAGCAAGTGCCTCTGATCACAAAAAGCCCCTTACAGGTGCCCTTATGAGAACAGATATGCTTAAAACCAGAGGGACAGGGCTCTCCACTGGTCACCACGCATCACTGGGCAGGTCCAGAAAAACCCTGAAGTACTCTGACACTCAGCAGTTATTGCTGACCTTATAAAAATATTTGCTGAGCAGAAGGTGTGTTTATTCCTTTTCATTTTAGATGCAGAAATGAAAAACATGAAGGAAAGTGATGTGGAGAGGCTTCATTATAATCAGTATATAAAAGTGCCACTGCATACTGATAATAACATCCTTCACTCAAGTTTTCTTTCACAGTGGAACTTAAAAGCTGATGCATAATAAGGAAAGCAATGATAAAAAAATGAAGTTTAAATCTGCAAAGATTCTTTGAAAAATTTATGAAACGGGGGGTTTTAAATCTAGCTGTTCAGGCTCATTGTTCTATTATAAAATATTGCCCACAATGTTTTTGTTCTGCTTCCCTTTTGAATAGCAGAAAAGACTGATATCCTTAAAGAGAGGTGCAAGGTACTATTTTAACACCAACCTCTAATGCTTTTTATGCTACTTGCAGAAAAAAAGGAGTGATCACAAGGCAGTTCTCTCCCAGTTACTGAAAGTAGCTGCATTTGACTTCTGTAAAAAAAAAATTAAAAAAAAGATGGATACAGATATAGGAGAAAGCACCATCAATATGAGATGTACTTTCCCCAGATCACAAACCATCCAGGGTAGAATTTCCCTGGCATTTTACATTGGCCAAAGTAATTTTTTGCAGTCACAGAGTAATGTTTTGAACATTTCAAATCTGAAGCTGAATATATTAATGCTTTGAGAAATTTCACTTAATCCCCTCATTACTTAAGAATAATGCTTCCTATTCACTCTCTGGAGAAGTTTGGCTGTCAGAAAGAATAATGATTTCCAGTCTTTTCACAAGAACAGACCAATATTGCTGCAAATTCTGTCTGTATGGATTTTGAGTGGTTACACTTGTACCACATTACAAAAACAGAGGGTGGGTAAAAAGTACAACAGAAGTCAAAGGAAAACAAAATTGACTTGGGATGTGCAGCAGCAGCCCCGTGTCTCTAACAAGGCATGGACAAGGGCACTTAGGGCACAGCCCTGACCTACCCACGAGTTTGTGACCCCCAAATCTGCATTTGGGCTCACCAGAGCCTTGGGAAAAGCTTCCAGCTTGCTCCTTCAGCTGAGCCACCCAGGCACAACAAGCCCTTGGAAGCTCACACCCCCCACTCTCCCCTGGCTGTTCCCTGCCTTTCTGTTTCTCCCCAAGCAACAGCTCTGTTCACCTGGGGTTCAAAAAAATCTTTAGTGACATTTTCCCAAAGACACAAACTGATGGAACACACTGATCTCCTGCCTTCTGCAGCAGCTTTCATCCTTCTACAATCTGTCCCAGTTTAGTGGCCAGAGCTTTTACCATCCCCGTTTTCCAGAGGGGAAATGAGCTACCAGGTGACTCAGCTTCTTGTTCAAGGTCATGTATGTAGGTTTTCACCAAAAAAAAAGGAAGGCTGCCCAGGCATCCCAACCTCTCCTTATCTGGCCCCTCCAAGGGAAGAGCTAATTCCCAGCTAAGTGGCCATCCTCTGACACACTGGGACTAGAAGCTTTCCAGATGTGTCCTGTGCCTTTGTGAATTCAGCAAGTTAACTGGGACCAAAGGTAGAAAAGCCAGTGTTAAAAACTCTGCAGTCCTGCTGCTTATTTTAATGTGTAGACTTTTAAAATATCTTAATTTCATTGAAACTTAAGTGATCAAACAATTTTTTTTCTGTTAAAGCTTCATTGGGATTTCATTCCGTATTCAAAGATCTGAAGTTACTCCAGAATTCATTGTGAATTGTAGAAAGTATAGAAGTAGTTGTATTAAAGGCAAGAGCAGCACACCCATTCTGACTTAACCTGTATGTCAGTGTATTTAAAAATAAACCATAACTGTGATTCACACTTAAGAAGGATTTTGTAGGGCAGCAAACACTTCCTTTCTGCCCGCAGGCACTCAAAAAAAAAAAAAAAAAAAAGAAAATGGTGTAACCAGAAAATCCTTTATAGCCTGGAAATTTAACCTGAAAATGAAAATTCAATGGCTATCCCTTTCCAGTGCTTTCTCACATATACTTAATTCAACAAAGCCCAGAACAAGAGGTCAAAAGATAAACAATATCACAAGTGTCTGTGGTTTGTGCATCACATCAGCATTTACTGCAGTATCTGCAGCAGCAGGACAATTTCTGAGACCAGAAAAATATATTGTGGCAGTGCTGTCCTCCACCCATCTGCTGGGATGCAACAAATCACCTTTCACTGTTTTGTCTGAATTTTAAAAAAAATTTAAAAGCCCTAATATAGAAGCATTGCCTGTAAGAATGAATTCAATATCTGGATAAATGGGGAAAATACCTTCCTACCAAAGGACAGCAGGTCTGTCAAGGGACCTGGTGCTTTATTGACAGCTGAGAGACCCCTCAGAGACACTCCCATCCACCAGGAGACACACGAGGAGCTGGGAGCGGGATCCAGGCAGGCAAAGAGCCTCTCCAGAGCAGCCACGGCTGCACCCCTCGTTTGCTTGCAAATTATTCTGGAAACTTTCCCCAGCTGCAGTTCTGCTCCTCTAGTTTGCAGGTCCCTGTATAAGAATGGAAAGGGAATCTGAATGGCTGGCACTGAGGTTTTAGGAGTTCTCTCTGCTGTTGTGTTGTATTAGGTCGCAGTTGGATATTTTTTTCTTCTCATACTGCATAATGTACAACAGAATCTACAAAACTCCCATGTCCTGCTGCAAGATTATGAGATTCAAAGCAGTGGAGTTCCTTCCTCAAAAGATGATTAATTTACCACCAGTTAGTTTAGCATCATTGTTTTTCTCTTGCTAAAAATAAATAAATAATGATGGAACAAGAAAATGAAAAAAAAATTAAAAATCCATCAACCCAAAAGAAACCAAGAAACATTTAAGAGGTTACATTTATCGTTCCAGCTGGCAATGAAGACAAGCACTTCTGACAGTTTTATAAAACCCCAGAGTGAATAATGGCAACACAGCTCACCACAACTACTGTTTTTAACACTTCCTGGAGAACTTGTGTTGCTTCAGGGTTCAGTGAAAGGAGATGCCCCCCATCCCACACATTTTAAAATTGCAAGGGAAGGCAAACACATCCCTTCATACTTCCCAGAAAAGCTACATTAACTGTTTATTTATGTGGCTCAGATCCTGGGAAATTGAATTAGCTTTTTGGTAATCCCTTTTGCTCTGAGAGAGGTTGTGGTCAACCAAAACTGATCCTTGAAAACAGCCAGGGCAGTACTTGGCATGGCACACTCCAACTTCTTCCAGGAGGCATCTCTCCTCCTACTGAATCTCAGATCAATTGGAAAATTAAAACATTTCAGCAGCAGATAAAACCACTACCAGCAAGACCCAGGGAAAGAGACTGGGCAGGCAGTGAACAGGAAATCCCACTGGTGTGTGCTGTCTCCTCAGGTCAGCTTCTTGCAGTGAGCACAGAGCAGCATCAGGGCTCCCAGCTCTGCCTGGGCCATCCCAGGGGATGGAGAGGCAGCGAGGGGAAGGCAGGGAGAGAGGACAGGGATGGCAGCAGCTCAACTCAACCCAGAAATGCCCCTGCTCTAATGGATCTGGGGAGGGAGGGCAGCAACACTCAGGAAGCAAAAATGCAAAGGCGAGGCTTTGAAATGTACTTTTAAAATTAAATAAATGAAAAGAATCTTTTTATAAAAAATGTAAAGCAAGAAAAAGATCAAAAACAACCCAGTAGCATTTCAAAGTTCTTGTAATTAAATAAAAGGGGGTTGGGTTGGTTTTATTCTTTTTTGCTTTTAACATTTATGCAGCCTATGTAAGCTCATGATTGGTGTTTGATTTTCCTTTTATATCTATTTATTTAAAGCACTAGGCCTCAGGTCTGGAAACCATCAGCCACAGGCTAGTGACTCTTCAAAAACCCAGCTGGCCAACAGGGAGCCATTGAAATTTTTCAGCTGGCACATTGTCACAGATTGACTTGAGAAGTTCTCTCAGCACCTGAACCCTCTGCTGAGGGCAGTGCTCCCTTTGAGCAGCCACACCAGGAACATCCCTGTGGCTACACAGGAAGGGGAGGTCACACCTTCATTGTCTGCAACCACAGCAAGAAGCACCTGGAGGTGCTGCTCTGAGGGTGAGCAAGGTGCCAGCCCCTTGCTCCAGGTCTAAATGCAACTCTGCCAGGTAGGAAAAAGTGAGAGTGAAGGAGAAACACGGACACAGTTTGGCAAAAATTGGAGGTGTTACAAAGAAAAATGGTTTGCAGTGCTCTTGTTTGTTTTAACAGAGCTATTATACCTATAAAACCCCCAAACAGGTTTCATTTAAACACCATGCAATAGCTCAACAAAATGCTGAAGTTCCATAGAGGAGGGCCAATTTATATAAGTATCTAAATCACTAGGATTTCCCCAGACATTCACATTAAGCTAAAAATCTAATGTTAAACACAATTTTAAAAGAAAGGGGAAAAAAAAAAAAAAAACCAACCAGAAATCTGGTGAGTGAAGAGATAATTCATAAAGACAACTACTAATTTTTCCTATGATTCATCCAGTGAGTAACCCCCACAGCTGCTGTTCTCCAAGCAGCAAGGAAAAGTTGATTAGGGTACAAAATAGCTGCATGACTGAAGTTTTTTTAACACTGGGGGATCTGCAAGAAGTCTAAAGCAAGGAAAGTACATCACTAAACCCTCATGGAAGGTCAGGGAATGCCCCATTTCTGCAGCAGATTCTGATGGAGGTGCTGCCTCTTTTGCCTACAGGACCAGCACCTCACAGCACCAAAACTTCTTGCCTAGGGCTTGCTGCAAAGGTGCCAGTTTACTTCTGTGTATTTTGCTGTTCCCCTGCTGTGCTACCACATTAATACTCCTGTAAATTCCTCACCTGAGAAGGGACTGCGACTTTTAACTACTATTGCTGCCAAGTCTCTCCAATAAAAGGCTTTTCTAATCTTAACAATTTTCTAATCTTACTATTCCAACTCATTAAGCACTAAACTTTCTGAATTCACTGTGGGACATAGATTTTGCTTGTTTAGGGTGCATGGTCTCAAAAAGTAATGGTCACACAGACAGGAAAAAGGAAGACAAGAAAAAAAGAAGAGATGGTTTTGCAGCAGAAAACCATTTGCAGAGGAACCAAGTGCAGAGCTGGACTCACCCAGAAGAGAGTTATTTCAGAACTGCTCACAGGGTGTCTGCCCACTGCTGGAGCAGCAACAGAAAATGCAGTTATCATTACTAACCCACACCAGACACCCCAAACATCTCCCTCCCACAGCTCTCAGCATTAAACTCCAAGAGATATTCAAGTATGCACACACACAATAAAATAAAATGCACAACTCAAAATACCTTTTTAGTGCTCCATTATCTGAGCTGCTGGGTATGTTACTGCAAGTCTCTTCTTCCTTAATTGCCTGTTGCTAACAATTCCTTACACCCAAAGCACTCTGAACCAGAGGGTGTCCTTGTTAGATTTTCAGTGTGAGGCTCCTACCCTTCTCTCACACACTCGTGACATTTTCAGCACAGCCACAGCTGGTTTGAGAGGCTCAAACCTCACAGCCAATACAAGTTACCTGCCCAACCACCTCCCAAGGCATTCCCACCTGAGCATCCTTAGTAACAAGCTGCAAATTGACCTGCTAACAGGACAGGCTGTTGCTGGTATGGGAGAACATCCTGACACAAGCTGCATTCTAGACAGCAGCTTAAGCATCCCACAGAAGATGCAGTCTGATGAAAGCAGGAAGGAAATAATTGTTGGGGGGAGGGTGGTTTAAGCTGAAACAATAATATTTTAACATTTTTCCTACAGAGAGTGTCCTATGTGCCTGCATGATGAGGGAGGCAGAGAAGTGAGAGGCAGAAAGCTGTTCAGACACACAGACACAGAAAAACCTGCAGTAGAGAAGCCAACCCTTACCATGATTTGAAATCAGGACATGGAAGTGGGGACCAGAGATACTGCTCTGCCTTGGCCTGCAGGTGAGGGGAGGGTGGTGAGAGGAGTGGTGTGAAAAGGAATGGTGAAAAAGCTGAGCCTAGGAGGTAGCACAGATCAAAAACTGGTGCCTGACATCCTATTAAATATATATGAGCACAGCCAGTGCCCCAGGTATGGCCCCTGCAGCACTTTGGGATGCTCCTGGGAGAGAACAGCAGCAGCTCTGCCCTGGCTGAGATCACAGGGTCACAACACTCATGCAGTGATAATGCTTCATCCCATCCATCCTCTGGAGTGCTGCAACTGTCACATCCAGGCTCATTTTGTGGCAAGTTTTTAGAATCTAAAAATGACTCAAAGTTTTCTTCTGTCCTTTATAAAGGAAGTGGTAAGGTCATTCCATCTTTTAAGCTGCAGTTCAAAGTGGATTGAAGGACTCCATCCCAACCTAGGGGGCTGCTGGGGAGACCTCTCCAACAGCTGAGCAAGGATGGGAGAGGAAGGGAGCTAGCTACCAAAGTTCAAGGGGAGAAACAACTACCTGGGTGAGGAAAGAGCTTCCCAGAAGGCTGGGAGAGCCATGCAAGAGGTGACTGAGAATCATCCCAGCCAGAACAGGAGAAAAGAGAAGCTATCAAGACACCCTGCTCAGAGCTGTAAAGCACCTGCCCTGTGCTGAGTGGGCACAGTGGGAATGCTGGGTGGTGGTTCCCCTTCCTGCTTCTCCTCAGCTCCCTGCCTGCCTGCAAGGAAGGGACTATTTAGCTCACAACTGCAGAAACAAGCAGGGAGATGTAGAAACATCCTTTTTCTCAGCTTCTCTCTGTGCTCTGACAGAACATTAGTGCTTTTACTGAACAATTTACCAGCACCAGTAGTGAAAAGGAAGAAGCAAGTCTGAGTGGAAGGAAGAACTGAAAATAGAGCCAGCTGGAAAAAAGATTTCCATAAAGCTAATTTTTAGCCAAAGCCCTCTTTTCCTCCTCCATGTACATCTCTGTAGGAGATTTCTAATAGTAATTACACTAATGAATGAGTCCATGGGAGGAAAGGCAAACATGCACTTCAATACTTGGTCAGTTCTAGCTGATACACTCTCCAAAAGAACAATATTTAACATTTTACACAAATGGCTTGCATCCAGTGACTAATTAATCTTCTTTACACAGAGGCATGTGATTTTTTTTTTTCCTTAATGTTAAAAAACCCCAAAAAGTGCACCATCTCTTGCTAATCTGCAATTACAAAGTATTCACTTCTTTACCAGAGAACAGGAATGCTGCTTTAGAACCTGATGCTGCAGGTCTGCTCCAGCTCCACACTTCCTATGAGGACAGTATTCCCTGAGTACCACGGCTAACCACTGCCAGCTACCCAGAGGAACAGACATTCAACAAGAAATTAAGCCCCTTAAAACCACTCAGAGAAGCTGTTTTCCTAGCCTAGTGTCTCACTAGGGATGGTGATGCTTATTTCCCCACAAGGTGTAGATTAAATTCAAGCACATTGGAACATACAGCAGTATTTATCATGGTGACTTTTCAGCCAAGAATTGACATGGTTTATAGTCACACTTCCATAAAATATTGCTGCTTGCCTATCAGGAGGAGACCAACTCCATCCCTGAGGCAGAATATTCTCTGAGGGCTGATACAGCTGTGTCTCCAAAAAACTCTGCACACAAACACCTCCAGACAGCCAGGAGAGGTTTGAGAGGCTCTTGCCCATGGCCTGGGCATGTTTAAATTGATCTTTGTTGACAGTAGAGCAGAACTGTGTGGAGCAAGCAGAAGGGACAGTTTAGATGCTGTTTCCAGGGCAATAACAGGCTCCAGTATCACGGAATGGGTCATCCCAAGAATTGGCCCATCGTTAAATATCCCCCACACACCCCACTTTTGGCTCTCCACAGAAATCAACCTGACCCACTCTGCTCCTTACACCCAGCCCAGTGCTCAAGGAGGGTCATCAGAGATGAGTTCAAAACCCATAAAAAGACAGCAGCCCCAGCCCACATGTGGATGTGCTCCTGCACAGAGATGTCAAGAAGCCTGCAGGGGATCATACACAGCTCTTACATGGCCACCACGGCAGGTAAATGATTTTTCTTCCAATGGTTTGAGAACATGTTTTGGGACTTTACATTTCTGATGCAGTAATTGTTCAAATATAAAAGCACAGGCCATATGGCACTTCCTAGAACACAATTCACTTTCTGGGCAAAGCTGCAATGAATTTAGGTAATTTTTCATGAATATGTAAAAAGGTAATTTTCAAAGATTCACAGACACTTCATAGAAAATATCCTTCCTAGCCAGAGCAGGCATTGACCATCAGGCAGTGACTCACATCCTGCACACTCAGGTTGACACAAATTACTTGCAGCTCTCCTATATGCAAAGTGAATCATCCTAAAACTTGTCAAATTGCCCCAAACTCTAATGCAAGTCACACTCAGAGCTACGACACTGGACAGCAAATATTAGAGCTGTTTGCTCCTTGGAAAAATATTTTTATCATCAGAAGTTTATTATGCAAACAGCTAACATCTTCAGAAATTTCCCTGAGGTTGAAAACTAAACAGGTAAAACATGTTTCAAGTGTTAATGCGTTTAATATCTCAAAATCTTCATTATAAAACCATAATGATGCACATAATGCACTGTAAATCATCATCCAACAGAGAGGCAGCATCTCTCCAGAGAAGGTGTGAGTGCAAAGGCACAAGGAGATACATCCAGAACAGCACCACAGCTCTCTGGCTGAGCAATCCCAGCTTTGAGAGGAGGGAATAAGTGCAATAGAGGTGCTGGGATCCAGGCAAGGAGGCTGAGATGGGATTGGGATACCTCTGACACACGCTCTGAGCCTGGGCCTGATGTGGACAGATGAGCAGAAATGCTGAAGGTGAAAAGTAAAACAGGATTAGGAGTGAACATCTGGCCAAAAAAAATAAAAATCACAGGATTTGATTTGAGGAGCCCAACACACTGCTGTCCTTGAGCAAGATTCATAAGAGATGAAGGAAGTCAGCCTGAGAGGTGAGCACAGAGGCAGAAAGGGCTTCAAGGAACAATGACAGAGACAGAAGAGATGAAGAGAAGGGCAATTGTCAGTAAATCAGATTACAGGGAGCACAAATCCTGCCACAGGACAAGCAGAAGTCTTGGTTTGTCTGACCAAGCAGGAGGATTCAAGGAATGCCTCTTTTCTGGGGACTGGTTCAGGACCTGCTGGAGGCAGCAGCCAGGCAGAGGTGTGGGCAGGGAGCAGGAGGGCTGCCTTGGCCACAAGGACAGGGGGTGGCTGCTGTGGCCAGAGGGCACTTGGAGAGGAGACACAGAACAGGAACACCTCCAGAAGCTGCAGATGTGAATAAAGATCTCCAGGGATAAAAGTGGAAGGTGAACCACCAAAATGGACAGACTCTCAAAAAACAAACTAACAAAAAAATACAGAAAAAAATAAGACAAAGGAACAAAATGAAACAAAAAACCAAACAAATAAAACACAAACAAATGAAAAGGCTGAAAATTAGTCTACAAAATTATGAAGCCACTGCTAAAACTCACGGGGGATCATTGTACTCAAACTTCTGGGACTGCTAAAGCTACATTATTTAAAGATGGTTTGCAAATACATTACAAAAAGTTGCACACAGTTATTGACTGAAGACAACTTATTTTTAAATGATTGTTTGAGCACACAATTACATCAATGATTTCACTTTACAGTTTTCCAAAAACTACAAACCTTTTAGTCCCAAACTGTGAAATTAAGCCAATGAACACTAATATCTCAGAAGGAAGGCCCCAAGTATACAGAGAGGGACAGTTTAAAAAGAAGAGCCAGAAAAGTATCTGCAATGATGGTGAGGATCCTTCTGGGACCTCCTGCAAGTCAGAGAGGTTAGAACCACAGCTTCAGATGTGGGAGGAAGGTACAGCTCTGATGTACACCATACCCAAATCTGTATCACTGACAGAGTCAATACCTGCTGGACTGATCTAACAGCCTGACCAAGAGGTCCATTCTTTCTTCGCTCATGGACTGGAAAGATTTTCTCCCTGCACAAAACAGTTTTGGCTTTTTTAGGAGAAGCAGAGAGTTTCAATTGATCTACTTTGCTGCCTGTTCTACTAAAGAAATGCAACATCTTTTCCCAGCTGATAAAGAGGTCACTGTCTGAAGTTGACCTGCATCCATGGACTGCTTCAATTCAAATAAGACAACTGTATTTTATATTTTTTGAGCATCTTACTGAAGCCAGCATCAAAGAGGATACTACAGGCAAGCACATATTTGGCTTTGCTCACAACTTTTCATCAGCAGATTTCAGTGCTGATCAAGATGATTTCATTCAAAGAAGTCCCTCAGCTGGCCCAGACTGATAAACTGCCCCATATTCTGGATTCCTAAATCATAGGAACATTTGACAGGGCTTCAAAGTCACTTCTTATGCTGTTCTAGAAAGTCTGAATTAATTTTTTCCTCCACTGCATACAGAGAAGTACTAATTCTTATAACAGCTCCAAAGAAATATCACAGGATGAATCATCTAATGAATTACTCAAGTATGTGATTCTCTCACTTTCTACTGCAGCTCCCTACATGCTGTTCTATTTCCTTCCCCTTGTGGCTTATGCAGTACTATAAGCCAAAGCACGAGTCTTTCTGTTCCAAAACAACATCCCAGAAACCTCAGACAAACACTGCACTTCACCCTGGAGATGGCTTTCACAGCAGACTGTGCCCTGCAGTAACCCCCAGGATCCTGCTG
>JACBWW010000039.1:2972328-3010898 GCA_020086605.1 Lanius collurio
GTTGTTTAATATTTTTCTCATTCTCCTTGTTAAAATACTGCTTTAAAAATATTTGGCATGTCTGGAAAATAGCAGCATAATCTTAATCTTTCCCTCCATCATCAATTCATTGAATTATGTCTTCCCCTGGTTCTCAATCAATGTTCTGCCCTGGTGCCTCAATGTCAATTGTGCCATTAGTACAGCAGCTGGGAACCAGGGCCCCCCTGCAGCATTAACTCCGTGTCTGAGTGCAGGGAGAGGAAAAAAGGCAGGCCCTGCTGCAGGGTTAAAACCAGAGCCAACAGCAGGTGGGAAGAGGAAAGGGATAATAAAAATAAAGACATGCATAATTCTTCTCCAATCAGAAACAGCAATCACAGCTCACCACCTGCTCTTAATGCTCTTTTTCAGTGGACAAAGTCATCAGAGCAGTTTGCAGATAAACACAATTAGTTGTTTAGTTTAGGCATCCGTAGAGATTACGGGGCTGTAGAGATTACTGTGCAAAGAGAGCAGAACACATACATGTGGACACAGCAGTCATGCAGTGGATGCTAAATGTTTTAAGGGGATTGCAGAAAGGAATTAGAATATATAAAGAGATGGAAAAAAAAATGAGAAAATTAATCACAGAATAGAGGGATGAATATCAGGCAAGATACAGGGGTTTATCTCTTCCCATTCCTGGAAAAGCCACTCAATGGAAATGATTTAATCATCTCCCTAATCAGAGCAGGAAAAAACTCACAGACATACAGATATGCCTTTTATGCAGCAGGAGAAAGACCAAAAGTCTTTTCTCATCTCCAGTTTTAATGACAAATACAAATTATGTAAATTATTTCACGCCTGGCCATTTGTGCTATAAGAAGCATGAGCACAATCCCAACAGATAAATTAAAATCCTCTGAGAGAATCAGCTGGAACTGGCTGGGTGTCCCTGCACACAAAGCCATGGCCCTCCCCAGTATTTCCTCTGCTTGAGAGCAAACCTGCCTCGTCCTTTTCAGCCATCAAGTTTTTATTTTCATTTTTCCTGTTTAGCAGGAGGGAACCATGTTGCTAAGGTAGCTTTCTTTAGAAATTAAAACATATAAAGATGCCTTTTTGAACACAATAGGTTTTCCAGAAACATTCCTTTTACTTTCACTGGGAAACCACCACCACATCAACCTTGGTTTGATCATTCACAAGCATATTGCTAAGCTATTATTCATATGCTGGGAAATGTTTTGCTAGATGGCAAGTCTGTCAAACAACAGTAATAATTCTTGTTTGCAACAGCTAGGACACATGAAGCATAATCCCAAATAAAAACTGTTTATAGGGTTTTCTGTCCTGCTCTTGCCAATCACTACATACCAGACTGGTTAGCGCTTTGACTTGTTTTTGTTTTCCTTTGAATGTTTTCACTCTTTTAAGCCTGTTGTCACAGGCACAGTTGACATTGTTTTGAGTTCACCTTTTTATATTTTCCTTGTGGTTTTGCAGAAATTTCTCAGACATAACTGCAGGTTGCTTCTGGCATTCAAATCCCCCCTCTGGTTTACAACAGATTCAGTGCATAATTTTATTTGCCTTGGCCATAGCCTAAATTCTTAATAGCATTTTTTCTTCAAATAACTGTGGATGCTTTTAACCCTTCTTCAAATCTATCACCTCTGAGGTAACAGGGATGAGCTCAGGCCAGGGTGGAACATCAGCCCATAGGTGGTTGGGAGATACAAGGTGAAGGTCAGGACCAGGATTTCTCTTGCCCCTTTCCAGATATGCCTTTTATGCAGCAGGAGAAAGACCAAAAGTCTTTTCTCATCTCCAGTTTTAATGACAAATACAAATTATATAAATTTTTTCACACCTGACCATTTGAGCTATAAGAAACATGAGCACAATCCCAACAGATAAATTGTGGTCCTTGCTGGACCCTGCCCCATGCATTTTACTCAGGATGTCTCCCAAGGACTTCTGCCCCACCACAGAAGTTGTACCACAGCCTTTCCATCTATCTCATTGCTCAGCACTGTCTCCCAGTACTTGAACACAGTCCTACAGGGTACAGGCATGCTCCCACCATGAAGGAAAACATTTCAGCTCCTTGCTGCACACAGATCTGGCACACACACAGTCCCCAGCCATGCATGTGCTGCTGAGTGAGCTCAAAGATGTGGCATAATTAAAGGGTGACCAGCTTTTGTTTGAGCTCATCTAGAATTAATCAAGATGTAGGCATTACTTGTATACAAACCCCCTTTTCCTGAAGCCATCTGCACAATGACATTAAGAATGGCAAGTGAGCTACTGACAAACCATCTGATTTGCATTTGTGGTTACAGCAGAAGGAAATTGTTGGGCTACAAGTAAGCTCCAGAACTGCTTTTTCTCCCTAGTGTCAGCTCAAGAGAAAAACCTAACAACATCCAGTGAGGAAGCATTGGAGATCTATGCAGGATAAAAAGAAACTAAACCTGAACACTGAAGTGCTTCAGATACACAAACCCTTTACAGAGCACACTCCAGTCATCCATAAGTACTTAAATTGTGCATTAGATCAGACCTTAAAAGGAGAGGGGGGGAAGAAAAATGCTAATTGATTAATTTGTGATAACATACACCAACAAAAGTATCATCAGGGGGATCATCAGTGCAGCCCTGACTTCTGCCAGCTAGCACTCCCAGGATTTTCTGCCCCAGCAGACTGCTGGCACTTCCCTCTCCCACCGAGGTCTCTGGAAAGGTGATGTGCAGCAGAGTGCAAAGCCTTCACATGATGGGAAGCAAAGTGGCTGCTGGTATTTCACTTTAAGTGGCTCATCTAAATTCTATGAAATCCTGAATCCAGAATCACCATGTATGGCTGCCTTCATTGCAGATTTCAGCTTTCCCTGTTAGGGCAATACCAAACTGGAATGCCATTAACAAAAAGGCAAAACCACTGAGACCGTTACTCAAAGAAGCCTTTCTCTCTATAACATTAAAATGTTCTGTTTGTACATGATACCATGCACTCCTTTGCATGATTTCTTTTATAAAGTATCTATCACACACTTATTTGAATGCAAGTTTAATCCATATGGTAACTGTGCACAAAAATTCAAATTGTAAGTAGTGCTATGAGTTTGGTTCATGCTATGTGTCTTTTAACATCATATTTAGTCATCTCCCTGTCTGCACATCCTCCTCCATACAATATCACTGGTGCCTTGTGGAGACAGCAATCCGTTCATAGAGATACAGATATTCTACTCAGTAATACCTACTATTTTAACGTAGCTACTATGGCCTGTAACCACACAGGTACAAATTTGGATTTATGTTTCTTCATGCCTTTGCAGTTGTGCTTTATCCCACATTACAATAGTAGGTGACACAGCCTACAGTCATTCAATTAATTAAAGATCACTCCTGCCACTTCAGGCATACAAAATTTGTCTGCTTTTATGCACTCACTTAACACTTAGAGCCCAGCCCTGCTCTCATTACATTTGAAGTTACAACAACAGTAACTCCATCCCTGTCAGTGGAATCACACCACCACGTGAGGAGAGCCTGCCTTTGGCCACATACACAGAAATATAACCACGATAATTTTATTTTAAATATGTAAAATACAGTTTATACTTTAAAGCTAACTACAGCTGTCAACAGGCCAGATGTCAGCTTCATTTCAATGCTGCAGCACCCATATTTGGCACAGAAAGGACTTTTCAAACATAAAACCCCCAAACACACAGCAATATTATACATGTTCAGAGTGGCATTTCCAGTGCATTGCAATGTTTTGGTTATTTACAGTCACAATGACTTAAGTTAGCCCAACCTCAGCAAAAATGTTAACATTGGATGAATGCACCCCTTGGGAATTTCTATCTGTTTACCCAAAATATGCTGCAGGTCTTGTGAGCCTGCATGGCTCCCCTGGCCTCAATGGGGAAACATTTCCTGGGTGTTTCTCAGGGCTGACAGCTTGCTGCCATTACACAGCCAGGCTGTGAAGTGCAAGCAAGGGGAAGCACAGTGCTGGGTTAACACCTACCACAGTCAGCCTCGCTCCAGAGACTGATTACTGGCTTTGGTGAGGGTTTCCCACAAAGGTGGTCAGGCTCTTGAGGTGTGACTCTGGGCTCTGGAGATGCTGAGAGTTTGCACTGAGAGCTGCCCCGCTCGCTGCCTCAGCAGCACAAGCAGCAGGGACCAGGGAGCAGGGGCCATCCAGGCCAAGGTGCTGCTGTCACCCTCTCAGAAATAACATTTAGTGATGCCTGGGGTGCTCCACACGGATGCCCTGATCTGCACAGCGCTGCCCAAAATGTTCCCAACTTTATGGGCCCAGAGGGTGAGGAAGCAGCACAGAACCTCTGCAGCTGCACGTGGAGGGGCCCTTTGGAGAGCTCAGTGGACAGGCAGAGGAGCCTCTGGACACTCAGCCCTGGCCACAGCACGAGCTGGAGAATGCACATGGGCATATCCAGGAGACTTTTCCTGAGCAGGATACGATTCACAGCTCCCATCTCTCTGTCTGGGAAGATGCACTTCTCTTGCCTAATCAAATGAAATAAGCAGTGTGGGATGGGATAAACCAGCTGTTCAGATAATTACAGTGGTATGGGAGAACAGCAAAAGCAATGGATCAGAGGGTCTGGTTCAGGGTCTGAAAAGAGTTTTGATTTCTTCTGTCCTGGTTAAAGAAACCACATTGTTACACTTGTGCATTGGTTGGGTGGTTGGTTGTTGGAATTTTTTTAAGATATCTTTCAAGCCAAAGAATTAATACTTCTGATGCTTCCTGTGGGAACTGAAACAGTTCCTCAATATGGTGAAACAATGGGGCTCCCAGCATGGGGAGAACAGGCAGATCTCAAGTCTGGGGAGAAGAAGTCCCTTGGTATGCTTATAACCACAAGAAGGTCATTCCAATGTCATTGATTAGTCAGATGCATTTTTGCCATTTCAGATACTAAGGGATACAAATCATCCAGTGTCAGAAATCTGCCCAAAAAAAAAAGCCTTGGCAAATGCCAAACTCTCTGTGCTATGTGCAAACTGGCAGACGCTCCAGGTTTCTGCCAACTCATAAAATTACTCTTTTAAAAATAAAAAATAAACAAATAAATAAATAAATAAAATGTCTCAGCCTATTTTTTCCATTTTTTAAGACAAGAAATCTGCTGGATGCTATCTTTCTCTCAGAGAGCTTGGTGGCATAGGTCAGACAGATATAACCTGAAGTAGATGCCTTTTTTTTGCAGTTTTTCTCCCTCAAGAACTTACTCCTTGTTCATATTCCCAAGGTACAGACTGCTCCAGAGCTTGGAGATTCGGGGCATAAGATCAGTCATGAGCTGAGATGTTCATCTCCTCAAGCAACTGAAGGTCTACACGATGAATGATTCACAGCTGTCCTCACCATCGCCTACTCTCTGTCTTCAGAGAAATGAAATCTTGCCTTGGCAAAAAAGAAAAGCAACTGCATTTCTACCTCCTCTTTCAATATTTTTAAACTTTTCTTTCATTCCTCTTGGAAATTAGTTGTTTTAAGAATAGGCTTAAAAACAAGGTTAAAAAAAGAGCATGCAAATACATTTGCACATCATGAGCAATTGCTGAGGTACTTTCATGGCTTTTTTCCTTGTTTATTCCCACAGAGGAAACATTCTGAAAAAAGTTGTTAAAATGAAAAGCAATGAAGTCTCACTGAGGTATTAAATGTTTTTCCATTAGGGGATAAAAACATAGATGAAAGAATTTTGTCAGTATTCAGAAATATGCAGTATCTCTCTGGAAACTTTGGACACAGGAGCAGCTGGATCGAAATACAGAATACAAGACCAAAGGTGGTTAAAACCCAACCCAAATCTAACCCAACCTAACCTGTCTGAGGTTTGAACCCTGATGTTATCCCTTGCTTTTCTCCACTTCAGTGAATGTGGTGCAACAGCGAGACCAAAGGAGAAACATTTGCATCCAAACCTAGATTTGTGCATGTCTCACTGCACAATCAGCAGAGAGAAGAGCAATCTGTCCTTTGCCAAATAAAACAAGCTGTAGTGCCCAGAAGGGCTCCAAGAGCTGCCCTCACAGGGCCCAGCCCTGGGGTGGGCAGTTTGGGAGGGCAATGCAGAGCTGTAAGCTGGGGAGGGACACTGCCACTGCTGCAGCAGGAGCACGCTGTGGAGCTGATGGCTCCTTGGGAGGTTCCATGAGAGGAGCTCAGCAGAGCCCCTCAGTCACTCAGGAGTGGATGCTGCTTCCTGTGCATCAGCTCCTTTAAATGGAAGGAGACAAGCAGGAAAGAAAGGCTTAGAAAAGGAAAACAAGAACAAGTGGAATAAAACATCAATATTCTCCATCATTTTCTGGTCTAGTGGGAAACAACTCTCCAACATTCCTGACTGATGCTCAGGCAGAAACAGGCTTCTAATTGAAGGTAATTTTTCTGTCCCTCAAAAGACAAAAAAACATCTGTATTGTGTTAGTCTGCAAAACAGGAGCACCAAGGGCTGCAACACCAACAACAGCTTCACTCCGAAAAGTTACCCTTACACTCCAATGGAATTGTGTGTGCCCCAGGTGAGAGGTCACAGCTCTGCATATTGTGACTCCACAGTGGCAAATCTTCCTCACACATTTCAGCATCTTTAAGAACAGAGCACTTAATTTGCTGCACAATTGAATCAGTAAATGGGTGAAGTGGGTAAAATTCCCTAGAATGATGGTGGTTTTTTTTCCTTCTTTTGAATAATGCTTTAAATATCGCTACTTATTCAAGGACTCCCTTTAACCAAGGAGAAACTAAAATACATAACCAAACACTCATCCAAGAACATTTAAAGTATCATAGGAAATGCTGTTATATTGCCATAATTAGTCATAATCATGAACTCCCACATTCATCATGTTTCTCAGTACGTATCTGTACTACCCCAGCACCTCCGAGTCACCAGCCCATACTCAGGCACCAGTTCTAAGCTCTTTATAAACACAAGCTAAAATCACTGTCCTTGTTCCCAGTTTACAGTTCACTAATCACAAGCTCCTTGTCTTGCAGGTTTTATCCCCTTGGCACAGTTCCTCAAGCCAGACATTTCTGGCTCTGACCCCAGAGTAAGGTGCCATCACTTATTCAGACTCTCATCCTCACTGTCCACCTCACCTTGGAGTAAGAGGGAATCCTGCAACCTGTGGTAGGAGGTTACTTGAAAATTCATTGGGCAAGCAGCTCTCCATTGTCACTGCAAAAGGATTGCTCTGCAGCTGTAACCATGTTTGAGGGCACTGCTGGCAGAGTCTTCCTTCATGGAACTACTAGTCATAATTTCTGCATCTATGTCTATGGGAGATATGTTTCAGGAAGGCATCTGTTTTTAATACAAGTATTTAAACAAACAAAAAAAAATATCTAGAGGCAAATGTTACATGCAGGAAATTAAATATTTAAACAGCACTGAAAGCAGGACTTGAAATCCATATGTTCTGCAATTTGTATCTTTTTCCTGCTACTGGAACCAGTAAAGCCTCAGAACCTCAGATGAAACCCACAGCTGCTGGCCTCCTCTTGAGTTTTCCTGTATCCAGAGACTAGAGTTACTTTATCAGAAGATGCTAAATTACTCAAGCCCTAAAAAGCCATTCATGGCTGACCACTCCCTAATTTCTCAAGTGCCTGTTTCTTATTTAGATTGTGTAGGGTGCACATTTTAGCATTTGGCTGCATTATACAGATGAGAAGTAAAAGCAAGTATAGGCTGGTAGACAGAAAAAACCAAGCCCATCTGAATTTAGTGATTTGATCTGCCATTCATTTACAGCAAAATTAGCTGCTGCTATCTGTATTAGTTTCACACAATAAAGTATTTACACTTATTTTCTTAGCTTACACTATCTAATTAGAATTCTGAAATAAAAATGGACCCATACAGCAAATAACTTCATTCAAATCCTTTGATACTACAGCATAGCTCGGTATGGCAAGATTTGCAGTGCCACTTATGTAATGCCTAAGACATAACTCTTCCTTCTAAAAAGTTCTCCACCACAGCAGAGGAGACAGCAAATCCACCACACAGCTTTTCTCAGCTCTGCAGAGATGTATTTCCTGTACCTCCTTCTTGGCATTGGCATTTCTGCATTTAGCATTACCTGTGAGGGAAGCAGTTGTGATTTGGGGGCAGGCTCTTGCTCATAAGGAGCTATTCACATAATTACTAGGGTCAGATTAATTCACAGTGTCACAGAAGCTCTGTCTGTGCTGCAAAGTTTCTTAACACCCCAGGAGTGTTTCAGGACTGCCCTGCACATGGGATAGACCTCACCTCACACAGCTTCCCACCACAGCAAGGCTACAGCTTCACTCTCCAGTGACCTCAGCTGCCTTGCATCTCTGGGAAAGGCCATTCAGCTTTTCTCTTGACTACCTATTCCCTAACAGCAGGGACACCTAATAGTTCAGTGTTATTACCATAGGTGTTTGTTCAGTATTGCTGCTGCCACCATTCATAGGCGTGCACAAGCACAACAGCCCTTTCAGAAAGGTAATTTTTTGGTGGAGCACTCCCACAGAGCAGGAAGCTCCTCCAAGCTCACCTGCAGGCAATAAGCACCTTCCCTCTTCCCTTACTCCCTTTTACTGCCAGTGCAGGTGGATGCTGGCAGTCCAGCTGGTTAATTTTTCCTTCAGGCACCTTCAGGCAGGTACTGAAATCAAACTTTTGCAAGAAAAACCAGCAAAAAGTCAAAAATCAAACAACAAAAAGACTACCCAAAAAAATGCCAAAATACTGAGAACCCACCAAAATAAATTATGATCACTTTTTTTAATTAGGTTTTTTTTGTTTGTTTGTTTTTGTTTGTGCCAGTATTTGGAGTGAGCACTTCTATTCAAATAAAAGACGAATAGCAACCACCTGTTACATTCACTTGCCAACATATCTGTATTGAGAAAGAAGCATTTTCTGTTTTCTGTGGCATTCTGATGCTCCAGAAATAATACCAGAGGTGTAGCTGGAATTTAAAGGCAATGCAGAGGTGAATCTCAGCTGACCACATTACCCACTTTGCCAGTCCCCCAGACTAACAGGAACATTTCTAGAACTTCCCCCAGAAAACAGAAGGACCACAACAGTCACCTCCAGCCACACAGATGTGGTTTGGAGCAGTTTTCAGCAGAAGTATGAGATGCAGAGCAGTTTTGCCCCTTCAAATGAGCTCTCATTTTCATTCCCAGCCCTTCACACTGCCAAATCCAGATTTTGTGCTGTGCACTGTTCAGTGGTGTGGACCATCAAGACAAATCTGTTGCTAATGTATAGGTTTGACATTTTCAGATTTATTCAGACATATTACTCATAAAATGGCTCTAACACAATAAAGGACATAATCAGAATTGTCTGTTCCCAGGATGTTTGGCACTTCATAACTCAGATGCTTTTAACTCCTCAATAACTCTTGTACATTTGGGTAATTTGCTGTGGTAATATATAATCTTGCCTGGAGGATTCATACCTTAAGAAATCTAATAAATTCAATAGAAACCTGCATAGCCCACATTTACTACTCATCACTCCCTTTAAAAAGCCCATCCCAGAGTGTCAGCACCACACGATCTCATTGTGTTGCTGTGAGGCAGTGATGATCAGAAGAGCATTTTACTCCAGGTTTCACCATACCAGAGGTGGAAGTGGTAGCTCATCCTATTTCCTTCCACTGTTCCCAGGCCTCTCCAGGTCAGAGAGAGCAGAGCTCACTTTAGGCTCACAACTCAAGGTAAAATGCACATTCCAACTCTTCTTCACACCAGTCAGACGAGGAGGCCAAAGCCAGAAACAGAAAGAAATTACATACCTGGTCACCTCTACACACAAGTCAGGGCCAAAAGAGAGGAACCAAACAGGAAGGGAAAAAAATACATCAACACAGTGCTACATCCTCTGTGACTACAGGACTTCAATTTTCAAGGCAATCTCCTCAGCACCACTCTCAAGTGGTGCAATCACCATCTCTGGAATTGTTCCAAAATGTGTGGATGTGGCATTTGAAGACATGGTTTAGGGTGGACGTGGGTGAGCCACATTAGGAGTGGGATTTGATGATCTTAGAGGTCTTTTCCAGCCGTAGTCTGAGAATTCCTATGCCAGCAGCAGGGCATCAGTGCAGTCTCTGCCTGTGCAGACCGATTTCGTTTGGAAATGAGTCCCACCTGCTGATCTCTGGCATGGGACACTACAGTGTGGGGCACCCCAGCCTCCTGACAGTGCTTCACACCTACCCCTTCAAACAAAAAACTGTTCTCTGCAGAGACCTCGTGGAGTGTATGAGCTGAGGGATGTGCTATATGGAAAATTCAGTGAGTGCAGGACCCACAAAAGCCCAAAGTGCACCAAAGGCCCCAATAAATGCCTTCCCATGCCTAACAAAATTCAGCTTGCTACTTCATAATTCAAGTTCCTGCCTGCTGGTAAATAAATACCTAAAAGTAGCAACTCACAGAACCACAGAGTCTCAACATGGTTTGGGTTGGCAGGGACTTTAAAAATCATCTTATTCCAACTTCCCTGCTGTGGGCAGTGATGCCTTCTAGTAGACCAGGTTGCTCCAAGCCCCATCCAACCTGGCCTTGCACACTTCCAGAGGTGGAGCATCCACATTTTCTTTGGTCAGCCTCTTCCTGTGCTCACCACCCACACAGTGAGGAATTTCTTCCTAAATCTGATCTAAACCTTCTCTCTTTCAGTTTGAAGCCATTCCCCTTGTCCTATCACTGCATGATCTTGTCAAAAGTCCCTCTCCATTTCTCTCAGAACCCTATCAGGCACTGGAAGGTGCTCTAAGCTCTCCCTGGAGCCTTCCCCTCTCCAGGATGAGCAGACCCAGCTCTCTCAGCCTGTCCTCACAGGAGAGGGGCTCCAGCCCTCTGAACAGCTTCGTGGGCTGCTCTGGACTCCCTCCAACAGAACATCTGCTCACATGTCAGGCTGCTCCCAGCCAGGGCTGCCCAGCTGGGCAGCTCCTTGGCAGCTTTTGCCCTTGGAAGGATCACTGTGCCCCTGACATCTTGTGCAGGAATGCTGAACTCGTCCTGAAATTTTAGACAATCAGTCTAAAATTTTCAATCTAAAAAGAACATGATCCCACAAAGAGAGCCAAAAATTCAGGTCTCATCAGTGCCTTAATTACACTGGGTTATTTGCCTTGTTTGCAGCTTTACCAGTATGAGATAATTACACTTATAGGAAAGCAATGCTTACAGTTGGAAACACTAACAGGAACAGAATTTATAATGTCAAAATCCATGTAGAGAGTGCTATTTTATTTCATTTCTCCTCTATGAAACACTTCTGCAAGAAAACTCTAGTGCAGACAGCAAGGGTCCATCCTCTCTGAGACTTTCCCAGCACAGTGGTGACCCAGACTGTTCCCATCATCTCTGGGCACAGGATTCCTCCCATCAGTGCCAAGTGGCAACCTGAGGCCATCTGTGCTGGCCAAGGTGCCCTGCATAGCCCTTGGAACCTGCCCCACCTCTTGCAGAAAGAAAACTGCAGCAGAGGCTCACTGCTGTGAGGGCCTGGGTACTGATGTGGAGAACTGGTGAGAAAACACAATATTATCCTTGCAGTACCATACAAATGTTATAAACTCCACACTCTCCTAGAAAAGCCAGTGGGAAAAGCCCCTGCATATCCAAAAACAGGGCTAAAAGGATGCTGTTCCATCTGTCTAAGCCCTACGTCAGAAAATTACACCTTTTCAAAAAACATAGGGCTAGACAAACTACTCTATTGTAGATAGATTTATTTGTTTCATGAACCAGTTGTTCATTTATTATGAAGTAGATATAAAAGAGTATTAGAAAAGAACTTCCTTTAAGACATTTTTGATAAATTATTGAGCTTCTGAAGAGCTCTGGAAGCACTCACTGATCACTAAGCTCCTTTTTAGTATTTCCTCAAGTATTCACCTATTTTCTTTCTGTGATTTTTAATTCAAATATGTAAGTGATGATGATTTTAGGGTCAGCAAGCACACCAATAATTCATTTATCAAGATACTTCCCTCATTCTTCTGTATCTTAGCACAGAAAGGTATGGACTTTTGTTTTCTTTAGGTACTAAAGATTATATATGTAAACAGCAACACAGCTAAGAGTAGAAGTCACTGAGCATGGTGTAATTATGTATGTAAACAGCATCAAAGCTAACAGTAGAAATCACTGAGCACGAGGCCATCTGCTGCAATGAACTTTCAGAGCATCAGAGGAGGTAAAATGTTGCTTTGTCATAAATTTCCATGAATTTTCTTACAGCAAAACCTTATGTTTCTGTCCAGCATCTTCTCAGAGACAAGAATCCTTATTCATCTCACATGCCAGTCAGATAATATTCCACAGGACAGGTTGAATACTCAGAGTCTGCTACAAGATCTCATGCAATACAATAAAATAGGGTAAGAAATGCAGAATAAAACTACATCAATGGGAAGGTAGCTAAGAAGAATATAATTAAGCAGGCTAGAATTTAGCAAGAATACTCATATTAGCACTTTACTTTCAGGGTTTAAATGATAGCTTGGTTGATTCCACCAGGGAATGCCACAAAAGCTGTGACAATTACCCAGTGCTGGGGTCTCAGGTTTTGATGCCTTGCAGAAGAAACAGCCCTACCCCCAGAGTGACACCACTGTGCCAGGGGAGCCTTTGCTGCTTCCCTCAAACCATGGGTTCAGTCGAGGCAGCAGCTCCTCCAGGCTGAGCCACGAGCTCCATCACCCTCCAGTCCTCCCCAAAGCCTCATTCTTTCACCCCAAGCCTGCAGCCAGGAGGTTCCAGCTCTCATTTTCCAGCTGGGTGTCACACAGCACCCTGAAACAACTGTGTTGTTCAGGGAGAGGTAATGTGCCTCAATCACTGTGACAGACAACAAGAGATTGACCTAATATGTGCATTAATACAGTACCTGTTCCCTTCTAAAAGAGGTAGTTTAGATTCATTGCTCCTGCAGCATATTCCAATCTCAAATATAATTCATTCCACAGTTTTAAGTGCAACAGCTAAAGACATTCAAAAATCAAATCTGAAAAACTTATTTTTGATTCTATAGCAACAAGCTGTTCTCTTCATAGTAAACAGCTCACAATAAAATTACTTATCTCTTTTTTTTTCTTGAGACTTCAATGCAAAGAATTGCTTTCGGACTTGAATTTTGCATGACAAGTTTCAGATGTATTTAAATTTATAAGGCCAAACAAACAACTCCTGAAAACAGTGATTTAAAGTTTAAACACGAGCCTTATGAAATAGATGATATGGTTAGATTAGTTCTCCACAAGTTATAAGAGATAATGCATTCAGTTTAAAATGCCTTAAAGTGTGACATGTCACAAATATCTGCATTTCTGGAAGGTGATACAGTTGGCTTGTTCTCACTGGCTCAAACACACTAAGAATTCAATTTCCTATTACTCAAAACTGTAATTTTTAATTTGCAGCAAAAAAACAATAATTGCAACAACTAATTAGCAACAATGAATGTCTCAGCAGATGCAAGACTTAGTGCCTGTCTCTAATTTCCCATCACATCCTTTTCCCCACACACCAGCTCCCCACAGTGCCCAGGACACACTGGGTGGCAACAGCACCTGCTCAACCTATCAAAATTACCATCCAGGTAACTCTTATGAAAAATGTCCAGCATTCAACAAGACACCCATGCTCGATACTCTCTGAGTTTCCCATTCAAGCTCTGGAGACATGACCAGCAATCCTGGGAGATGCCAGGTGCTGTGGAGCAGCACTCCCATTTCTTCCCCTCAGAACTACTCTCTACTTCCTAATTCAAGAGGCTTTTCTCTTCCAGAACCAACAGCAGAGAATTTTCCTTACTATTTACAGCAAAATGCATGCCACATGCAAAATGCTGCGAGTTTATTTGCTGCTAATCCGTTGCTCTATGAAGTATGAGGTTTAAATCCCTTTTTTTGTCTACGGGAAGCATAAAGAACAAAGCATTATTTGATTGGCATGAAAGGAATTTTCCGGGAAGGAGGAATTTCCCTTGAGCTTCCAGTGTACCCGGGAGGAGGAAATGTGAGCCCTTGAGTCAGGCAGGATCCCAAAATGACAGCATCAGACTTTCAGTGCCACAGGGCACAGCTGCCCCTGTGGTGGGCTGGATATTTGCCACTCTTCCTCCCTAAAAAAGTGTCCTTAATACAAAGCATGTGGGGATTGCATGATTTAGGGAATGCAAGTTTGATTCTGGCATCTACTTATTAGAGGCAACTAATTTAAAAAGGAAAAGACGCTGCAGAACTTTGAGAAAATATCCAGAAGTTTGATTTACAAATCCCTGGTTTCAAACTGGGAAGCACCCTGCCCAACAACACACAAAGAACAAGAGACCAGCAATGGGGAGGATATAACATTCAGAGCTTGGCATGTAGACTGGGTCAACACAAACTGCATTTTTTTTCTTGCCTAGAGCAAAAATCAGCAAGCACACGGTAAATTGGTGCAACATAAAGCAAGTTGCAGATTTACACCACGTTAGCTGCTCATTGCAGCAGCTGCCCTGAGCCCTGAGAGTCAGAAGTCAAGGAGCTACCAGAGGCAGCATCACCCTGCACATCCACCCCCTGCATTCCCTGCACTCTGCTCGCAGAGCCCCCCACGGTGTCTGCAGCAATCACAGTAAGAGCAGGCGTCCTCTGGGTTCCAACACACTGCATTCATAACTCACACTTTTGGCAAAGCAAGCAAGTCTGAGAATCAATGTAAAAATCTCAGCTGAGCTCAATAATCAATAAAGTGTAAATCTCAGCCTTTTGCTCCTGGGATGATGCTTACTTGATTTTTAATTTTTTTTTTAAATTCTTGTTAACAATGGGTTTAATTGTTATACAAGCATTGCAGCTATTGCACTTTATAAGTCTTATCCACCAGTTGTGGTTTTTTTCATGTTTATCTGGGTAAATAAAGCTGAAATTTAGTCAGGATCACAAGACAGGTTCTGATGAACAATCGTCATTCTTATCAAATGTAAATTGCACAGAGAGTGGTTGACTCAAGAAACGCATTGTAATTAATTACTGCGATCATTGTTATTTTAAAATTAATTTTGACAACATCCATTATTGGTAAGCACCATTAATTTGTTCTATTCTCCTGTCTGTTTTTATGGGACACTGAAATTACATATGTCATAAAAATTGTTCATTTTAAAGTATTGTTAAAACTTAATAAAATGACAGTAAAATTATCCGTACTGTAGAATGTATTCATGGTTATGAAAAACTGCTAAATTGCTAAATAAATAACAGGCTCAGTGAGAAGGAAAGGAAATTTTTACTGCAAAGGAATTGATCTATTTTACATGTTACCTCCCCTAAAAAACAAAACTGAGGGGTACAATATATTAAAGTTACATATTTTTGCATGTACATGGAAGCTCATATTGGAAATTTCTATTTTGTGTTAATATTTTCTCCAGAAGTTCCATAAACAGACAATGATCTTGTGATGAGGCAGTAACAATGCATCTGGGGGGATAGCTGGACTATTTTCATGTATCTTCCTTAGAATAAACCAAACTGGGAATTCTCCTGGTTGCAGACGATGAATCAGAGCTGGATTATTTGCCTGCCCCTGGGAATGCTGGCTGTGCATTCTCATTTGTACATGCACAGAGTGCAAACAAACACATTTGCACCACTCCAGCAGCAGCCCCTCTGCTCCAATACAGACCTCAGGATGAGGCACAGCTCAGTCCCCTCCCTAAATTAAAGAAAGACAATTGCCTGTTGACAAAGCATTCAGAGGTGAACAATTCTACCAAACACAAGCAATGCTAGGGGAATACTTCTCCCAGCATTCAAGGCATGAGTGTATTCAAGAACTGCTGTAGAACTCAGCCCAGGTGTCTGTAGACAATATTATTGAAAGAATAAGGATCCTGTGTCAGAAAATGTGCATTATTCATATAAATTAACATTAAATTTAGGAGGGGTGGAATGTATTGGGTTTGTGTGGTCAGGTTTTGGTAGCAGGAGGTGGTGGGGAGGGGGAGGGGACCAGAGATGTGGCTTCTCTGAAAAGCTGCCAGAAGGTTCCCCCTTATCCAACAGAGCCAACACCAGCCAGCTCCAAGAGACCAAGGCTGAGCCCACCAGCAACCCTGCAGAGGAGGAGGGAGAGAAAAGGGGAGTGAAGCAGAGCCCCTGAGGAAGGGAGGGGTTGTGGGGGCAAGGTGTGGTAACACTTGGTTTTATTTCTCCTTCCCCTGGTCTGATTTGATTGGTAATAAATTAACTAATGTCCCCAAGCTGAGTGTTTTGCCCATGACAGCAACACATCCATGAGTGACCCACCTGTCCATTCCTCCACCCACAAACCTTTTGTTACATTTTCTCTCCCCTGTGCATCTGAGGAGGGGAGTGACAGAGCAGCTCTGGTGGGCACCTGGCCCCAGGCAGAGCCAAACCACTCCTGTCCCAATACTAAAACCATAATGGTATTGGATCTTTGCTGGTAAGAGAGGAGGAAAATGGGGTTTATGGAAATATATCAACATAACACATATATCTCAACACAAAACAGTACATGCCCAAACTCATGACATTGGCTTCTCAATATTTGTTTACTCTTTTGGCAATTGTCCCTTTTATTTGCATTTAACCAGGTCTTCTGCATGTCTGCCACATCAATGCAGGATTTAGGTGCCTCTGAAGAATTTCCTTCCCTTCACAAACAAGATGCTGCACTAATATATTTTCCCACCTTTCATTTTATTTTTAATAACCTGTGGAGAGGAGCCTGGGGTATACTCCTGGAAGCACTGGGGCTATTTATTCCACTAGATAAACTGATTCCTAATGATCCAGCTTCAAACAAACTGCAGGAACACTCACACAACTCCAGACACTGACACATTACCTTGTTTCTTTCTCAACAGAGCTGCAAGGCTGCTCTGGAGTTACTGTGACTGTGAAGATGAGTGAGTTGATCTTACATGGGGGGGCTCCAGGCAGACTTGTTTGCTACACCCTGTTCAGATGAAGTTACTGCTGCTACTACATCAATGCATTGCATCTATTTCAGTCAATAATCTCAAGTTGCAGTGAGGAAAGCCTTTTATGCAGAATTACTGCATCCCACAGTGGTCCTTGCAGAATGGAGATGCCACATCCACTGGCAGCACCTGACAGGCTGCTCTTACCCAGGGTCTGAAGCTTAATTTTGCACAGTGACCACCTAAACACATCAGAAACATCAGAAAGAAATTTAGCAGCAAATAAAGAACAGATATTGAGGATATCTAATGAGCCCTAACCTCAGAGCTTTGAGGTCTAGATGGAATTGGAAAGGTCAGAAGATTTAAGGAAAAAAAATATACAGATTCTTTCTGTGCTAATATTATCCCTCAAAAATGGAGTAAAGAAGACAAATTGAAAGTGAACACTTTCTACATTTCCCTGAAGTTCTAAGTGATTTTATAAAACTTGTTTTCAGCCAAAATAAAGACATTTTCAGCTCTCAAAGAATATCTGATTAGTACACTTCAGCTGTTCTATTTCCCAGTTGAACACAATAAGCAAAGACAAGAAAAAAAATCAGTTTAATTAAATATAAAACAGTTACTTCTGAGCAATCTGAAATTAAAATTATTTGCCTAGTATACAAGATATACAACAAAAAACCAAAATGCTAATAAGTTATAGGTCATGTCAATATATCCCTCATTAGCAATCAAAAAAAACCCCTCAAACTTAATAGTTATTTAAGAGTTACTGCATCTTCAAAGATATCATCAGCTTCTCAGCAAACATTTTTTGCTGTGCATAGCTGTACACCTCAGCATCACTTTAACTTGACAGAATTTCCCCAAAATATAGATTTCTTGCAAGCAAAGCGAAGCAGTTTTGTAGCAGACTAGAAAGACATAAGCAACTAAAAATCAGTTTGATAAACTGTTAACTTTATTTCCCAAGTTCTTTTTGTAGAATGAGATGGGAAGAGATTCCTCAGCATACCACAGAAAGTGAAAAATTTTAAACAGAGAAAAGATAAAGCATTTCAAGAATTTAATACCTCACAGAAGCATGTGGCTTACTGTTTTATTTTTCACCTAAAAAATAGCATTCATATTCAGTGCAGTGCTGGATGCAGTTGCTTATATTCATTGGATTTTTCAGTGTGTTACAATGACAGGAGAGAAGGAGAACCTCAGGAAAGAAAGGAGGAAAAAAATACAATTTAGAATAGATAGTAGACTTTCCAAGCTGGTATTTGTTTTCTTTTAGTAGTGTGTTAATTTATGTTAATATCAAGAAGAGGAAACTCCTCACCAAGGAATTTAATAAGAAGGTAATGATCTGAAAAATAATAAAGCAAAATACATACAGATTCTATACTGTACTTTCTGATGGTTGGGGTGCCACCAGTCATGGAAAAAAAAAAAAAAACATTCAAAACCTGCAACCCCAGATTATCAGGTATTTTCATTATTTCAGTCAGTTCAATCACAGGTGAGCCATGACTGCCAGAACATCCACATGAAGGAGAAAAAGTCAGCACTGTGGCACAGTGCAGCTGCTACAACAAAAGCAAAAACCTGTCCCCAGTGTGATGAAGGCAGGACACTGCCTGTAGCTGCAGGAAAACTGAAGCTCCCTGCTCATGCTCTAAACTACACTGGCTGCTCCTTTTACTGTGCACAGGGAGCAACTGTTCCCCAAAAACTGGCAGGCCACTTACACAGTATCTGAACAATGAGAAGAGAAGGGTGGAAAGGGGATATCCATAAAATTCAGGTCCCAAAACCATTGCAAATACTTTCTCTTGCATCTCCTGCATACTGGAATGTATTTCCTTCAATTTTCCACACACAGTTTTTAATTCTGGAGCAAAAGTTCAAGGACCATCTGAACAAAACAAGTCCTGATAGAAGAGTACACAAAGAATGGCACACAGTCAGTCATTACACAGATATTCAAGGAGGCAAAACATCCAACATGATATGCTGAGAATGAAGCCTTTGAGTTACATAAATGAACTGGAATCAGCTGTCTCTTACTCCTCACTCTTGGGTTTACCATGTTTGGATCTGTTGCTCAGTCTGAAATGTGCTGGTTGGAGCCACCGTGGCACCAAGGCCAAGGCAGGGCTGTGCTCCATTCCCTGGCTCCTGAGTGCTCCCTGCCTCATCCTTTGTCACCCTGATTTTTAGAAACCTTTTAGCCTTCTGATGTTTTCATTCTAGTTGCAAGCTTTCCCACACATTGTTCTGTAAACAACTCAGTGTTTTGCATTCCTTCGTAGAGGTGGAGAAAGTTGATGGATTGGTAACTTGTCCAGTGTCATTGGAGAGGTGGCCCTTTCACCCTCCAATCCACTGTCACTTTTGTAAAACTATAAATAGTGGAGTCAGAAAATAAACTTCCCTCTTTTGCTCACCTTCTGCTGATGTGTTCACGTGTGTGTGCTCTCGTGTCCTACAGTGACAATCCTTCTCACACCCAGCTTGTCCTGCAGCTCTGCAGATTTGTTGGCTCTCCATAACTGAAAATGTACATTTGACACAGACCTGCTTTTCCACACGTGCTGTAGAAGGAAGAACCCTGCCCCGTCCTGCCGTGTGCCTGTGTGCATTCCCTCATTTCCATTTTTTGGCCCAAATTCATTTGGTTCCATTGCTGTTGGGCAGTGCAAGCCTGGCTCAGCACTCAAGCATTGACAAGTACATGGATTTAAACACACACCTCCAGCTTGGTGCAATTCCTCCCACACAAATCTGATAACCAGTCATTGAAATCAGCTCCCAAAGAAGAACCAAATTCTCTTAATGCTGACATTTTCATGTACAAGGATTCCTACCTCAGAGATGGAACACAGTAGCTTCCAATACTCTAAGAAACCATGCAAATATAGAGAGTGGACACTCCTAGCCTGGTTGCTGAATGCTCACTTGACCCTGGTAGTATTAATCCTATGGGTCTGCAAGCTTTTGTGATGCTGCTGCCATCAATTCAGAGCAACTTTCATGGGAAATGAGCATATTTTGCACAATAGTTTGAACAAATTTGAGCTAGCATTTAAAGTGGATATTATGAATGCATCAGTTCTACTCTGGTTCAAGGCTTATATCCTTTTATAGTTTAACCTTAGATAAGAGAATGAACTTAGTACAAAATATGCCAGTATTTATTACATGCTAATTTTTAAAAAGCTTAAATAATTTATCAAGGCTTCTTCCCTGAAGAGATGTGTAATTTCATTTTTAAACTGGTCATCACAAAGAATCCCAATACACATTTTCAGAGACATTATCATAGCATTCTGCAACACAGAAATATCTTGCAGGAGAATCTCTAAATGTTTATCTTCTGTAGGCATGGGAAAATAAAGGATTTTGGTGCCGGAGGCATGGACACATTCTTAGGCATATAAACATTTTTGTGCTGAAAAGATTAAGGCTTAAATGGAAACAGCAACAGATGAACTGCACTGATACATACTGGATGTGATTATTTCCCTTCTTAAAAACATAACTCCAACTAAAATTCAGCTCCAATGCAGATTAAATCCAATCTCATTTTTAATGGACAACCAAATACCAGAGTGGATAAAACTTCTTACTTGGAGCTCAACTCCTCCATACCCAGCCCTGGCAGCACTTCAGTGCCCAGCAATGGCACACCAGATAAATATAGTCATCAGTGGGAGCAGTCCTAGCAAGTTTTACCACTCTGTCATGAAGATGACTTCTATTATGGGTTTTTAGCTGTGTTTTTTATTGCTCTAGAAGTTATAAAAGATTAGTTTATACAGGCTCAAGTCCACAGCATTCAGAGAAGTTATTTTGGAGCCCTGGTTGGACCAAATTAGTTTGGGAACAGAGGGGTGAAGCATATTTCAAAAATTAGTATAACTTTTTTGTGGCAGCTGAGTTACCCCTAAGTAGGGGACAACTTTACTTTACAAAGCTATCAAAAGTGATAGCACAAAAAGAACAGTTATATTGGAGGTGACAACAGACTTTAAATAATTACATGTACAATGTATTGCATTGATAACAAATACCATGGACCTCAAAAGCTACAGGTTATCTTATATTGTTCTCAGGGAATATTTAAGCCAGACACATGGGATCTACACAGCCCAAAAGTTTCCAAATGAGCAGGGAAGGCCCAGGATCAAATGTTTGCACACCAACAACAGGATTCCACTGAGAGCTACAAATATTTACTCTGTGCTTCTTCCTTTGAAGCATACAAAGCTTTAGTGTGTTGTGGAGCAGCTGTTTCCCTCTCACACACAGAGCACTCACAAATTTCACTTCAAGATGAACAAAGGATTACAGGATTTGGCTCTTCCTCTTTTTTTTTTTTCTTTTAAGTTGCTTTTATTACAGAACAGAAAAATCTATAGGTTGCTCTGTGGTTCATGCTGGATGTACAGATGTGTACCAGACTTATCACTACTGGGATTCAGTGTTCTGCAGCAGATCGGATTTCCTTATCTAAATGAAATTAAAAAGTAATGGATAATACACAGAAAGAAGGATTGCCTCTTAATTCCCACACTAAGATGCCTGGGGGGTTTTATGCAATCTACAACAAACCTTGGAGCTGTAAAACTTGTATGCAGTCTTTTACATTGAAAATATCCAGGTTTCCACAAGTAACCAAATACTTTGAGGGAAAATTGCTTTGAAACCAGCAAGTCATGATTTTATTAAAAATATTTAAGGAGGACTTCAAATATATCTCTACAGACATTTCATCCACCTCCGCCATGAATGAAAAATATGATAATGCATTACTGCCTGTATAATTCAGCATCATCTGCTTGCTTTGCTTCTTCCCACTGACAGCCAAAAACCACAGATATCTGAGTAACAGCAAGGCAGTGTAAGGGACAAGGCTTTATTTGAACCTCCCAGTCGTATACCTAAATATCACCCGCTCCCAGTCAAGCCCAGGAGAATTCAAGATGCTCATTAAACCTACTCTCCAGGAATTAATTTCCATGTATCTCCTTCTGGAACCAGCTAATGCCACGCTAGCAGCACTCTTTTCAATGATCCTCCACCACCTTCCCACTCCATCCTACTCTGCTCACACACTGGAGGACAAGACAAGCCACCTTAGCAACGCTGGCACCAAAACTTAACTTCCCTTGGCTTTTACCACACCCTGACAATATGTTCAGGGTCACAGATTTTAAAATTATGACTCCTCTCCTGAGAGTGTGATCCTTGGTGGGTTTTGGTGGTTCAGGGCCATATCTACAGCCCCAGCTGGAGCTGTACCTCAGCCCACAACACTGAGTCTGCAAAGCCTACACCAGCACAATTCCCGGGGAGAAGAGGGTATGTTTAGTCACCTTTGTCACCTCCCAGCCTGCTCAAGCTACATGACAAATATTAACAAAGCACTCTTTCACCAAAAGGAGGGGCTTGCTGCCAAGAGATGGAGAATATAAGACAGAAATCCAGAATACCACTAATGCAGGTGACAGTGACTGCATTAAGAAAAACCAAACATATAGGCAAATAAATCAGGCTTCTGAATAGGACCTGAGAGACGAGCAAGCAGAACAGGCATCTGCAAAGGAAGGATAAAAGTCAGCCTCAGGGAGAGCATGGGAAAGCCTCCAAACAGCTTCCTGGCAGGTCCTGCCCCTCCTGGGAGGAACGCTAGCCAGGAGCAGCTGGTTCCAGCAAACCTGGGAGGGAAGTGGAGAAGACAATTGTGTGGGTCATGAGATATTTCTTTTTTCCAAGATACTGGACCTGGATCCCTCCACCTAGTGACTTCTGAAGCAGAGGCTGAGGAAGTCATGTCCTAAAGGGGCAGCTTTTGGTTTGTGGTTAAAAGGGAAATGATCTTACAGATGAGGGACCATTAACTCCTAAACGTTCTTTATCTGCTGTAGAGATGTTCCCTTAGGATAGGAAAAGCAACACAAAAGCAGTTGGGCTCAGAAACAAATGCCTGCCTGTAATTTACTGTCTGTCAGGACAATCAGCCACCTTTTTATTCTTTTGCCAATATAAACTCAGAGTGAGGCCACATCCACAGAACATTCACACCTACTTGGTTTTCACTGTCCTTCCCACTTACCTACCATTGAGCAAGACAAGTGAAAGTTTCCATAGCACTTTTAAGTACATAATAAACCCAATAAGTCTAATAAGTAATGATGCTATTGAGTGCAAATACGTGGCATGTTTGGTGACATTACCATGGCAAACTGGCAACCTCACCCCTCAGAAGAGCATACAGCAACAGCTTTGCCCTCTGCTGCATTGTGGGGTGACAACATCTCTAGGGGCTCCAGCTCACAGACCAGACCATAAATGCAGTGCTTTGAGATCTGTCCACACAATTTGCTGTGCATGATTCCCCCAACTCCTGAGACACGTTTCATAAGGAGTAAACTACAGCTTTAATAGAAAATCAGCATCAAGACTACTTTGAGCAGAAAATTCACTCATTTTTAGAGTTGCTAGCTTAAAATTAACACCTTCCCAAAGAAACCAGCTAATTCCAAGGAAAACAACAAACACAAAAGTCAGCAGTGAATTCAAAAGTCAGTTTTGTCACATTTTCCACGCAGAAATAGCTATTTTGTCAAAGTCATGAGAATTTGACATTGATGAGTGAGATTTTGACAGGAGACATTTCATGCAATTTTTGCCTTTAAAAAGCACTTTTTTCCCCTAGTTATAAATAGACTCAAAACCTCGGAAATCATTTCCGTTATTCTGCGTCCTTGGCAAGTTGTAGCCAGAACCTCAGTCCCAGTGAGTGCAGCAGCACCAGGGAGGCACTGCCCAGCTCCAGGGTGGCCACCACACCCCCTGTGCCCCAGCCTCGCTGCCAGGGGACACCCAGAAATTCAGCCATGCACAAGGAAGTTTACATTGTTTAAAGACAAAAAAACAAGTAGCAGTATCACACATTGATTATCCAACAATTAAGTCCCACAACAGCAAGTGATTTGCTCAGATCGATATAATGAATCATTTGAGAGATTATCAGTTAAAGAACATCTCAATAAGAATAAAACAGAGTGCCAGCAAGACAGTAATAGTTCGGGAAACCACGTTTTTCTTCACTTTGCAAAGACTTCAGATTAAAGTCCAGACTGTACTGCCTAGAACAGCCCTCCTCAGATGTATTTTATTTTTATTTATAGGAAAATATTCATTTGAACATTGACTCTCATACTCTCCCAAAAAATTAGGAACCCACAAGTCAACAGTATCGCACCCAGCATGATGATAATAATACACACACAATAGATTTGCCACCTGAATAAATTTCTTTCTAAGGAAAGGGCTTTCAAAATAGTGGTGTGCTATATCTTTAATTATTAACATTCATAATCAAGAAGCTTTTCCTTCCTCCATTGCAAAGTACACTGCCTGAAGTCAAAGTACACTCAGCACAGCAAATTTTACCCCAAAGTGACAATCCAGTTGCTGTATTCTTCAAGGAACAAGGCAAACTGTAGCAGTGACTGAGGGCAGCAAGACGTTCTTATTTTTTAACAGCAGAAATACATTTTGTGTTACAGTTCCTTGGACAAAACAGCAGGCAGAGAACCGCAGCTGCACAAAGTCTGCAGGCTAAGAAATGCCCCAAACTTTGGTAAAAACAAAACATGAAGGACAAATAAAAGCTGAGGACTCAGTAAGAACAGAGCATATGATAGAATGATGTTGCACAAACCCCCACACTGCTCTCTCCTGCAGCAAAGACTCCACACAGATGCTTTGGGTTCAAGATGTGCACAAAATTTTCAGTAAAAGAACAGTATACACATTAGCATTAAACTAAATAAATGTTTGTGTAGTGTCTGCAAAACAGATAACCCCAGAGATTAAGCAGCATACACAGCCCTACAGAGGCACCCCAAATCAAAGGGATTTCTGTTTGAAGTGGTGCTGAAATTTGCCAGGAATCACATATTATCAATTCTAGGCACACGAACATTACATTCCCAGAAGGCTATGCCAGCTTTGCAAAGTACAAAAAGGTAGAATTTTGTGAAGGAAAAAAGCTACCAAAATCCTGTGTTTTAGATCTTCAAATGTTAAGTTATAAAAATCTTGAAAAAGTCAGATTTTAAACACAACCTGAAAAATGGCAGTTGATATTTGCAGAAGCTACCATTACCTCCCAAAATTTCAGGAAAAAGCAGCTCCCAAGATTTTAGCACACTAAGTTCAGGCAACCATTAGAAAGAGCTCTTCAGCATCAAAAGAATTCCCAAACAACACAACCCCTGAAATGCACCTGCAACAAATATTTGAGAAAGAACTGCACGAGTGACAACCACTATGAAACAAGTCCAGGCAAACATAAGGAAAAAACATCAGTCAAGGGAAGAGCAGGATTTGTCCAAACACAGTGAAAAGTTTAGGGATGGGAAATGGAAAGGGAAACAGCCAAAGACCCTTAATGGAAGTGCAGTAAGTTCTGCTCAGTGGTTCATTCCCTCACCCAGCCTGGGAGCTCCCAGGGACCGCTCTGCTGCTCAGGCTGCAGGCACATCCCAGAGCCCCCACGGCTCCATTTCAGATTTACACTGGGGGGTGTGCAGCTTCCTCTGCACCATCACCTGCTGGCATTTCATTTTGCTTGTCTTATTCTTTTAAATGCACAGACTCTTTTGTTCCCACTTACCTTTATTTCTTGCACCTGCTTCATTCTCTGGAAGCATCTCTGGGGCAGTTTCTCTTCAAGGACCGGTGTAGCTGATTGCACGTTGTGTTTTTGTTACCTGGTGAGCTGCTTTGCTTCTTCATTCCTTCTCATTTCTGGCTTGTTGGGGTTTTTTGCCCCAGCAGGAGGGGGCACATTAGGCCAGTTTAGTTAAATTTATATTTTTCTTATTCCTATAATACCCATATGCTGCACTTCAAGAGACATTACTATTGTTAAAAGCTCTGGTCTTCAATATTAATAGCATCAGCCAGACAAAGGCATCCCAAGGCTTTATTAAGGCAAATGAAACATTTTAAAGCAGATCAAGCAGGGTAGAATACTGTCATTAATATTTTCTAAAAGTACAATTCTGTTTGAATTAAATGTCATCCGTTTGGATTTTGTGACACTGCTGAAATGACCCACATCCTTTGCTTCTGCTGAAGCTTAAGTTTTTTAGTGAATTTAAAAATCTGCAATGCAAGAATTCAGCCTACCCCTTCCCGAGGCAAGTCTGCCCTGTGAGTATTGTACTTCAGAAATCAAAATCACTTTCTGCTTTCCAAAGACTATCATTTACAAACAATTAAGGAAGATGCAGGACATAAACTGATGCCACATGGTCAAGGGTGGCAAAATGCCTGTGAGGAGCTGGGATGAGACCCTTACATGGGTAGTGCTTTCAGCTGAGCATGGCATGGACAACTCAGAAATTGAGAGGGCTTCTCCAAGGGCATTCATGCACAGGACATTTGTTCAGTTTTACCTTAGTAAATGCTGTATAAAAAACAAAACAGAGTAGCTGTAATCTTAGTATACAAAGTGATCTTAGTATAAATTCCTATTTGCAACAGACACAGTGAACTGTAAATCTGATGGCAGTTGTTTAAAGGAAAGTAAAATCTAGGGAAAAGAAACCCTCTTTGGTTTTTTTTATACCTATTAAATCTGTGAGCAACATCTAAGATCACAACAGCTGAAAGTTGCAAATGAAAAAAAAAATTCATTGATTCTTCCTTTCTTCACTTACTTAATATGTACATTTCAAAGGGTTTCTTTAAAGACAGTTTCATTACTTGCCCAGAATATTTAGCTACAGATTTTGCTCTTGGGATAAAACATTCATAAGCATGAGTGAGATGATTTTATATATAGTTAAAAACATTACATCCAAAACTTCTCCAGCCAAAATATATGCTAAGAAATATCAGTGTAAAGTTATTAACAAAAATAAGAAATCTGACCAGCAAAGAAAAATAATTTTTTTGTTTGTTTTTTTTTTAATCATTGGGTCCTGGAGCAATTCTGGCTAGTGGAGTCTGGATCCTTATGGAAATTATCACCTAACAGTGGGATGAGCCCTCTGCAATCATCGAGTCCAGCTGTAAATCCACCATTGCCAAGCCCACCACCGAACCACAACCCCAGGTGCCATGTCTAAGTACTTCCAGGGAGGGTGACTCTAGCACTTCCCAGAACAGCCTTTTTGAGTGCTTGATAACCCTTCTGTGAACAGATTTTTTTTCCTAATATTCAATCTAAAATTCTGGAAGGATTTTCTCCAAAGCTCCCTCACATCAGTGACTGCCAAGTGCTTAGGTTTTAAGGCCAAGAGTAGGGAGTCTAAATATTTAATGTGGTCTTACACATAGTATAACCCAGAAATCTCTAATGAGAGTCTCCTGCAGCTACCCTGGAAGTCAGTAATTTGCTGACCTTCACATGGATCTATTCCTAAGGACTTCTAGTGATGAAGATCCACTCTGTTCTTAGGGAAGACTTTTTTTGGGTTACACTTCCTCCAATATGTATTAGCTTAATTTTAGTTCCCATCCACTGATTTATACAGTTCCACTTCTGCCTATTAGTTTAAAAAGCCTCCTGCAACCATAAATCTCCTGCTGCAGTGTTTATACAGTTCCAATAAGTATCCTCTTAACCTTATTTTAACTAGACTGAGCCTCTCATTAAAAATGAACATTTTACAGACACCAAGTCGTTTTTGCAGAACTTTCCTGAGCCCTTTACAAGTTTCCATAATCCTTTTATAAAATATGTCGACACCAGAGAGGGGCTGAATGTCTAAGCAGTCATCAGCAGGGTGTGTGGGAGCAACAATCCATCCCCCACAGGTACAGCCAAGGGCCACATTCAGCCACACAAAGCTGGAGCTCACACGTGGCTGGCTTTCAGCCTGACATCCAAGACCGTTTCAAACATCATGGCACTCTAAGATTGAATCCTCCCACCCTGCAGATGCAAGCAATTTTCTTCATTCCTAAATGCATGACCATTGATTTGGCTGCATTAGAATGCATAGGAGACTACACCAATTACAATGGGCTTTGAATCAGACTTCAAAAGAAAATGTGCTGTGAAAAATGGGGCTTTTTGGGGACCAGAAGACAGGCATGTTAAGCACTTATTCCAGCAGCATTCTGCAGCAGGAGATACTTATGGAGGTCAAAATGATATCCACGTGCTGGTCTGCACCAGAAGCCAGCAGGAGCATTCACACCCCAAGCCCTGAAGAGAAGCAGTCAGGAATGGTGAGCTGACCCCTTTGTGTTGACAAGGAGTATCTGCACCTGTTAGTGCAGCCATGTGGAGGGCTGCCAGACCTGGCAGTGTTCATGCAAAAAGTACATCTTATCTCATCTATTTTAATCAATGCAATAAGCTAACGAGAAACAAAAAGCCAGCAGAGCTGATCTACACGGCTGAATGGAAAGATTCCATCCCATCGTGGAACAGCAGTGCACAGACACAGTTTTATGGAATAGAAAATGTAAAATAGTTTTACTTTGTATGTGAATCCCGCTGTAAGATGCAGAGCTGTGGGCATTTTGCAATAGTTTCAGAAAAGATTGCTATTCTTGCATCATATAAACAGAACATCAGCAAATCCATGGGCTGATCACCCCACTCCACACTGCAGGAACGCCTGCTGTTCCTACCTTGCAGGCTGCAGGCCTCAGAAGCCCAATTCTGATATTTGAACATGACCCAAGATCCCATGAGGAATGAGTCCCTGTCCCTGGGTTCAGGGGGCTCTGTGGCAGTCCTCAAGTTATGGCTGTGTGATTGACAATGTAGAAAGGAGTTTCTGAGCACCAAAATGTCATGTTCTTAAACCAGAGTAGCTGCAGATTTATGTGAAAGAACTTCCTGACGCTGACCACTTTTCAAACTGATGATTTTCTTTCAGGGTTTTTTAAATGTGAAGTAACAGCCATTTAAAAAACAAAAATGCACTCTGCACCCCTGCTCTCTTCCGTCTTCCCACTCCTGGTTTTCACTGGATGGAGAAATTCCCTCACCTCTGCTAAGATAAGGTTTCTCCCTTCCTCTGAACATCTTAGCATCCATCAGAGACACCAAACAAAGATGAACCCACAGCCTTCTTCATCTTTACAGTTCTTGAATTCCTATACTGTTTGCCAGCAAACAAGTAAACTTCAGCTTTTTAAATAGCAATAAATTCTTCACTTCTCTCTGTCCTCTAAAATACCATGTACATTCACATCTGTCTAGAAGCAGTAATTGTGTAAGCTAGTAATTCTTAATAATTACAATGAAGATGCCTAGACTATTCCTGGCTACCAAAATTGAAGTTCTTATAGAGATGCAAATACATTATTTTTAGAGATGCAGAGCCACATTTTATCTCACAGTCTAAGGCTCTTCCTTAAAGGGTTGCAAATTTTCTTGGGCAGTGTTTTTGTCCTGCAAATGTGGCACTTAGAAAATGTGGTTACCAACATAACAGCATCTGTAAAATTTCACTGGGCAGAAGGGAAACTATTCTTCCAGGTACAGAACTTTTGCCTCCACTTCACTAAAGTAAGCTTTTTTTCTCTTACTGATGTTCTTCAATGACAACAGTAGGGATGGGGCTGAAAGAAGGAAGATATTGCCATGAGCAGATTCCAGGGTGCAAACAGAATGGGAAATATTGATGCTACTCAGCCACTCTTATTCACCACAGCACACAAAAATTGCCTTTCATACTTCCAAGCTCAGTGATAGAAGTCAGCCCTTCACTCCTAAGTACAGTTTGTAGTCAACCCAATTTTCCTGGAAACAATGTATTTTCTGTTTAACTTCTTTTGCTACATTTGTACATCTGTTCTTTTCAATATGAATTTTGCAGACAGGCTTTTTCACATAGCCCAAGCTCTTTGTTTTGAAAATGGCAAAATATTCATCCTTTCCTGTGAATAGAATTGCTGTGGGCACAACAGCTTTAAGGAACACACCAGACAAAGGAAACTCCTCTCCCGGGGTGCAACAGCTGACTTCACCAGCTCTTCCAAAGCCTTCAGGCTCCCATCAAGTTTTGGTGACCGTGTAGCCTCTCCTGACACCATATTGCCTGTCTAGTAGGACACATGATGAGCAAACATCCAGAGCTGAGGATGCTCTTTAATGACAGCATTGTTCATGCACCTAACAGTATTATAACTTGAGTTAGGCTGGGGAGTTTCCATGGAAACAAAACATGACACTAAGAAATAAAGCAGAAAACAGATTTTGAAAGAGGGTCCCAGGCTGTAGCCCACTGACAGTCTGGAGGAACTCCAGCACTTGTCACAGCAATGAGAGAGGAAAATAGGAATAAAATAATTCCTTATGAAATGGTTCCATCCTGTCACATTTCAGAGCTGTTTCATTGGTGATGAGCAGTTTGGGCAGGAGCAGAACAACCTGTACCACTGCATAAGCAGCAGCTCCAGGCATGCAGCAGGCCTAGGAGGCAGCAGTGCTCAGAGCTCAGCCACAATCAGCAGGCACTCACAGCCCTCCTAGGTCAGAATCAAACAGGTTCAAATGCTGGTAGTTCCAACTTCCCCTGTCCAACGTGGTACAGGAGCTAAGATCTCAGATGCCCTGCCAACAGCCTAATGAGAAACTGAGTTTGCTCAGGCTGCACATGGCAGATGAGCAAGCATGGTAACCCCTGGCATGGAACAACCAGCCCTTTCCCTCCAGCTGTCACTCCAAGGTGTAAGTGCAGGATGACTGATAATTGCTGTCACCACTGCCATCATCTGCTCTTTCACCACAGAGCTAGAATTTTCATTTGACCCAAACACTTCACCCAGACTGAGCAAAAGGTTCACTGAAAGGCAGCAGTTAAGAGGAAAAGTTTAGATCTAAATACCTCCATTACAGCCAAAAGCAAGTGAAGAACTATCATCTTTCTTTTCAAACACACCCACCACCTAAAAACTATTTCCAGAAGGAGCTGCATGTTGTTAGGATTAACCTCATCGCAGTCTGGATAGAAAAATGGGAGCTCCAGCCCATTTTTGCTAGAAACACTATGCATGAGGCATCAGGAACACTGAGCCAGCATGCAGGGAAATTGCATCTCCCCCAGCCTTGAGCAATGTCAGGTTGGGACAGAGCTGAACAGCCTCCTTCTGCTCCCCAGCTCACACAGACATCACACTGGCAGAGTACAGCCCTGTGCTGCATTGCCAGCCCCTAAGTTAGCCACAAAAAAAAGCTGTTTTCAAATCCAGCACAGCTCATGTTTGCCTGGGGTTTGTAGCTTCACTCCTGAAAGCTGCATGGCCATGGAGTTCTTCAGAGTCTTCTGTGCCAACAAAGTCCTCTGCATCCTGAACAAAGATGGGGCACAATTTGACCCTTATTCAGACAGCAACACAGAACTCAACAAGTCAGTGAGAGATTTTTCTTAGAAGCCTGATAAAGGACAAAAAGTTCAAATAGGGAAGAAGAAGAAGGTCTTGACTTTAGACTCATTCCACCTACAGTAAAACTCTCCCTTGAATGGTTACATGTACTGTTTTCTTGCACTTGTCTGACAAGTTACTGCTCTTTGTGAAACAAATTCTTACTCAAAAATAACACTGCCAACCATTTCTCAGAAATATCTGCACAAGACAATACACCCTTAATTTCTGAGCTCTTTGTAACTTCTTACTCAACTCCTGTTGAGACATGAGCATGGCTCAAGTGTGACAAGTCTAAAGAAGGAAGGTTGTTGCAGAAAAAGCCTGGATTGCCACACAGGGAACCTAGAGATTTCTCAGCTCTGCCAGGGTGCTCATCCTAGACATGTCGTGCCTCAGTGCTGTACATGCCTTGATTCTACAGTGGCAAAAGCAGATCAAAGACAGGCAATGTTACCAGCAGACCTCTCTGAGGCATGTCAAGATGACAGACCCCTGGGTATAGCTTTGCTTGTACTCACCCTTGGCCTTTCTCGTCATCTTTGATTGTAAAACCTTTTATCTGGCTATGGTATTTAGCACAACAAGGGAGGTCACAGTGTGAGTGACATATAAAATACAAAAAAAAAAAAAAAAAAAACAACAAAAAAACAGTGAAGCCAAAGATATACTTAAAAAAAAATCATATCCCATTAGGTTTCTTCGTAAATATCAGTTAACACATCCTACAATAATCACTGGATTTTCAGTTCTGTCTTGAACTGGGACTTCCAGTTCAAGTTAAATGTCCCTTCCAGTTTAACAGTTCCTTTCACTTTTGCTGATGCTACCTGAACCCTCCTGCACCCCAGCCTAGGCTTCCTCCACAGTCTTCCACCTGGACCACCAGTTTCTTTGGTCCTGCCAGCACTGAGAGTCACAAGCTGGGGAGGATTTACACTATTTGCCTCACCCAAATCACACTGAAGGGGGTTCACTGCATCCTTGGCTAACAGTTATCTCCCTTTCAGGAAAAGCAACAGTTGTGGGAAGGCCAAGGAGGAGAGCTCCACACCCAAGGCTTTCAAATCCAAGAACCTTGCACACCTATAAGATCTAGGCCCAGCACTGAGCATGTCCCTGACCATCCTATGGTGGCTCACAATTTAATACACTCAGATTAGAGTTGAACAACAAGTACCACATCCCTGTTTAAGAGATGCATGAATTATTGATGATGTTCAGGAGCCCTATTAAACTGTCTAGTGGGCCAGCAAGAACATTCAGTAGTTCAGACGCATCAAAATGAATAATAAAGCTTTCTATTTTGAAGTTTGGCCGTTAGAGAAAAGAACCCTGGCAAATATATAATTTTGTGTAATTTCACTTGGATGCTCACTGTAATAGCCGTAGTATTTATGACACCATGAGTCATAACCATACACTCCTCGGATAGCAAAGACACCATTATCCACACTATTTAAAATCAGGGTCCTTATGCAGGAAAATATTCTACTAAAGGCAAGGCCTGCTTATTTGCCTTAAACCATAGGCTTAGTCTATAAATATGTACTATATCTCCACGTTCATCTGTGTCAGCCATGAAATGCGTGTAAATACGTGTTATAAAAGGAGAGTTGTAAACATTATGAGAAACGCCTTCTAGTAATTCTTTAGATTCTGCCTATAAATTAGAAAATCCAATTAAATTGCCTTCTTATTCTTCAAACGAACCTTGGTCATAATTAAATCATAAAATAAAGCTTCTCAGAAAAAAACCAACAAAACAAAACAAAACACTACTGCACATTCAGAACATGATACCCACTTGCATTCTGGCAGCATTTGTGTGTTTCACTGAGTGCAACTAGAAGACAGAAAACAAAGTTATCATCTTTATTTTGAATGAAGGGCATTGTGGGCTAAAGCTGTTTGGAGGGACATTTTCAGTAAATTTTAGACAAAAGAGATTTTTCTCCATTCAGTTCTGGCAGATATTCAGCTGCAAGCTTGAGAAGTTCCTGCACTGAGGGTCAGCACCTCTCTTTCCTTCCTCCTCTTCACATAATGCGTAGGAGACTGTGGCTCCTCAGGATGTAACCCCTTGCTGATTGCCAGCACAGTTTTTACAGCTCCCAGGGACCTTTCTGGGTAAGATACTGCACACAGCTTCTAGGATTTCACACATTCATTCAGAGCTGTTAATAATTACTCAGTGTAAACCTGAGCACTAAAATAATTATTCTGAAAGGCCTGGTGTCTTGATTTAAGGAACCTTCCAGAAGTTTGAGACTCACAATCCACCTCAATCACTGCAGTTAGAGTGAAACAATAACCAGTATTTGGAGAGATGTTGTTACACGATATTCAGAGGCATTTAACAGGATGTAGCTGCTATGTAAATATTATGTAGCTTTTATTCACAATATCCTCATAAAACTTCTCTTTTCAATATCCTTCCCTGCTTGCAATCACCAGCCACATAAAAGTCCATAACTGGAGAAAATGTTTAATCCAGAGTTGTTATATTCTATGTCAAGCCTCAGAGACTGCACAGAAATGAACCATATCACCCCAAAAGTCAAACCTTTGCCTGTGCAGAACTCTACCACGAGCAGTAACTGCCCCAAACTCCAGAAAAGAGATTACTGAATCTGCAAACACAGAGTACTCTCAAAAGCTTTCCTGATAGTGAAGGAATTGTTAACAAACAGATAATTTTGCTGTAGAAGACACTAAAAGGTGAATGTATTTCCAAAATTACATGTGCCCCAACACTGCCATTGCAATGGATTTTTATATAGCAGTACAGCAATATCTATTATAAAAGATGGCATCGACTGCTCCAGGCAATATTTTGTCCTTGGACCTTCATCTTTTCCAGAGTCAGCATCCACATTTGTGCAAAACAAGAAAAAGATAATAGGGTCTATTGTACAAAAAGAGCTACCTGTTCCTATCACTCTTACAATATAAACCCCTCATTTCTTATATTTTGTCTCCAATGAAAAATCTGTCATCCTGACAAAACTGAACTATCTTAGAAAATGATATCAAGATTTTCAAGCTTGACCTCTTAGCTACCCATCATCAAAGAAACCACTGCCATTATGACACACATCCAAGCCCCTGAGGATGCTTTTCATACTGTTAGGAAGTCCAATGGTCAATTTCAGCATTTTCTCATTTTTCCTCAATCAGCTGGAAGCAAAAAAGAAGTCCCTGGACAACACAGAGAGAAAGAGAAAATTCTGTCTCACTATCCACTTTTCTCACAGAATTCTCAAAAAAGAAATCAGAGGTGAATATAACTCTATAATTATTATTCACAACGTGTTTCCAGTGAGCTTTTTCCTCATCTCTGGGAGATGCAGTCTTCTGCATCAATGTCAGACGACATGGCAAAATCACTTGCAAACTCTATAAAGGGTTGTGAATTCATCATTGCTTGGGGCAGTGATGTGGCTGGTAGTCATTTCCTGATCAAAATGATCTTCTGGAATAGCCCAGGACATAGAATATACAAGAAAATATTGATGCAGCTATAGAGCAACACTACTTAGAGACTAAGAAGAGATTGGGGATTTTCTTTGCTTGTTTATGACAGATATACTGAGAGTCTTTCATTTAGAGTCTAGAGCTAGTTCTTCCTTCAACCACAGCTAATAGTCAGATTACAAACAGAGCATTAAAGCTGCATGACTAGCCAAGCTTGTAAAGTCTTTATAAGAGAACCATTGGAAAACATTCCACAAAAATGTAAGTATTTGTTTGTCTTACAGGCAGGTGACATCATTTCTTCTACCTTCATCCCTGTCAGGGGGAGCTCAGGAAAGTGAAATCCAGAAACATGGAACAGGCAGAGATGCCAGCTCCATTTTCCATTGTGCCATTTTACATGAGCCAATGCTCACCAGAGGGACGCCTGTGATGGACCTCACTGGTTTTACTGGTCAGGAAAGTCCATTAAGCCAAACATCTGCCTACGTGCCACCCAACAGGCAGCAGACAGAAGGAAATACAAAGAATCCCCAAGACCTGCCACCAGAATAATGAGCTTGGCTGAATAGCCCGAGACACAGGGGTTTTTTTCCCTACAATATGTCAGTACTGCAGAAACAATAAACACCCTGTGAGGTTAATGCAGTCATTTTACACTGCTCAGCAAGTTACTACACAAGTTAGATGTCAATGCTGAACTTTGCATTCATCAGGGAAGTATGAACTTTACCAATATTTTGTAAAAATAGTGATTTAAAAAAAAAAAAAAAAAAAAGTGAAAATACCTGTAGAGATTTGTATTTGGAAATTTAATAAAACCCAGAGAGTTAAATTTTTTTTTTACCCTCAGGAAGAGTGGCAATGTTAAGCAGTCCACTGTAGAAGCAACATCTTTAAGTTTGGATAGGTTTAAAAATACCTGGTTAGAAAATAAATCGAAAATGTATGATTCCGCTTATAAGAAAAAATAAGAATCACCTCAGTCTGCTTATCTGTGCCCAGGCACCTTTTCATTGCCTGGGACAAGAGGAAAGTTGCCCCACCCTGAGGCACACATGCCATCATTCAGCTGGCAGCCAGTCACTGCTGGGGTTCCCCAGGGCTCAGCATCGGGACCAGCTTCATTGAGGGCACCCTCAGTCCGTGTGCAGATGACACCAGTTTGGGTGGGGTTGTTGATCTGCTGGCCAGCAGGAAGGCTCTGCAGGGGGATCTGGACAGGCTGGGTCCGTGGGCTCCGGCCAATTGTATGAGGGTCAGCCAGGCCCAGCACCGAGTCCTGCCCCTGGGTCACAACAACCCCTGCAGCTCCAGGCTGGGGCAGAGGGGCTGGAAAGTGTCCAGTGGGAAAGGCCCTGGGGGTGCTGGTCAACAGCAGCTGAACGTGAGCCAGATGTGCCCAGGTGGGCAAGAGGCCACTGGCACCTGGCCTGTCCCAGCCATGGTGTGACCAGCAGGACCAGGACAGTGACTGTCCCCCTGACTGGGCACTGGTGAGGCCACACCTCAAATGCTGGGTCCAGCTCTGGGTCCCTCACGACAAGAAAGACATTGAGGGGCTGGAGGTTGTCCAGAGAAGGGAATGGAGCTGGGGAGAATCTGGAGCACAACTCTGATGGGGAGCAGCTGAGGGAGCTGGGGTAGGAGGAGTTGGCCTGGACAAAAGGAGACTCAGGATGACCTTCTCACTCTCTATCACTCCCTGAAAGTTGCAGCCAGGTGAGGGTCAGCCTCTTCTCCCAGGACAAGAGGAAATGGCCTCAAGCTGTGTCAGGGGAGGTTCAGGTTGGACACGAGGAAGAATTTCTCCATGGAAGGGGTTGTTGAAAGGGGCTGCCCAGGGAGGTGATGGAGTCACCATCCCTGAAGGTGTTCAAGAAATGACTGGACTGTGGACTTGGCACTTAGTTCCATGGTCTAGTTGACAAGGTGGTGATCGGTCAAAGACTGGATTTGATGATCTTGAAGATCTTTTCTAACCTAAATGATTCTGTGGTTCTGTTATCATATGCATTTACTAAAGAGTTTACATGGCAGGACAATAAAAAAATCACTGTAAGTAATTTTCTCCTACTAAAATAAACATTTAAAAAAACCTGTGACTTTTAAAACCATGTTTTCTGAGCTGTGAGGACAGATAGAAAAGGAGCCATATGAGCCCAGGCAGCCCAAACCACAACAGAAGAGACCTCTGTAACTACACAGTGCTTACTGCTTCAGCAGGAGGGAGACAAGGTGCCCTCCTGGGTATCTCTTCTCCCAAATTAGCATCATTAACACAGTATTCACACCTTCTGTTTCCCAACCCACAGGAGATTTCACTGAAGTGCAGCAGGCAGACATAGCATTTGCCCTGCCACAGATGAAAGAGCCAGGGGGAAGCCATACCTTATCCATTGCAACTCTTCAGAAAATTAGTTGGAAGTCCAAGTTTCTCCAGCCTACTTTGACAGACTAAAGCAACACAAACCATACAACACAAATGGGAGAAATAAAAACAGAACTAGCATAAAATCTGCAGCCAGCAGAGGACAGGGACAAAGTTTAAATCTCCTGTTAATAGCATCTATTATTTCAGGGCTCCACAGACTAAAGAATTCCATCTCACTTTGGAAAAACAATACTGCTCCTCAGGTTCAGAAGAGGACTTCACCAAGCATTCCCATGGCCTGATGAAGTCAGGGCCTGTCAGACCATTCAGATGCCTCTCCTGGGGTCACACTTGCACCACCCCAGACTGTCACTGCTGGGACAAAAGCCCCTTTGCAGCAGCAGCTCCAGTGACCCACCAGGTCCCTGCTTGTCTCCCTGCACACCCCACACTCACACAGACAGTTTTCCCTCACTGGCTTGACCCCAGGTGTCCCATAAGAAAGTCCCAGATACCTGGTTCATTTAAATCATGGGGCAGGACATCACAACAGCTGGAGCTGGTGCCTCCAGGGAGGGACCCCAGCAATGGAATCCCTGGGCCTTTATGCCCTCACAGTCTGTGCACCCCTTCCAAGGTGACATTGAGTCTGGGGTCTTGCTGCTGTTCACCAGCTCCTGCAGAGTCTCAGGGTGCCTGGCCACCTCCCAGCCAGCACCAGAGTCCTCGTGTCCTTTGTCAGGTGAAGGGTCAGTGCTGAAGCTCCAGCCATTCCCCCCACCCAGGGCCCAACCTGCAGCTCTCACTGCAGCTGCACAGGGAGCTTCCTGCTCCAGGTGTGTTCCTCAAAAGTCAGCACGAAAACATCTTTCATAATGATGCTCCAACCCAAATTCCAGTCATCTAACATTAAAAAATGCACACCTATCTTTTAATATTTATAAATGAATACTTAAAGACAGTAAGACTTGTTTGTTCTAATTTTTACACCACAACTAGAAAGCATCTGCACTGTGAGATAGCAGCAATAACTCCAATTTAACCAAATTTTGTTTGCAAGTAGCACAAGGTTATCACTTCAGCAAAGGATTTTACAGCATAATGTCTACACAGTGAATAACTTTCAGACAAATAAAGAGTGGAGGCAATAAACACCTCCCAGGTAGAATGGCTATTACCTTTAGCATATTTACAATTTGGCTTAATGTAAAATTTTGATATTTCTTTTTGCAACGTTTCTTTTTGTTCAGCTTTTACAAAGAATCACATTCTTTTCCTATGCATTGTGTCTACATTAACAATCATTAAAATAATACTTGCTTAACATGCCC
>JACBWW010000039.1:3010903-3046869 GCA_020086605.1 Lanius collurio
CACCCAGCCCAGCCACAAGGGCTCCATCCATGGGATGGGAGAGGACTGGGCATTTCTAGGCTGCAATTCATCTCATCTTGCTGTAGACAACGGTAATGGTTCCCTCAGACTGCTTTTTTCTCTGCTGTGAAGAAAATCTAAACATGAAGCTCCAACATAAATCAGATTAATGCCCTTCTGTCTCTCAGTGCCAGGTAATTATACCTGTAACGACCAGTGAGATCTTCCATACTGTCACACCTAAGAAATAAAGCTGGGACAGAGCAGGGAGACCAACTTTACCACTGCTTGAGCTGGAATCAAAATTTGTTACTTGTTACCCAATATCTTTGAAGGAAAAAAAAAAAATCCAAAATACAGAAATTTGTAATAAAGGAACCAAGTTACCAGAACATGTCCTGCTGTCCAGAAGACCAAAGTGATGATCAGTGTGTGCCCTAGCTGCAGAGCAAATAAACTGAAGTAGTTCCTGTGCCTGAATTCATGGACCATGGCCTGAGGATGGAAAAATCTTGGCTGGCAGTGGGGCTAACCTGTATCACGTCCTGGCTCACCAGTGAAGTGCAGCTTTGCTGTGCAACAACCTCCCACCTCTATTTTCCCCTTTATCGATTGTGCAGAAACCACACAATTCATACAATATTTATACCATGGAAGGAGTATTATAGTAGTGGGGGGGTGATGTCATTTCTCTAATGTTTGTTGACTTATGGGCACAATGTGCAGTTCAACAGCTGAGGAACAGATCATTCCTATTCATGCTGCACTGCTCAGAAGTGCACACATTTCAGCCCATGTCAGCTGAACAAAGGTAGCCAGATCCTTGGACACTTGCCACTGCAGCTATGGAGTAGAATTATGGTGCCTTGAACATTTTATGATCTCAGATGATAGCAGCATTTACACTGGGCTGATGGTTCAAATTAATCTGATTTTCAGAACTTACAGCATTTAATTAGGATTGGTAATAAAAATTATGGCATTGAAGAAGCATTATGACAGCATCTGTCCTGATCCAGGGATGAGGGGAATCAGTCAGGGTTTAAAAAAAAAACCCAATAAATTATTGAAAGCGACTAACAACCAAAGAAAAGGACCTTCTGGAACACTAAACAATAGAGAGCAGCTGCCTCATCTTTGGGGTGGAAAGTCACTTGATAATTTTGCACCTCAAAACATATCTTTGATATGGTATAAAGCCCTCTCGACAATACAGGTCCCTTTCTGTACATTTTCTAAGCAACTAAATCCTAGCACTCCATTTTTACTTTTATTGCCTTTCAGACTGGTGAGAGCAATATAATGATTCATCATTAAAGTACTCTTTAAGCAGCTTTGTTCCTATTTGTTGCTATTTATATTAAATAGAAATTGTTCTTTGAACTCACCTCTAAAGTCAGACCCAGTTTTTTTATCTAACAAGATTGGTATCTCCCGTCATCATCTGAATGCAGCAAAGTGAGAAAACCTTTTGCATAATATAAATATCTGCATTCACTAAGAGGAGACTGATGCCACCACCTACTGTGAATGCATTTTATAAGTGGTACAAAGCCAGATAGATTCCAAATGCAGTGGCACAGTCTCTTAAAGATACTCCAGGCACTACCAGAAAGGAACAGTTTCATCTCCAACTCAACAGTTTCTGGACCACAAGCTTTAGTCACCTGTAGCTGTTTTACAAGCAGCATACAAACCATAAAAATGCAATGGTTGCTGAAAGAGTGCAGGAACCTAAAGACAGGTTTTTGTTTAAATCCCTAGAGAAACTATGGGAATCACTCCCTAGCAAAGAGTTATTTTTTTTCACTGTCTGTTGCCCATCTCCTACACCCCCTGTGACTGACAAGCAGCACATCACTGGTCAGTTATTCCAGCATGGCTCAGCAGGCCCAGGACCTAATGGATAATGCCAGGCATTGTCTCCAAAAGGGCAGACCTGCAGAGATCCCAGCGTCTCTGCTGCTAGGTCACCACTGGGCCCATAAGAACATCAAGTTTAGCCCCTTTTTGCAAGGGGGCACAGCAGGGAGTCCCTGTCCTCACACTCCAGGGTGGGCAGAATGTGACTGCCAGGCAGAGGAAGGTGATCAGTACAACATGTGTGACACAAAATGCAGGCCAGTCCCCATTTTATAAATTACAGCTTTAAAAATTAACTCTAACAAATAGCTCTCAACTCCCACATAGTTAGAGTTTAAAGCAGAACTTCATTGCTGACCAGAAAAGCTGCTCAGAAATAATCAGTGGTTCAAGTGTACACGTTTGATTTCCTGAGTGGATACAAGTCAGGATCTAAGGAACACATTCTCCTCCACTTCTTCAAAATACATCACCTGGAAATATGCCCCAAAATTTTGCTGGTTTTGTAAAAAGACCTTACAAAAAAGACCCTTGCTGGAATAGAGGCACAAAGATGACCAAAGTCGTTGCTGGCCAGCAAGGGCCCAAACTAATTTAGAATTTTGAAATCATGTTTGAGGAGCATTTTGCTTTGATTCAGCCAGTTCTAATTACTATTCTGTCTGTGTGCAAACAGCAGTAAATGGGATGACTAATACACATGTTTTCTAGTGTTTCCTGCACAGGCAATAGTGTTACTCAATGCTCACCACCTTCTATAAGTGCTGCTCTAGAAAGAAGTCATTCAGATGACCTTACACCAGTTCTACACTGGTGAGACTCCACTGAATGTTCCTACATTTGCGTGTTCACCACTCCAAGTGAAGTCAGGAGATTTTTCCCTTCTTTGTGGGAGAAATACCTGTTGCTATGGAGCACTGGAGATCTACCCAGGATGTGGGTAAGAAGGGATCGTCTTTCTCAGGACAGAGAGGAGCAGATACTTCCCAGGTGTCATCACAGCCTCCATCCCTGACAGGGGCTGTGGCTTCTTGATTCATTCACAACAACAAATCCACCAGACCCACTTCTGCTTCTCCACCTCCAACACAGAGGTCTTGCACAGCAGAAGAGGTCTTCAGGATCCCAGAGGAGGATGCACAAGAGTCCTGTTCTTGCAAAAAAGGAAACATGTTCTTGCCTGCATTTGGGCCTAAATGGTAAAAAAAAAAAAGGGGGGGGGGGTGGATTCAGCTCCAGATTTCCCTATGAGATATGTCAGTGCTGAGTCAAACACAGCACAACAGCCCTGGGGAAACTTAGGAGGCAATTACAAATGCTCTGACAAAAACACTCAGGTAGCAACACGTTCCAATTAAGAATGTGTTGCTACCTGAGCAAAGAAAACAAAAGTGACTAAAGAGATTTACAGCACAGATGACAGTGCTGCTCTTTTACTTGAAGAGTGCAGTTATGAATGACACATTTGTTCTGCCAGGATGCCACAGAAACACTTCTGAAACTGTTACACAGCAATGGCACTGTTGGCTGTGCTGTCTCAATAGCTCTGAAATGCCAGAAACAAACAGAAACCACTCTCTCTGCGATGCAGGTGCGTGATCCAGGCAGCATCTTCCTCTTCTGCACAGCCAGGTTTCCTTGGCAGGGTCTGTGCTCAGGAGCCAACAGGCAAACCTACTGATGTGGGTCAACCAGGCCAACAAAATCAAATAAGTGTCCAATGACCAACACTCTGCTTTTCCAGGGAAACTGGAAACTTTCCCTTCAGATTAATCTTTATGGAATAAAGCTCCCACTGGAGGTCTCAAGACAAACCAAAAAAGCATGCCATGATGGTGAGAAGGTAACAGTATTAGCTGCTGATGATTTTGTTAGGGATTCTCAAGAAGGCGACTTTCTAAACAAGCCTAAGTAAATTTGATGGTACTGACAGATTTTTCAGATTTTTTTTCTCTCAAGTATTGTGTAAAAAATCCTCAAACAAAGATTCTGGGTGGTAAAGTAGTTAGAGTTGAACAAAACTCCTCTCCACAGAGCTGTGAAAGCAAAATGTGAACCCCAGACTCATACACAGACTGCTCCCAAAACAGATTTCCTTCTCTACTTCCGAACACCAAGATCAAGCCTTAAGGACCTCAACATTCCCTCTTCCTCAGAGAAGAGCACCCTTTTTCTTCCTTTTAGTGTAACTTCGCTCCTCAAAAACATCCCAGCTCCCTGTCAGCAGCACTTTCCCATCTGTGTGGGTGCCCCCTGTCCTCCCCACATCCACAGGAGCAGAATGAAGGGACCTGTAGAGTGCACTGTGTCCCAGTTTCTGAACCGAAGCAGAACCCAGCACACTGCGGCCAACCTCATCCAAAGGTCATACAGCAGGAAGAAGTAAAAGCTCCCAGGTGCATTTCACTGAGACAGAGGGCAGTTTGTTTCAATTAAGTGCAACAACTTTATTGCCAATCAGAAAAGGTATCACTCAGGTATCCTTTACCCACTCCTCCCTGCTGCACACACAGAAATCACACAAATATTTTCTGTCTGGCACTATAGACTGCAAATTAAGCCCTGTTCCCATAGAAAAATTTTAAAAATTTTATAGCCCAGACTGAGGAAAGGACTGTATCCCCCCCAGCAAAGATCATGGCATATTGCACAGGCAGCAGCACCTACCTCTGTGAGCTGACAGAGCCAGCAAGTCAACATAATTCCTCTTGGATGGAGACGTTTACCCCAGCTCAGACAGCCGGGGCTCTGCTGCCATGCCTGGAGCTTCGGACACACCAAGAAAGCATCTTCTGTGAGCAGCACGGCTCCTCTCACACACCGAACTGCAGCAGCGGCAGCCTGAGAGAGCAGCAGCAGTTGAATTGCTGCACATGTATCTCTGCAGATTATTTCCTGCTCAAACACTTGGCGTAAAAGCAGATGCTCTTAACCCTCTGGAGGCCTCTGCCTTTTTCCCCCCTCGGCAGAAGAAAGCTGACAACTCCAAATATTCTGCGGTGAGGCTGGAGAGGAATGACCGGAGACTCGCAGGGCATCTTCCGAGAAGTAGTCCCAACCTCGTGTTAGTTGCAGTCACTTTGTGCTCAGGGAGCCAGGCATTCCCACAGCAGCCCACAGCATCCCCAGCGAGGCACCACACGGTTCCCACTGCATCACCCACCGCAGATCCCCAGGCTCCAGCAAAGCACCGCTCGCAGCTCACGCGGGAGGGTGGCCAGAGGTCTGACCCTGCAGCTGGAGGCCACAGCTGGGCAGGCGAGGAGCTGAGGGACACGAGAGCAGCACAAGTGATGTGGCAAGCCCAGCAGTGTGACCCAAACTCAGGCATGCAGGGCTCCTGCTCCTGGCACAGAGCTCTGCGGTGGCAGGCGCTGCCCCATCACCTGCAGGCACGGAGCGTCCGGGTGGCACTCGGCTGGCTGGCGTCAGCACTGCTCCCTCTCACAGCCTGCGAATGTGACTGGAAAGCATGGCTGAAAACATGCTACAATTAACAGGAGGGAGGGAGATACTATTGCTCTCCTGCTAGTCTTAAAGGCACATTGCTCACATGTGCCTGTTGAGGATGCGAACGCCCACAGCTTCAGACCCAGCGTCTCACCCATCTGCAGGCAGCCGAGGAGCCCAGGCAGGAGCCCCGTCTCGGTGTGGGGAAGGAGAGCACCCCAGGAGGCAGGAATTGAAGGGGAAGCTAGCAGGAGTCCCTACATCAGGGGCTGGGAGGGAGGCCTGACACACCTTCACCACTGTCCAGACAATCAAACCAAGCCCCTGTCACCCAGCCCGACTGCTAACCGCTGTCACTGGCACCTCCACCAGCATCCCAGCCAGACACGGGGCAGACTGGCCACTGCCCCACTGAATCCCACACGGCACCAGCCATTGTCTCCAACAGGCAAGGAGGGCTTGGTATAGCCTAGGAGCATGGAGCTCTTCTCCTGGTCTTGGCAGGAGAGTCAGATTAGTGGCACTGTTCCTGCTGGAGACACTGGCCAGGGCCACAGCAGCAGCAGGGGCAGTTTTGCACCTTGGTGTTAAACAGCAAGGATGTCCCTCCTGCACAGCCTCAAGCTGAGGCACTGAAATCCAATATGTCACAAGTGCTAAAGCTGTGATGAGTTCAGCAGGTCTTAGACTGGCTGTAGCATCTGGTGCAACAGCCATCTCCTCCTGCCCCAGGGCTGGGGCCAGCAGGCTGTGCACCAGCTGAGTGCCACATGCTCTCTCTCTGCTTCTCCTCATATCCTCTTCTGAGTGCCTTGGGATACTCTGGTTTGTCCTTCATCATGACACAGCACAGATACGACAATAACAATGTCACTAAGTCCAGCCCATATCAAGCTTTTCCCTCCCTTGCCCACATAACAGCTGGCATCTGAACCTCAGAAGTCAGCAAAACAGGTGATTTACCCTATTATAAATCTACTTTTTTCTCAGTAGCAGTTGTTGCCACAGATAACATGCTTTTCTGAGCAGGACCAAACGGTGTGAAGCCTGAACCTTGTTAAGCTGCTCTGCATCACCCGTTAGCACCTTTGATTCTCCAAGGCCATGGAGACACCAAAATTAACCTGATCAATACCTGCCCCCATCACTGCGAGGGAAGCTATCAGTAGGGTGGATATTTTAGCCTGAGCATTCAATGCCAAAACAAATTACTACGATGAAAAGTAAGTTAAGCATCCTGCAATTTCAGGCTTTCCTGAAAAATGGTCTGAAAGGGAAGGTACAGACTGTGTACCATTAAAACAAAACCAGCAAAGAGTTACCACTGAGGCAAGCATGCATCACAGCAAGACAAATACCTGCTTGCCCTGTAGTGGTAGCACAGAGGGGTTATTAAAACATGATCACCTCATGAAACGAGTGCAATGCATTTCACTGCTTCCGGGCCATGCAGCTTCGTGAAAAATACCACAGTGAATTAGTTCAAAATGGTTTTTATTAAGCACTGCATATCTTAAAGAAAGCCTTTTTAATACCAGACCTACAAAACAAGCATAAGTAGTAATCAAAATGCTAGGCAGAGACACTTAAGGCTTTCTACTCCTGAAGTTTTTCCCCTGAGTATCAAAGATCAAATTTGTTCTACAGAAGATAGCTGAGGATTTCTCAAGTTTAATGCCTCCTGAGCTCATTGATTAGTATGCAAACACAGCACAGTGACTACCAGCACATCACTACAAGCATCTATCCTGAAAAAAGGCAATCCTCTGCAACACACTCAATAGAAATATTCTATGTACAGGCACTATTACTTTTTTAAACTGCAAGACCTGATGGACCAACCAACTTTAAATTCAGGGGAAATGACTGCTTATTAAATTCATAAGATCAAAGGCTTATTTGAGTTATTCCATCATGTACAACAGAGCATTTTGGAGTGAGACACTCAGGTCAGTAGGGTCATCTCTTTCTGTCAGATACCAGATCTGTCACTAAAAATTATGCACATGTTTTCAAGGGTAGAATTTTTTTGATTTAATGTAATATGAGACTTCATTCTAAAAAACATTTGAGTGTAAGAAAGCTATCATATTTTGAAGTGTCATATTACAGAAAGCTGAATCATTAAAGACGTCTGCAAACAACTGCAAGACCCAAAATTCACATCACAGTTGTACTAACCTGCATATTCCACCAAATATATGTATTCAAATTAGAGAACACAGGTCTTCACAAAAAGAAAAGCACTGAAAAACAACCTTTGTCAAAGACTTTAAATGCATAATAAATAAACTGTAAACTGTAAGAAACACAGCCACCATTACAATGGGGGTTAAAAAAAAACATAAAAAAGAAAGAAAAAGAACTTTGGAAGTCAGAAACCTGACCATAATTATTCCCAACTTTCAGAAACATATTTTCAGGTGTATTGCTATGTGATACCTGAGGAATAACAACTCTAAAACCTTTTGAAACTCGGAGCTCTCAGGTGGTGGATGTGTCCATGCACACAAAACAAGCAACTACCCAAAAGACAGCAGGCACATTCAAGAGCATCCAGCATGCTGACCCTACTGGGACTTATAAAAAGAACAGCACTAGTTTAAATGGCTACTTTGGGAAAAAAAACATAAAATAAAACCAAGCAGGAACAAGAGAGATGGAGGCCTGGCATGATGAAGCTGTACCTACTTACATGGGTCCTGTAAATGTTGTGGCTATCTCTGCTCAGAAATCCTGGAATACTGACCTCAGCCATCTTCATGTTACAAAATTCCCATGCTCTACTCCTGAAATTCAACATCTTTATAATTATTCTTCTACTATACTCATATAGTGCATGAAGACTAATCTACCTTCCAAGAAATGGTTTGTCCCCTGCTGTTACTGAGTTGCAAAACATCATCAGTGGTTTGAAGCAGGTAAGTAAACAATTCATACATCAAGTAAACCACCTGTACACCTACTGTCAGTGCACCCTTCAGGTCACACGTAAGAAAATCCTTACAAGTGGGAGGAAAGGGCTTCTGTACAGTGTGAAAAGCAAGGTCAGCACAATCCTTTCAGCCTTCTGGAGACTGATGGGGGTGCCTGGAGTTTTACTTGTGCACTTCATGCACTGAAGCAACTGCATTGGGCAACCCAATGGCACCAGCAAGAACCTGAACTCCTGCAGATAACAATGGCAAGAGCAGTGCTGGAAGAAGCCAGGACACCCTGGGTAAGCAACAGGCAGGGAGATTGTCCCTCCTGAGCCTTGCATCCACTTTTGACACAAGCAGTAAGAGCCATACTCAGCCCAGTGAACAGCTCCTCTACGGACCATGAACTGAAAATTTTGACCAAGAAAAAAAATTTGGCAGATGGTGAGAGCTTCTCTAAGAAGAACATTTCACACACATGCCCAAAATCTGTAAAGGGTGATGCCCGATTCTGTACTCCCTACAAGCTCTTGGCTACAAATAAATTACAGAGTCTCTGGGATATGCCAAACCTCCCACCCCAGCATTCCCTGAACGTCTTCTCCTGGCTACCCAACAGAGCAGCTCCCAATATTTTAAATCACCAATCACTCTACAGTTTTTCTTATCAGCCCCTGCCAATAAGCAGCTACTGAGTACTTACCATAACCCCAGGGATGTCTGCATTCAGAACCACTGGGTTGATAGTGAAGGGGTTCCAGCCAGAAGAGAGGGGCAATAGCAGATACCTGAGCATGGAATTTGGGAAGCAACAGCACTGAGCTTTAATATGCAGCTTGCTCAGAAACTACCTCCCAGCAAATTTAACAAAAGGAGCAACTAAAGCATTTACAGTTTGGAACACACACACACACACATTAGCCTGGTGACCCATCAGTCCTGAGGTTTATTTATATTGGAAAAACATCAGAAGTTCAAAAAAGGCATTAGCATCCAAGCAAGCCACACTGCAGCACCTCACTGAGAAACATCATAGAACCAGTCTGCAGTGTTTACCTAAGGAGATGCAGGGAAAAGGTGGGGACATCAGAGACATAAATGCCCTTTCAAATGCCCTATTTGCAAGACAAAAACCCACTCTTTTGACTTGGCCTATTTAGAAGTAGATATTACTGATTATGAATCTTCAAGATATCAGCAATGTATTGTGAAGTTTTGTTTTTAATCAGTATTTATGTTGTGCTTGAAAATACTCTATTTTATTTAGCCATTAGAATCCCACAGCCCTCCTTGTATCTGTGATTTAGAAATGGAAGTATTTGCACTGTGAGCAAGGTTTGCAGAATTCAATGAATATGTTGGCAAAGAGTCAAAAGAGCATGTTTGGACAGCCTGGGGATTAAAAGGTCCCCCCAGGAGCCTTTTACAAGCTAGCTGGTTTCACCTTTATCAAAGCTCCCTACTTGAACTACTTTTGTGAAGTCAGCCTTGATTTCTCTGAAATTTTAAAATTTATTTGAGAGAGTAAACATTAAAATAGGACCACAGGAATAATTCATCGGACAATAATCTTATATCTACTGAATGTCTTTTACAGTCAGAGACATCTGGGCCAAACTCTATAGCCAAAATCAACTATGGTATCTACAAGTACAACACAATCTATTCATAATGGAACTCTCAAAGAAGACAAATCATCATTCAGAAATGTGGGACCATGGTTCTGACTGCTGGTGCTTCTTTCTGGTTCAGTAATGTAAGAGAGGTAGCAGCTATGAATAAAAAACTCCAAAAGGTGCCAAAGAGAAAACAGACTGTAGCAAAGTGACCACCTGGGTATTGAAAGACAAACTCTCCTAAGATTCAGGTGCAGCAAGAATGATTAAACATGGATACAGAGCCCAAACTACAAGTAGATCCAGTTTCTTCATGCAGGCAAAGTGAAGCTTGAAGTATTTTAGGAAGGTGAGCGCTGGTAATAGCTTTACTGTAGGACAACTAGGTTAAATTGAGCTGGGATAAAAAGGAGTGAGACTGAATTATTTAAGCTTCCTTTCTGGCCATATGTGCTGTGAACAGCTGATAACTTGTAGGAAGAACATGCTACTTTTAGATCCCTTGACTTTCCTGTGCCAGGGTCCTTGTCTCTCTGCTGAGCAAACAGGGAACTAATGCTTATTGCTACTGGGAAGCTGGGAAACATGGGTTCTTCCTCGCCTCTGGTGCTGGCTGATGAGTTATTCTGGGCTAACCATTTAAGTTCCTAACTCATTCTTTAAAATGACCCCAAGATTCCATACATATTTAGGAGGTGCTCCAAAAAATGCCAGTGCAGCTTAGTCCCCATTGGCATCTGCCTGCCACAACAAAGACTCCAAAAACAGAAAGATCTCTCCAGGCAACCACGATGAGCAAGCTCTGTGTTCAACTGGGACACACAAATACCAGGGAAATGTGGTGAGAAGAGGTCTTGAAGGAACACAGTGGTGAGTTTATGTCAAATGAGGAGCTCATGTGCCATCCACATCAAACCAGAGCTGCACTGGCTTGGGACCCAGAAAGCAGGGAGGACCCCAGCACCCAGTGAGTGGCACAGGGAGACACACACAAGTCATTGGACACCTTCTGGCACCCTCCCCACCTCATCTTCCTTCTGGGGATTTTCTTTGTAATGAAATTCTTCCTTTCATCAAAGATTTCATGAAACTTTATAGCGAACTTTAATTTTCTGTTTATATCTGTTTTATACAGTTTTGGAAGAATTCTGAAAGTATTCTACCACACATGTTTGCCAGAATTTGATAAATATTGGTTTTGTTCAAAGATCCACAGGAAGCAATAGCAGAACAAACCTGTCAAGCCCATGCTGGGACCAGTAGATTCACACCTCCACCTTCCTGTTGCAGTTCTGGAGACCACCCTCCTGGTATGCCTCCCCAGGACAATCCCCATCTTTCCTTTGCCTTCCTGTTGCCTATCCTGCTGCTCCCAGATGCAGCATGCCTTTCCTGGGAATCCACTGTCCTAAATACCAGTTACAAAACTTTCCACGTGCAGAGCCTCACATATTAGCACTTGTGGAAAGGGAACCAATATTAGCACCAAAAAGTGGAAGCACTGAGCCTTCTCTTCACACAAAATTGCATTGGGAACTTGTATTGGGGGTGTCTCTCTGTTTCTCAGCTGCAGTATGAGCTTATCCATGCTTCAGGCATCACCTGATGGAGTCAAAGCACAAAAGAGTCAGTTATTTCAACCTGCAAGGTACAAAAAGCCCAGCTGAGAAAGTGAAAGAGTGAGATATCACAACTGACAAACCACAGCAGAGAAGGGAGACCTGCTCCTGCTGGGCTGAAGGGGAGGTTTCTTACACAGCAGCTGTCAAAAACCTTGTTCTGAAATGGCTCAGCAAGCCTCACCTCAGCCTTGTCCTAACTCGGACAGCCGGGGACAACTCGGCACACTCTCAGTTTTCCCAGGAATTTCAAGAGCTCCTGTGCCCCCAAGGGCCTTTCTGGAGCTCAGGGAGATGGCACTGCCCCTTTCTGCACCCATGACACATCGTGAGGCCTCTGTCCTCCCTTCTGCTCCCGTTTCCCACTCTTTCAGCCAGTGGGTGACAGAGTGAGGGTTGGGAAAACACTGCAGAGGAGCCCAGTGGTCAGGGCTCTGATGCAGCACGGGGTGTCCTGAGCTCTCTGCTCTCCAACCATACACACACACCCCTGTCCTGGGCTGCTGGGATGCCACAGCTGCTGCTCCAGCCGTGGGCTGAGGTGCCTGGTCAGCACCTTCCAGCTGGCCACAGCAGCACTGTGTGTGGCAGCCCCTTTGCAGGACACTCACTGGTGCACTGGGATTGCTCAGCCTGAGCACATTAACCCAGGAGCACTAAAAAGGTTTATCTGAGCTGAGGCTGAAAAGAAAATTACAAAGAAGCTTTGGCAGAAGGGTGAAACCTATCATTAATTTTAGTAGTGAGTGATCTAAAATATATAAACACATTGTCCTTTTATAGCAGGACTGTGTTTCTCTATTGCTGCCTTAAAAATGTCATACTAGCTCCACCTAGCACATAGAATGGTTGTACTGGGGAATTATTCAGGATTAAGTATGGCCACTTTTGTTCAGTTTGATCAACTGGTTATTTTTTGCAATTCAGACTAATGCTTCCATTCAATTCCTTTCACCATCTCCCACAGGAAAAATATGGGCTTCAGCTAATCTCTCAAGGGCACATTTACTAAGAATGCAAAAGATTTTACAAATAACTGAGGGGGAAGGCAACACTTTGTTATGCATCACATATATTTTAAAAGTCCATTAGAGTGCTCCAGATTTATCATGCTACCAGAACTCAGATGGGTATTTAATACCAGTAAAATTTTATAGGTCAATGTGGAAATCTGACTGACTGATCCAAAACTGCCTGGACAATAAAAGTGTTCAGGTCACCCCTTGCAAATACTGCTTAACAACTCATCCTTTCCAAGTCCTGCTGGTCCCAACTGGAGCAGGGTTGTCTCATTAAAAGTTTCTGCCCAGTCACTGAGGAGTACAACCACTTAAACAGGATTTCTGGAATATTAATTCCAAAGGCCAACAATCAAACATAGTGCTACTACTACAGCCCACCTAATTTTTTGTGATTGGCTCTCCACTAAATTTACCAAAAAAAATTGGCAATCAACAAACAATATATTTGACAATAGACAAAATAGAAAGGTTTTGGAGAAGGGGCAACCATTGAGGTAAGATATGAACTTACAGAAAGCCAGGGGGAATTACTGTGCCATCTAATGGGACAATTTCCCTTCTGAACAACGTGAGTAACTGAAAGATAAATCATGCATTTTCCAATGTTTGAGTCATAATTTTAATGAGAAACTTTACTGCCATTCAAATGGCTGGTCCTATGGGCCAGACTGTGCTGTCTGGGGTATATTCTGTTTTGGCTTCTCCCTGAAGTCAGAAAAGGCTGGGAAGATTTGAGGGAATCGTGTGAAGTTTAAGATTTGCACATCCTTTCCATGAGCTTAGGATTTTGCCATTCAAATGATTTGTAGGTCAGGTTCATGGACCTTCTCATCATAAAGGTCATAGCTCTTTTTCTGCCCTGAATGACAAACAGACTCACAGCTGTGGCACTTGAGATGGGAGTGGAATGGCCCTTTACAAGAGACAGACCAGGGGCATTCCCAGAACACCCTGAGTCTCTCCAAACTCACACTGCCAACCTGGCCAGTTCTGAGCTCAAATGCTTCTGGTTGGGGGCCATGCTGAGGTTCCAGGAGCACTTAATTTGTTAAGAAACCCACCGACAAAGGGTGAATGATGGGCACAAGTGACTTGGATTTGTGAAAAAGACGACTAAAGCAGATTGCCTTTTATAATTACACAACCACAGGGAGACAGCACAGCAACAAAGACACGGCAGAAACACAACAAAAGCCATCCCACACCCTCAGTATCGTGTACTACCCACAGGAAGCAGGCTCCTCTGTACATACACCAGCAATCGGTCTTTTAATACTTTCAAAGAAAACTAACAAAACAGAAAAACCATTTTGAAGATTAGGCCTTCTGCAGAGATAAGAAAAAGAGCTGATATAGACCTTAGTCACAGCACTGAATAATAGCAAAAAGAGTCAGAGAAACACAGATCAGAGCATGCTCCACCCACAGGGATTCAAAAGGTGAGTGTGAGCCTGAAAGCTGCACTCCCTTTCCCGTGTGGGAATCCTGCTCCTGTTTTACAAATGCACATCCCTGCTGCACACACTGGGAGCAGCCTGAGCCCATATTCCTGGCTGGCCCACACAAGACACAGGCCAGTTCCACCAGGGCAAGGGATGGCGAGTGACTCTGCGTGCACATGGGGAGTGTGCACAAGGAAAGCAGTGCCAGCTCTTTGGCAGGAGGCTGCTGGGCTGATGGGGGGATGCCACGTTGATAGCAGATGCTGCTAACACCTGCTGATGGCTACAGCAATCTCTTTTAAAAAAGAAGTCAGCCTTGGGAGGCAGGGGAGCATGGGGCTTGGAGGCACTCAGGGACAGAAAGAGATAATTGCATTCCAGGTGCCAGTGAGCAGTAAACAAAGGAAAACGTGTGCTGCAAGAGTCAGGCAGGACAGGAAGGAATTTGCATGAAACAACAGCACCAGTCTGAAGCTGTAGGAGCCAGAGCAAGGGACTTCATTGCTTCGTGTACAACAGCAGCAGAGCAGAAAACATGAACCCAGTAAAGGTTCAAAGGGAGCTGGGTTTAGCACAGAGACCAGACTAGTAAGATTCATTCAAAGAATTTTAGCTCTTCCACATCACATTCTTGAGTATACCCTCTGTTCATTCTGCTTAAGAAATTCATTCTTTACTAAATTACATGAAAGGAATCTTATTTTTCCCAGACTGGTTCATTCAAGTGGCATACTGAATAAAGCAGTGAGGTAGAAAGGGAACTGTGGCTCCCAGAAAATAAAGCTTTCCTCTCCAGAGGCAGTGCCAAAAAGAAGCTACAGACCAGGGCTGTGGCTGCAAATAACCCCTGCACCAAACAAGATACTGCTGGTGAGTCTACTTTGCAAGTTAGGGCAGTCAGGACTCAGTTTGCACTGGACAAAATAAAGCTTGAAACAAATTTGTGTTGGGGTACCCTCACGGTGCACCTCATTTTCTTGCTTCTGGCTGCATTCATGTTAATATATTCTTCCTCCACTGCCAGTTTCTATTTAAATACCCACTTGGAGCTGCTGTGATAAAGGGTGTTTTCATTACAGATTCTCAATTATCCTTAAATTACTAAAACATCCAGATTTCAAATAAGCACTTTTTTCTTTTCCTTCAAGATTCTATCAAATAGTGCCCCAGTTAATTATTGTCCTCTGACTGAGTTTCAAAACTCAGCTTGTTTGATGCCAAAAAAGCATAAATCCCAAGAAATAAAATATTCTCTGGAAATGCAAACCTCTGCTTCTTTTATTTTAAATTGGTTTCGTGCTGTCAATGAAATCATCCTGTGGAAAAAAAAAAAATTAAATTCCAGCCTTTGGGGAAAGACTGAACAGAAAAATTTTTAATATGCAAAGTTCAAAAAGCAACAACAGAGAAGAGATTTTGGAAGGAGCACCTCTGGCTGGCCCTAACAATAGCTTTTTGTCAGTCCCCCAGGCTCCAGCAGCACAGCCGGCCAGCTGGCTGCATAATTTAACATATCATATCTTATGCATCTTGATCTTATCAGAACACTTTACAGAGGCTAATGGAAATGGTAGAATAGACTTCTGAGACCTTCCACAGCGCTGGCTTTGGGCTGCCCAGGTTTACACAGCATCCAGTCAATTACCCACTCCCATCCACAGACATTCACTGTCAAAGGGAGCACAAAGGAAAAGGCATTTAATAAAAGCATGGATGGAACGGAGATCAGCTGACCATGAGCAGCATATGACTGTTCAGTCATTCACACAGGGATGTGTTTAATCCCCTCAGAGTTCATATTTCAGAACTCCTTTTTTCCCTAGGCTTGCTCCTTCTTCTAAGACTTGCTATTGTAAAGATGACAGCACATTTTACTAGCAAATAACTGTGAAATGCATTCTGTTTCAAAAGTTTACCATGGAAAAAGTTCTTGTATTTTGCCATAACTAGCAAAGAACACAAAAGTACCATTTTCTTGTCTTTGGCTTTTATCTGTTAAAGCCAGGCAGAAAGCAGTGAAGCCACTGAAAATAAAGCATTCATACTGCATACAAGCAGTGCTGGAATTACATATTTCCATGGCTGCTTTTTTGACTCAAGCAGCAGTCTGGCAGGGCAGACATCATGCCCAGAAAGTTGTTTTTCCCAGGGTGTGATCAAACCCTCACACTCTAGCTGTTCTGACCTTGCAGCTTTCCCACACACACGGAAGTTGACTGCATGATTTGTAGAACATCTCAAGTTAGACTTTTTTTTTTCCCACCCAAAGTTAATCCCTGTAAGAAAAATAGATCAATGTGAATCAGCTGAATCTAGGAAAACAGAGAAAACAGGTCTGTTGCTAAGCACAATAAATTCAAGAAAACTGCACTCATTGTAACAGCATAATTATCACCACAACTGTGCAGAAAATAATTATTCACGCTAAGATGTGGCAGCCTTTTGCAAAGATAAGACAGATATTTCCACTTCCAATCATCCAATGCAATATCTGCATTTACATGAAGATATTAGGCAGGGGACAGGTAAAAATAACATTATTAACTTTGTGCATTCTTTTTATATGACTTATGTCCTTTGCTGCATCTTGGCTTCCACATAGGCCATAAATCAGAGAAAGGAGAGAGCAATAAAAATAGAGGGACACAGAAAAGATGAAGAACTAATATTCAAATCCTCCCACAGAAGGCAGACAAACCTCCAAGGAAATGTGGGCAGATTTTTGTTGGGAGGAGGAGAATGAGAACATGAAAAATATCAGCCAACCAAAATAATGGAAAAAACCAAAAACATACATACATATGGATGGCCCTGGGAAACTGGCAGGGACCTCTCTGCAGGAGTAGTGTCTGGGGAACAAGATGTCTCAGGGCTTTTAAGTCAGACCATCCAGCCATGAGGTACCAAAGCCTGTCAACATCCAAAGCTGGCACAATGATTATAAAAGGGAAACAGGAACTAGGACACACTGATAAAAGCACTAAAATCGCCTTGAAAAAACAAGACCTAAGAGATTAGCAAGCTAAACAATACTTTTTCCTCCACGCTGTCATGGTTGATTGTTTAAAGCCTGTCAAAAGCTCCTCTGGGAAATCCTGCATAGATATACTGAGAGCAGTGGGAGAGTGGGGAATCAGTCAATATTTAATAACTTTATTACTCAGAGAGTACCATAGCAGTTAATTGAAAATTACAATGGCATTTAAGGAAAAATGCTTTTCTCTTGCAATAACACCCAAGTTGTCTGAAGTATTTTGAAATTATTGTCTCTTTTTAACACTTAAAAGAGGCACACACCTTTGCTAAAGCTGTAGCAGAATCTTGAGGACACCTCAGCTACCAGAGAATTTCCAGCAATAACTTCTGCCACCGATGCTGAAAGTTTTCTTTTTGCCATCTTACTTTCTTTCCAAATCATGAGCAAATATGAGACTGCACTGAAATCATTAGCACCGCCCACCAGGCAGCTCTGCTTGTCACTGCACATTCCCTCTCTCCAAGACAGACAGCTGGAGGCTGTATCTGGACACCAGGGAAGAGGCTGGCAGAGCAATTACAGCTCCAACTGCATAGGCTGCCTCAAGTTCCTTTCTCAGGGAAGAAAGACAACTTCTAAAGGAAGCCCATGAACACATTCAGCTCCTACACGGCACTAGTGGAACTACTTTTGGAATGCTGAACACATATCAGAAGTTCACAATTCTAAAAGAAAGATGGAAAAGGGAAAACAAAATAAAAAAACACATGGAAACAGCCAAGAAAGCATTTGGGAGGTAGACACTATGCTGCATAGCAAGACACCCAAAAGAAAACTTACAGAAAAATGAATACCAAGCAGTGATATGTAAAACTGCATGAACAAGTGTCTTGGAAAAATATGCACATGCCTAACTACTGACACAGAGAGCTTCTGTAACTCAGCAGGGAAAGAAAAGGGGGAGAAAATCCCAGTACCATATAGTAAAAATTACTGAATCTGTTATTAAAGTCTACCAATCAGTATGTTCATGGCACTCTCAAATACCACGTCTCCTGAAAGTCTGGGAGCACAGCTTTCATTGCTCTTCTGTATCTGCCTTCCTCCAGCCAACAACCTGAAGAAAATAATTTTATACCTTCCTTCCTCAGGCACCAAACTCTGAATTACAATATCAATTTAGGTCTCCAAAAGACTTGGTAACTCAGCTGCCTTTGCTTGTCTCCATCATTTTCCAAGAAGAAAAGCAGAGCAGTGGCACTCTCACAAGTTCATTTGATTGGCAACTGCCTGAGGTTTTCCACTGATCTTTAAATGCACTATGAATCTAATAAAACCCCCAATACCACTACTGGAATATTTCATACAGTGCAGTTTTATTTAATTTCTTGTTTATCTGACTACTGCCAAACAAGAGGTACTCCATGAAAGCTAATACAGCCCTAATTGAGATATGAGTGGTTCTCAAAATACCCTCCATGTATTTCCTTGCACACATGTGAGTCCACAAATTCTACTGCTTAGTTCTCAATGAAGATGTTGGTTTGTTTTAAATAACCTAACTGGAGACATTCTGCTTCAGAAATATCTCTATAAATACACCCAGGAGGAAATGTGACATATACAGTGTAATTCTGTTGTTATCTAGACTTAATCCTGCATAGAAACCATCTGTTGCATTGAAAAAAAAAAAAAAAAAGGAAAAAACCCCACAAACACAAAAGCCAAATAAGATTCTTTTTGTACACTGTTTACTATTTCTGAAATTTCTATTTTATACTGTCTGTGCATGTGTAGACCACAACATCACCATGCACAAGATCATCACAAAGTGGTGTTACAATACAGCTTGAAAAAGCCCAGACAAGCAAGTCAAGATGTACAGAGAAACCAGGTGTGTAGAGCAGTCCTTTCATCCTGCTCTGCTCAGGAAAGAATCAGAACCAATGGAAAAACAAGCAGAGGAAACAGCCAGAAATATAAATTATTTCTCTTACTAGGAAGAGAATGAAAATCGTGGGGCTGCTGCATTGGGAGAGAAGAGAGCTGGGAAGGGGAGATGCTGAAATGGCCTTGCTTGACACAGAGGGCACACAATGTTCAGGCTGGAAGGCACTGCTCAGAAGGTGAAGGGCTACTCCCTTCCCCAGTAATCCTCCATCTTTCCAGAGGTCTTTAACTTGTCCTTCACCAGTGAAGGCTCTAAATTTCCCTGGGCAATAAATTCTGATGCTTTACTACTTCTCCTTTAGCATCCAAACTTGAGCTTCCTTGTCACAAGGAATAATTGGGTGCCTTTAGGCCTCCCCCTGGAGGTCTTTGGGCCAGCAAAACCTCTGTTTGAAGGAATATAATTACCTGTGACCCTGCTGAGGTGCTGACCTGCTGAGAGCCTTTTGGGCTTACCTGGGGGGATGTGAAACACAGGACTCTGTGAAACACAGGACTCTTGCTCCATTCACACGTCAGATGTGACAGTCTGAGTGCCAGGGTGCTGCAGCCAGCTGTGACAGCAAACACTCCAAGCACCAACAGAGCTTAAGGCAGCTTGGGGATGAGAGACAGCCCCAGCTTTCATGCCCTAAAGGAGCCCCAGCTTCCTCTGAAAGGGACATCAGTAGCCAAGAGAGGGGGCAGGGGGCAGGGGAGGAGGTTGGGTGCTGCTCCCAGGGAACACTCAACCATCTCTGCAGATGCAGAGCCCTTGTGCTTCCACAAGGACTTGCTCCCCACTCCTTACCCTGCTCTTGTTCCTCCAAGTCTCAGTGAGAATTTAGCTTCTCTTCCTTGAAACCCTCATTTCTACAGATTGATGGGTTTTGTCTTGATCCCTAATCTCTCCAGACTTATATCCTACCCTCCAAAGGAAGGCTCATGCTTCACTCTTAATGCAAGGCTCCATATATTAACAACTTACAAAAGCCATACAAAAAACCTTTAGTCTGCTGGAAGCAATAACCTATTGATTTAACATTTTGCTCACTACAACCAACTAATAAAAGGATGAAAGCAAGGCACTATATCACAAATTGTCACCAGCAGCTCAGAACAAATAGGGTCCTTTTTGGATCAACAGAATCATGGAGACTAGCACAAACTCAAATCACTCAAATCATCAGCTTTCAGCCCCATCCCACTCCCATCACCTGCAGGTGACCAAGAACACTCAGAACAGGACTAATGGCAGATGGCATAATTAAACAGCTTTGAGTCATACATCAGTGACTGTCTGAGTATGAGGGCATGTCAAAGAATATACTTACAAACAGAAGGTTTTGAAAGACAATCTAAATTACAGCACATGATCTCCAAATTCAGCTCTGAAGTTTCAAAATAGCTTTCTTGTCATCCCCAGTTACCAAACAGCCATGCCCAAAGCTGGGTGTATGTTCCCTCTTTCATCAACAGATCTCTGCTCCTGCTGCATTACCTTGAGTTGTCACATCCAATTACACATGATGTGACATAGGATGACATGAATAATGTACCCCCCTTTTAAAGTGAACAAATTCATTAGTTTATCTTCGGGGAAGAGCAGGAAAGCACAGTGTAATAAGCAGCAGTTTATTTGAATCATTGCAGCATAATTATTATTGTTATATTACTGTTAGTACAATGATGATGATGATGATGATGTTTACTTCCCCTCTCAGTGAAGCGTAACAAAAAAAGCCTAAGTTAAAAAGAAATTTACTTCCTCAAAAAAAAAGAGCATTTAGGAAAGTTTCCATAGTTCTTTATTTCCAAATTCTACAAAAAATCAAATGGGTCACTTCAGCACTGAACTGTTACCACATGCCTTCCATATTTCTTTTCCTCATGTCCTTCATTTCTGAAGAGATCTTCATTACTGCTTGGTTTTTGACTAAGCAGACTTTTTCCCTCTATTGTTCTACAAACTGGATGTACACAGCTACTGGAATATTAAAGAGCCAAAAAAGTTAATTAAATCCCTTGTTAATTAAAGTATGAGCTAGTGGGCTTTCTGCTTACTCATAAGGAGGAATAAGAACAGCACTTGGAGAATCACAGCTTCCTGAAGATTGTATATCATGGCCAGCAGTCTCCCAGAAGATGGTAAGAGTGGGGTGCATTAATCTCTCTTTTTGAGCACATGCATATTCCCTAACCCTTCCAGGAGTAAAAGTTACACAAATTCTCTTGCAGATCTCTGAGTTGTGCTTCACACTCATTTCCATTTTCAGCATTCCCACCAGGGTTCATGGCACCACACACAGATCAGCCAAGGAAGGAATCCAGCCCTCTGCTTTTATTTTTACCCGTTGTGCTTTCATCATAGCTGGGTGAGTGAGAAACCATCTGCTTCCTTGGGATGAAAAGGCAGGAGAGGGAGCTACAGTTTCCAGAGGAGTATGTCTTTCAAGATACAGCATCTGTCCTTTCTGTTCTTTCTGATTTATAGGGATTTTGGTTTGGGCCAAATTCACAGCTACATTAGGAATGAGAGTAGCCTAATGTGACACTGTACCCAGAATGAATTTGGCTCAGTGACTTCAGCTCATTCATTCTCAGGGCTGATATTTCAGAGCACTTGATCCATGATGCATAGTAGGCAAATTTACACTGATACAGTAGGTGACTTTCTAATTTCATTGATGCTCAGATCATCCTGTTGGCTGGTATTAAAGAACAGGTTTTAGCTGAAGCTTTTTAGTTTGAAGGATTAGATAACAAGGATGTGTAACTTCCCTAATCAGAAATGCATTGTGGTAAGATTTTGTACAGGAACTTCTGTGGTGCAGCACAGAATCACTGGACATGCAATCTGATAATCCTTCACATTTGAAGGCAACAGGAGCTACAGCACCCAATTTAGAGACAAATATTGACAGAAAGAATGATGTGAGGAAGGAGTCAGAACTAAAAAATCTAATCTTTCTGACACATATGAATTTCAAGAATTTTTCATCTTGAAAATTGATAGCAGGATTCCAGACATACATATAAGATTGAAAGATTTTCCATATCACAAATATAGCCACTGTAAATGCACTTCAAATAACAACCCTGATCTTCTAACTTTCTAAATAATTGATAAAATTTGAAATCATCTTTCTAAAGCTTCTTAGAGATCTTCCTCAACATCCTTACTGAAAGTCATCTGACAAAGCCTAATGAACAAACAAATCAACTTGCTATTTTCCTTTCAGTTGCTTCTGTGGTAATCAATTTCCAGATTTATTCATAATTGTCTTTCACATAAATTTTTGCATTTTGCAGGGGAATGTGTATTATCTTCAACACTGCTCTGCCCAAATTTTCAAATCCTACATTCTTCCTGAGATGGTGCTAGGAATGCTGTGAAGAGTAAACTTGTTTGGGGGCCACAGGGCTGGGATGATGGAGGTGACAGTCAAAGCTATCCTTTTGCTGCTGGCACTGATACCCCCCTGATCCTGCTTCCCTTGCAGCCAGGTGCTCTGCAAGATTCTGGACAGGCTAATTCTGCCCTAGCTAATATAAAAAAACAATATTTCTACTTAATGACTAGTTATTCTGTTCTAAGATACACTTAGAACAACATGTCACCAACAAAGGCACCACAAATAAACCTTAAGAGACACGGTGCAGTGAAACAAGAACAGGAGACGAGCAGAAGGGAGATTTGTTGTGACAGAGGCACAATGTGTGCAGCTTGGGAGCAGATTGCAGACCCTGGCAGAATCATCTAGACACAGGATTTAACCCAAGGGCATTAGCAACAATCTTAATCCAAGCCCTTTTAGCAAGTACTAATGTTGATACCAGCTAATCTGTGCCATAACAGCTTCCAAAGCTAAGGCAGAGAGGCCACCAGCTCCAGCAACACTTCCCACATGCTTGGATCAAACTGTGGGCAAAATTCAGATGTCAACATTTGTCCAGTGCTAGAGAACACTTCCTATAGTATTTGTTTCATCTGCATAGGGCTTGCAGGAAACAAAACCTCTCAAAGACCTGCATCCTCCACAGGCTGGAGACCAGGACATGTGCCAGGAGTGAAAGCCACAGGAGTCCCGAGCTGAACATCTGGGTCATCTCCTCCAGGGCTACCAGAACTTTTAGAAAAGTGTTTAGCCAACAAAACTTTCTATACATATTTTTAAAACTGCTTAGCAGGTGTTAAATGCAAACCTGTCCTGAAGCATTAGTGTCCACAATTAACCCTCCTGGCTGGACTTGCCTCTGGAGTCAAGTCCTTGCCACACTGTCTATCACCTCATTACTTAAGTTCATTTATTGCCAAGGGGATAAGTACTGACTTTGCCTTTGGGAGGAGTGATGGAGGAAGCACAGATCTGCAGCTGCCAAGAGAGGTTGCTGAGGTACTTTTATTGGCAGCAGATCCAGGCATAAGTCTTACATGAGTACTGCAGGGAGGGCAGTATATAGTACTCCTCACAATTTTAGGACACAGCAACCTAGAAACTACAAATCTGCACAAAACTGGGCTCCAACACAATCATATTTGTGATGCAGTGGCAGTTGGATTTCGCAGAATTACTTCATAAAAAAAAAAAAAACCCTAGAAGAATTCTCAATAAGTGTACTTATTCCTGTCATTCATTAATACACCTGCTGGCTAAAAATGACAAAGGACTTCCAGCAGGGCAAATATGTTCTTAGGTATGGAAGAATCAAGAACTGCTATACTCAGTTTTTGAAATGTCTTGTCTATCATGGTTGGAGCACAGCTGTCTGTGTTCCTTACTCTCTGGTAATTAATGTCACTGAGAAGTAACATTAATCCCAGCTATTGACATAAAGTGAAGGAGCAAGGCTGGAATTTATGCCCTTCTCTGCTTAAAGGGAGAAAGCTTTGAGTCTGACTTGATTCAAGAGGGCTGAGATAATAACAGGACTTGGGAAGGCGATTCTCTCATGTCTGAGCTGAGAAATGAGAAGCAAAAATTCCAAAGCAGACCCACAGCAAGGACATTAAATCTGTCCATTCTCAGTGATGATAAGGATGGCAGCCTGGCACTTAAATATACCTGTGCTTATTGGCTTTGAGATATGCTCCTCCCAAACAGGTGTGTCTGAATAAAGAGAAGTGCTTTACCAGGAGAGGCTTTTCCCCATCTAACTGCACCCCTGCCTCTGCAGGGGGGGCACAGCACCCTCCCACAGAGGGGTGCAATGAACACCACAAGTCTCCAGCTGAAAGCACAGGATGGAAAGTGCTGCTGAAGAGTCCCCCCAGTGAGAAGTGGCACAGGAAGGTCTGAGAGCAGTGCTTCAGGGAGAGGCAGTGAGAAGGTCACAGCAACAGAGAGCCAGGGAACTACAGCATCCTCGACCAGAAACACTGCCAGCCTTCCTCAGAACCACCAAACCCTCCCATACCTCGAGGCATGCAAAAAAAAACCAGAGAGAGTGCTTTAAGTCTTCCTGTAAGCCAGGGGCCTTTCAGTGCAGGTGAAAACACTGCTTACTAGTGATTAAAATTAGTTCGTTTTAGAAACACTAAACAATTAGAATAATTTTGCACTAAAGCCATTCCAAATCTCATCTCCCAAAGATCCCTGAGTTTCCTGAATTCCCACAAAGCATATTGTGCCTACAAAGCAATGCTGTTTGCCATGCACAGTAAGCCACATCACATTTTCAAACTTCCCTGCAAGCATCAGCTTGAAAATAACTACAGATGAACCTTTTGCAGTTCCAAATTTGGAAGTTTTAACTCCACACAAGTAAGCATCTCCTCCTTTAGGTATGGACCCACATGCCAGGCATGAGCTCAGCAGGTGTCAGACCCACTTGCTCTCTCTGGGGCTGATCAACAACCAAGGAGCTGCTGTATGATCCCATTCCATGTTTGTCTGCAATAAAAGCACTCATCTTGTTCCCATCAGTAACATTTACTCAGCAGGTCAGCGTGAAGGGAAGTAATGAGATGAATTTGCCAATCTAAACATAGTGATGCTTCTTGAGACTTCCCAACATCAGACTTGCAAAAGTAAAGGGTAGATCTTGGCCCTAAGGCAATGCTCCAGGGGTTCTGTGCTCCCTGTGTGTCACTAAGGGGTTTCTCAGAGTCAGTCCCACACCAAGGGGCTTCCTATGCATTGCTCAAAGTGGACACACAGTGAGTTGGCTCTCCCTGCCTGAAAATGAACTGTTAGTACAACTTTCCATCTCTATCTCTCAGTCCCTTATGTCAGATGGTCCACAAATTCTTACCTCTTCAGACACCAGCTAAGAAATTAGCTTTTCCATTCTACTGATTTCTAAATTGCATTAAAAAGAACACATTTGAAAACCTTCCATGCCCAGCAGTGATTACAAAAGATGTACATTGTCCTACAGCTGTCCTTCAATTCTGAATTGGCCCTCCAGAGACCCACCTGTGTGGTTTTGCATTTACAGTCAGGCAGCAATAATGTAGCCAGCTAAAAGATAAAGCAAAGAGAAAGATTTGACCTCGCTACTTATAGACAGTCAGAATGCAAATCACCATGGAAATCCAGGCAGCTCATTATGAAGGGTGCTAGCTGAGGGGATGCAGAACAGCCAAAAGTGATAAATAGATTCCACTGAAGCTCATGTGATTTGTGCATTATGAGTTTTTGTTGATACAGCTGCTGATGATACTGTAAGAGCTTTTTAAAAACCCCATTCCCTGCAGTCATCTCTGGTTTTCATTATGGAAGGGAGTAAGAAATTCAGGAGGATCTCATCTTTGGAAACCAGCCAGGTCCCAGGAAAGTAGGCTGGTGTTCAGGACACACATCCAGCTGCCTTTAAAGGGGATTTGTCACTGACCAGAGGATTTGCCATGTAATTACTTTGGATTCAATAAGGAGAAGAGCAATTTATGTTAACCTTTTGCTCCAATTCAAGCGAGTTAGGCACACTGAGGCTCCTCTCCAGGACAGCAGAATCAGCAGTGATGTCACATCCAATTGAATGTATTTGCTGTGTGAATAAAGCTCTACCTAAGGTGCACAAAACCAGAATTTCTCTGTATCTAGAAGTGAAAACCTAAATTTAAATGACCAAGATTTAAAGTTCAGAGGGATTCTTGGGCTGCTCCCAGTGTAAAAGGAACTGAAGCTGCAGAAAAAGGACTTGCCTATCTCTACCAGTCAGTGTTCTTCAATTCCAGCTTTCTAAGTGGTGTCAAACTCCTCAATGAAAAGGCTACAAAGAGAAATTGCTACTTTATGCAATGAACTGCTGTCATGCTTAAAAAAGAATCCCAGCTTCATCAGCACAGACACAATCTGTAAGCACAGTTCAGCTCCTAAGAAATTTTTTATTATATACACAGGAGGTTTCACAGTCTGAGAAATAAAATATTTTTAAAGGATTCTCTTCTCTCTACAGCTAAGATTGGCAGGTGGGAAGGGCACCAGAGGACAGGTTTTCAGAATACGTTTTTCAAGGTTCTCTTAAAATTCTAAGCCATTCCTACCTCCAAAAGCAGGTATATCACTTTTTTTTTTCATAAAATGCACATGTAATTCTGGAAAACGAAGAGTACAATAAACCTTCATTCTTAATTATACTCTACTGTGAACAGGTATATTTTAATGTATCTCAAATTAAGTGTTCTTAGATATCTTCCAAAAAAATACCTCTGACAATTTTTCTGTTTGCCAACTCTTGATATTAATAAATTCAGAGTTCTCTTAAGACTATGCTTAAGAAAAAAACCAAAAACACACAAACAAAAGCAAAACCTTGACTTTTCCTATATTTATTTATTAGGGTATTAACATTTCAAAGGCTCGTTCATCATCTACCAATTGACAGTGATGGAGTCAAAACAATTTTTGGGTTTTTTTAAACTGAAACATGGGTCAAATCCATCCATGGGATCACTGTGAAGTGAAAAGAACTACATCAAACTTGTATCCCAGCTTGGCCTGCAACTGGGGGAGTTGAGAAAACAGTGGATGTAATTCACAATTGGAGCAAAACAATTTCATGTTTCCTGGATTCCTTTCAGAGTTACTCTAATTAAATTGACACCTTTTTCAGAGAGGCAACAAGTGCTGAGAAAAACACCTCTGATGACTACAATTCCCTGGCTCTTTCCCAGATCTCTCATTATATGGAAGATAACCACAAGCATTTCCTTTTCTTCCTTTCTCAAAGGTCAGTGGTTCCAAACTAACTCATTTTATTTCATGCAAATATATAATAGATCCTCCTTTTTTTTCAGAGACACCCCAAAGCTAGATTAAATCAAAATGCAGGGGTTTTCTAAGGATACAATGCAGTTTAAGGAGCATTTTTTCCATGAATTCCAGAATAGGATGAAACTGACTCAACAATAAAAAAAAAGTCAACAATTTCCTTTGCTTTTTGACCATATTAAAGAAGAAAAAATAACAATTATAAAAAACAGCTGAGAGTTCGGTTTCAGTTATACAGACAGCTAAAACTTCTGACCCTCTCTAGTGCTGTTTACATAAGATACTTATTTTGGTGTAAAATTGTATTTCTATCAGAAGTTACTTCCATGACCAGGAACCCTTGGCACCAAAAAATGCTCTTCTAGAACACCTCATTTAAACAGCATTATATATATAGACCCACCATTCACAGGAACCAAATGAGAAGCGCTTCAGGGAGCAGAAAATATATTATTATTAGCTAATCTACATTAATTTTATGCCAATACCAGAACACCTATTAGCCACTCGTCAAAACACACTGCTATAGAGACCCTAATTGCAATTTCCCAAGGTATGCATTCCTTCACAAGTATATCATTGCACATAATGGAGCTCACTCAATTTGCATGCCTTAATATCCCAGTAATTCAGTAATAGGAAGCACACATGACTGGGCAGAAAACTGCATCCTTCTATTTTAGATTTTGTGCCATATTTCCTTTTCCCTTGCAGGTAAAGGGTCTGACATCTGTTGTTTTGCCCAGTTAATAAAGTTCGTTTCTACTCTGAAATTTGGCAGCCCTTGCCTAACTTTCACCTTATTAGGAGCAAAAAGGCTTTATCTGTTACACACATGGGATCACCCAGGAATTGTTGAGACACTCCTGGAAAGGAAGCCTTCATATCTCAAATCCAAAAAGGCAGAGAGCCCCAGTCTGTGTGCACCATTCCCCACTCAGTACATACTCTTATATGCCAAGTGCTGCATGGAGGAGCCTGTCCTCCTTTTACCCTTTGAAGAGAACTCTCCCATTAATCTATTTTTACTGATCATCATGAAAAGCAAATCGCCTTTTCTGAAACATTTAGCTGGGGAGCAGCAGCAGCCCAAGGTAACAGGGTATGGATTGTTCATACAAAATACTCTTGTAATTATTGCCTCTGATAGTCAGCAGTGAATACAAGAGCTATTCTCATTTTAAACTAATTAACCGTGAAAAAATGTCAGGCTCTTAATATTAATCTCAATCACTCAGCAGGAGCAATACTTACAGATAAGGTCAAAATTTACTTCCATTGTCAAAAGACAATGTCAAAGACATAGCATGCTATGGCATGGACCAGAGGAGACATCTCTGCATCTCTGATTCCCAAATTCAGCTTCCTTGGGTGCCCTTGCTGACAAAAAATGGACTGGCAGTAGCAGCCACCCTGGCTCAATGAAGTTTCACGTGCTGGAAAAAAACTGCAACTTTCTGGGATACTCACACAGATTTTTGAATAACCTGCAACCCCTGAAAAGTTTGAAAACTCCCTGTCTGAAGGAAAACTTGGATGCTCCTCCCTTTGAGACCAGCAAGTGGGAAAACCACATCCTTTCACTTCTGACACAGGCAGGGAAGTTTTGCCTGCTCTGCAGCACTCCCAAATATCTGTATTTGCCTTGGTCTTTCTGGTGCAAGCAAAGAGCCATGGATTAGCTTCCAGCACAGGCATGAGATGTCTGAGCATGTCTGTGGGCAATCAGAATTCTGAGAATCACAGAGTCAGAGATGACTTAGAACCCCATGCACCCAAAATCCAGTGTGTGGAAGCCTGGGAAAAGACAAAACCAAGACTCACAGGTCACAGGCACCAAAGAGAGTAGTCATCATGCCAAGAGGTTTTTATGGCACGTTATAAAGGCAAGCCAGCACAGCAGGAGGCTGAAAAATTAGAGGGTGGATTCCCATGCAGTGGTATAACTCTGAGCACTGCCAGCTCCCCTTAGACACTTTCTGCCTCTGGTTTTCCTGGATGTGGGCCTTTTCTGCCTATAGACTTCTCAAAAAGCAATACAGGAGTATTTGCACACAGAACAAGAAATATCTGTGCTGCTCAAAATGATTTTCACTGCTGTCCCCAAGCACAGCTGGTAGTTTCCTGGTTTCAATAGAGGTGTAAGAATATTAACCAATTGTAATATTTATTCTGGTTTATAAGTTAAATGAAATATCATACCCAGTAGGTACGTATCTAAAACCCAAAAGAGTCTCTTAACAAATTTGTAATTTCCATCTCAGCTGATTTTTTTAAAACTTCTCCAAGACATATTAAATATCTTTGTCTTTCCATAGCAATAAATAAATATCATTGAACACTTACAAAATGTCACAATGAAATATCAGAGAAAGCAGATGAAGTTTACTTACTTATCATGACTTGGATGGTTATTAAAACAAAATGCTCTGTGAAGAACACTTTAATGGAAAAGATCAAGTACCTTGCACACAGTTTTGTTACATGTACTGCACATCACATGCATCTCATAGCTTGGATTGATGCCTTTTCCTGGTCTTAAAACCAAGAGTCAAACATGGTTAGAAGGGAAAAGGGATTTTATCTTTGTATTTATTTTAAGGATCCTTAGGTGCACCACATCCAGTTTGAATGCACCCCAATGCACACCCCAATCGATTTGGTACATCATTATAGGTGTCACTAATTAGCACATCTATCAAAGATTCCCCAGTGAGAGGCCCCAGTGAGCCCCTCTCCCCAAGGAACCTTCCCCTGGATGGTTCTATCTCAGTTCACAGAATGTGTTCTGGAGAGGACCTTGGGGTCAGGGGCACACTGATCCCCTAACTATGAACCTTCTAAAATGTTTTGTCTCCTAGCTGAACAAACAAGTCTAAGAATGTAGGCTAAAAAACCACTAAGAATATAGAAGTTGTAAAAAGATATAAAAAGGGTATAAAAGAAAAGGCAAAAAACCATCATGGCATCAGGATCCCTTGGTACAAATAGTTTAAAAGGACTAAATTTTTTTTATTACAATGGCCTGATGGCAAAGTGACCTAGAAATTACTGCATTTCAAGGACTAATTTGCTATGCAATCCCCTCCCTCTCTTGCAATCTTGTTCTCAGGGTAGAGAAGAAACTGGAGCCCACCCAAAGCAAACACTATAGATCTTTTTTTGGCAGTTTTTATAGCACAAGTTTTATATGGAGACTACATGCTAGATGCTGATGCAAGCATTGTGCAGTACATGCAGTCCCCAGGACCTTCAGTTCCTGCAGACACTTATGCACATACATAAATGAAAGTAATTTCATTAAAAGCGGATGTTCTGTTCTGATGAAAAATACTCTGTCCCTAAACACTCCCAAGATTTGCAAGCCAACCTTTCTGTGCAAATCTGGGTCACACCTCAGGAACCAAATGACCTCCCTGTACTTCAGGAAAAGCAACCGTGTTCTCTAGGGGAGTTCCCCTGAAGTTTTAACTTCCACTATTAATCAGGGACAAATTCTCATGACCCCTGGAAAGCCTCAGAGCTGTTTCATGACCATGCTGGCTAGACCTGCCTGGGCTAACAGCACCATCAGTGTGCACTGGTGCTGACTCGTTCTCTGCAGTGCTGAAGATGCTGGAGCATTCAGCAAGGCCAAGCTCAGCAGCAAGGGCTGATTATCAGGAAGGCTGGGGCAGGAGCAGGGCTGAGGCTGCACTCGGTGGAAGTCAGCTCTCAGAGAGCACCTGTGACAGGCCAGGCCCCTGGGGATGGGCTGGGAGTGCAAGAATTGTAATATCTGTCCATGAAAATGGACAAGGAAAGAGAAAAGTCCCATCAAGTGCCCTTGGTTGAAACATCCCTTGCATCTGCCAAGACAGATTGCCATTCAGAGGGACACTGGACCGTGTTAGCAAAGGGGTTTTAGCCAAGGATCAGGCTGTGGGGAGAGGAGTGGCAGCATCCCCCTGCAGCCAGACCCATTTAGTCACTCTGTACAAGGACATTTTTCAGGAAATTCAACTCCCACACATAAGGAAGCTAAATATTAATAACAGCCAGGCAGAAGGCAGGTATCACCACACTATTGCTCCCATCCCATACTGAAGATGCAGGTGGCTGCCTCTGAATCCCCCAAACATATGTTGAGTCTGAAGGAGTGAACCTCTGCTAGCACTTACCCAGAGAATGTAAAGCAGGCTGGGACAGTCTGCTAAAGCACGGAGAAAGCTTTGATGCCTCATGGCTTAGAAATGGTTTCTTTCTTCACCTCCAGGGCACCAGGGATAAATACAACAAATCAGCCCAGCTGCTTCTGGTCCCCACACCAGCTTCTTTCCACAAGGACAAGCTGGTGCTCACCTGAAACATTTACTAATTTCCATGGGTCTGACCTGAAGATTTTGGTGCCTCTTGCAAGCTGCTTACAGGAGTTGGCTGTCAGCTCAGCTTTGGTACAGACCCCCCTGTGAATTTCAAATATTACACCCATTATTGTGGCACTGGAAGTTATCAGGGCAACCAAAAAGAGAATCTATTCCAAAGAGAGTCCACAGAAAGGCAGAAATATTTGTAAAATGCACATGCTAGCAGTTACAAGATTACTTCATTCCTGTCCTTCAAGCATGTGATGAGAAGTTAATTATGAAAATTAATTTTAAAATGTTGGAAATTCAGCTACTGAATTCCTTATGTGATTTCTGTCTCATAAATTTCAGTAGACTTTGGTAAATAACATATTTTACCAGGGAAGAAGATGTGATAATTTATTGTCCTGCACTACACAATGAACATTAAATCAGCACAGTATCTGCAAACTCAAAAGGTCAAACAATCAGAGAATTTTCCTGAAATTAAATTATTTCAACTCTGCAGAATACTTTTTTCTATAGTAGCAACAAGCTTTTACTCACAATGAAGAATTAATCATAGAATCATTTAGGGTGGAAAAAACCTTAGGGCCAGAGAGTCCAACTGCAAACCTAACACTGCCAAGGATATTATTAAAGTTAAGAAGTGGGCAAGTGTGGAATGCAAATCAACTGAAGACACATAATTTTAGCAGTGGAAACCAGATATATTGGAACCAGAACACTGGAAGTGGCAAAATGAATGACAGAAGACACAACATGTTAAAAATCACAGAAAACAATGTGATTCTAAATAAAGCTATAGACCTGAGAACAAAATAAGATAGAAATAACATCTAAAATTTAGGATAACAGTTTAAGAAATTCATTGAACGAGTTGCAGAAAGATACAGTTTGCAGAATCTAAGCTAAAGGTGCCAGTAGACTGTGATTAAACAGAAACTGTAAAGCCTGTACTTTTAGCTGTGAGTTACTGATTTCTAGAAGAGTAATTCCCAGGAAGAGTGACATTCACTCATTTCTGCTATTTTGATACCAAATTACATCATGAAGCTTTGAGCTACTATTTTATATATTTGAAAGATTTCATCCAAAGGGAACTGTAATCCAATTTTGTAATGCTTAGAAAAAGAATTTTCTGGTAAATCTGCATCATTTCTACAGACCTTCTAATGACTCTGGAGTCTCTTGTTCTCAGTCAAGGTGAGTTAAGAAATCTTGGTGCTGCTGGTTATTATTAATGAGTTTTCAGCCTAGAGGACAAAAAAAAAAAAGGACAATCCTATTTATTTGAAAAATAGGATAGAGTCCTTGTAATGCTTCAGTTCTATTGAAGTAGGAAATATATGTTAAATAGCCCAAACCTGTATGGGCATCTTTTTATTTTACTGGAAATATATACACATTTGAGACTACCAAAAGTCAGAACAAGGTAATCAGGCTCCTTACTGCAACTGGACTCAACTCCACCCAGAATGATTTACATGACATTTACATTTTTTCCCCAGGGTATTGATAATCCAATGTTAAAGACAGAATAGCTGCTGGTGAGTCTCACCTGCCCTCCTCAAGGATGTGAGCATCACCAGAACTTCTTTTGAATAAATGGATAACAAACAACAGCTCCATTCACTGCAGCAGAAACTTAATTCTTGCATAAATACTTCTTATCATAGATGCCAAGGGGTACAAAGACTTATTTTTGTGCTGATGTTCCTCCTATCTAATGACAAGATCTGACAGCAATATCTTATCTGAAACATGCCTCAGAAATGCAGTTTTCCATCAAGGCTCCTTTTTCCTAAATTATGCAATTCTTCAGCTCTGAACAGACAAAATGCCCCACAAAATTAAAAAAAAAAAAAAAAAGTTCAATGGAGGGGATAGGAATAGATAAATCTGTTGCAAAACACCCCTGATCATCTTGCCATGCAAATTCCACAGTGTCACCACGCATTAGAGAAGCTAATAGCTACATGAAATGCTACTTTTCCCCTTAATGGGCTAGATATAAAGCTAAAATCCATGTTTAAGTTATGAGATGCATCTCTAGAAATGACAGCAGAGCATGCATGTGTTCTGCTGTGGGATCAGAAATGTGTTTTTCTGGATTTATGCACTCCATGAAATAAGGGGTTCAGTAAACACAAGGCATAGGACAGCTCAAAGGGATGTATTTCAGTCTGTCCCCTATTTTTGAAAATCCAGTATTTCAATTTAACTCTTGCCCTTCCCAAATGATCTTTGTGGAAAGATCAGAGAAAACAAACTAGCTTTTACAAAGCAGCTAAGAAAGCACATCTTTTCTTAACGTCACATTGCAAACAAAGCCATTAAAAAAGACTCTGTAAGTGGAAAAAAAAAAAATTGATTTCTTCTGTAAAGTTTTAATGCAGTGAATCCAATCCTCAGAAAAACAGAATCAATATAAACACAATCATGTTTGGAACTTTCTACTTATGTAATGACATTAAGTACTCAGGAATTTAAATTGTATTCATTTTGAATGTGGTGACAGTTTCAGATAAAAGAAAAGTGTTTCAGAGGTATATTAAATATGTTTTTTAAATGAAGTCTCTTTAACATTTGAATGCATATTCTCTGACTTAAAGCCTTGCCACAAAATTACATCTATATTTCAGAACACATTTTTCTTTTAACATGTCTGTGTTTCAGATTTTATGTAACAGGTATGTAGAAATTTCAGCCCTGAGAACCAAATATCTCCAACTGCCCTTTAAGCATTTAGAAGTGCAACCAGTTCACATCATAGTAATAGAAATTATAGGCAAATAATGGAAATGTGTTTGTCCTTGGAAACAGCTGTGACAGGAAATACATTTCTTTAGCTAGACAACAACAACAAAAAGAAAATAATACTCTAATTCCCTACACCAACACAATACATTTAGGTTTTTTCCTGTCACAGAAGATTTACTAGCAGAAATAGGGAATAAAGGGCAGAGCCATGATTTCAACAATTCTATCAGGCAAAGGAGAAAGCAGGTGACTGGATAAACCAGCAGCTGTGTCATTTAAGCATCCTGCTGCAAGCAGGGGGATTTTCCTCCGAGCAATAGGTCAGCATTAAAGTTTCATAAGCTTATTTTATGCTAGTCAGAATGACAATGCACATTTCTACATGGTTAAATATCTTCTGGACATGAATGCAGCCAGTTTATTATTGACAACTGGATTTTTGAATTGATATAGAGATTCAGCATTTCATTGAATCACAGGGCATCAGGAACCAGTGGTGGTGGCAAGTCAAGTAAGGGAAAGGAATAAAAATCTGTGTACAGACCTGATAAGACCATGAGAAACACCTTTTATGAGGATTGTGGAAGAAACACCACAAAATACTTTTCTGGTTTATTTAGGACGTTTCACTGCATTATGACACATGCACATACACTGAAAACTTGTAGTTAAATAGCACAGGCACTGGGTATTGCGTGGAATTGCAGCTCAGATTAAAAGTATTCAAGATCCTCCCTTTTCCCCTGTAATTCCACAGTCACTGATGCCTTCCCAGTTCTTCGAGAGCAGTAAGTCAGGATCAGCAGCCACAGGTGCTGCAAAAGCCCAGATGAAGCTCCTCATCCTCCAGCAAGGAGGGAGATGCTGCCACTGCAGGAGCCCACTCATCACATGCACAAGGGGGAGGCATTGACCAAATTTTATGTGCTTGAATTAGGAACTTCAGGACTCTCCCTTCACCACAGCACCTTGGGTGCAACACGTTGGGGGTTTCACACAGCTCAGGAGCTGCGCCAAGTCACCCCCAGCCCTCACTGATGCCCAAAGCCCCTGTGCTTATGAGGTGCCACAGCCAGGTGGGTTGGCACGGCAGAATTTGCCCATCCTTACAGCAGCACAAGTGAGCAATCAGCCCCTGCTAAGTCATGCCTCCCATGCCACCCCCAGTGCTGCCAGGCACCTCCCAGGGCACACATCCAAATGTGGCACCTCCATCAGCTCCTGGCCTCTGCTTCTGCAACAGGAGCACAGTGTCTTCTGAACAAACCCCCTCAAGCATCAGACTAATTCAGAAAAATGCAAGAGAATCCATCACAGACCCCATAACAAAAATTCATTTTCTCTGTTATTCTCCTAAGCACACTGGAGTTTGGGGGGATTCTGCAGTAAAGCTACTTTTAGGGTCCCAACAACAACTGCAGACTGACAGATTAGAACTGCATTTCTAAAGAGGTGTGAACTGGTGTGCCCAGGCAGGTGTCAGCTCTCTGCACCTTCAGGCAGCCACAGAGCACAGCAATGAGGATAAATTGGTTTCTGGATATGAGTGCTCTTGATTTACATAATTTTAGAACCAAAGTGCATAGTTTGAGGTAACGGAATTGTTAATTAGGTGGGAAGAAATGTTCTGTCAAGCTTTCTGAAGGGAGGAGGTTTCAGAGCTGATGAGGCTCATGTTGCAGCTATCACCCAAAAAAAAAAAAAGCACTTTATGCAGGCAGGTTAAGGGTAAAATACACAACTATGGTAACTTCATGGGAAACTCTCTTTGCTTGATGCCCCTGTTGCCATTGTGGTTTATG
>JACBWW010000039.1:3047171-3156434 GCA_020086605.1 Lanius collurio
CTCCACTCCCTGACCAGGGAGCTGTGCACACCATGCCCACAAGTGCCCTGCTACCCACAGGTTCAGCTCCACTCCCTGACCAGGGAGCTGTGCACACCATGCCCACAAGTGCCCTGCTACCCACAGGTTCAGCTCCACTCCCTGACCAGGGAGCTGTGCACACCATGCCCACAAGTGCCCTGCTACCCACAGGCTCTACTCCACTCCCTGACCAGGGAGCTGTGCACACCATGCCCACAAGTGCCCTGCTACCCACAGGTTCAGCTTCACTCCCTGACCAGGGAGCTGTGCACACCATGCCCACAAGTGCCCTGCTACCCACAGGCTCTGCTCCACTCCCTGCCCTGTGAACAACTTGCAGCTTTACCAAAAAAACTTGTTTCTTGCACTGGGACACGCTTTACAATCCTCAGACATTAGCTGCTGTTCCACCAGCGAGGTCAGGCGTCCTAATTACAGGAACTAATTTATCTTTGACATCTCCTTACTGGGAGCCAGCTGAAGGCAGCTCAGAGGAGACAGGAGCAGTCACACCAGTGTAATGAGACTCGTTCAAACAGCAGCACTGGAACCACAAGCTACAAGTACAAACCCTCCTCCCTTTCTGTTACCCAGTGATTGCCAGACAAAATGGATCTTTGCTGCTCTACCAGAAGTGGTGCCTCGTAATTTTACAGACATTTTTTTAAACTGCAGTGGCCTCGCTGCACAACTTTCACTGAGGCATTCTGGAAAAGCACAGGTGCTGGATGGTGCTGGTTTGGGGAACTGTGGAATAAAAACAAAATATGATTTATTTCATTAGGAGAGAGGAGGGAAAAAGAAAAATAATGAGTTATAACAAAAGGCGAGGAATTCTAATGACTAATTATGATTTTTTTTTCAAGTAATCAAGCTATAATACATACCACAAATAGGCTTGGATACAGTAGGTCCTCCTGGCTGCCAGGGCACACTGTGCCTCATATTTTACTATAATACTACTCAAAAAATGGTACAAAATAAGTAGTTGGTCTAGAAATACAAATCTTAAATCAACATCCAAACTAGTTTTGTTTGTTTTCCTCAAAATAGTTAATGGCAACAGGAAAATGTGAGTTGCAGAACTAACAGTGCTGGTAGGATTGTGGCTCCATAATGTGTAACACAGTGCTGGCACTAATGAAAGCTTTGTTATATTTGGGGTATTTCGTGTAAATTCCATGAACTCAAGTGCTAAGCACACGATGAAACATTTTCCTTACGGACACTAATTGGGCTGCTTTCCTTTAATTAGCCATCTGCTTTCATGGAATTACTCCAGATTTTGTAAGCTGAATATCCATCTCTCTGTCAGGTTTTACAGTAATCTGACAACAGGTTAAAAAGTTGTTGGGTGAACACAGAGGGACAGATTGACAATGTCTCCAAAAAGATTTAATTGCCTCAGGAAATAAGGTTAAAATAGATGCATAATTTATAGTTGCTTCTGAAGACGGGTCCACTGTCAGGATATAATGAAGAGCTCAGGAGTTAATTTGATTATTTAAAAAAAAAAGAAAGAAAGAAATACATCAGAGGAAATGCATCAATGCTTCAAAAATTTGTGGATTTTTGAGGTGCAGGGAGAGAAAATACTGCTCCCACAGATGGGAAGAGCTACTGCTGGACAGATAGATGAGTTAGGGGGTGGTAGGTCAGATTTCTTCATCTTAGTGCAAGTTTGATTAAATGTTCAAACAAATGCATCCTAAATTCATCTTTACCTCACTTAGCCCCCACTGAGCTTCTCTGCTAACTCCCAATAAGCTGAAAACAGCCATTAAAATTTGAGAACAATCTTGCACAGTGCAGAGGATACTATTATTATCTGTGGTAACCCACACTGACTATGAAATGCTAAAAACACCCTGCAGTTCATAATAGTTTAGACTATGGCACCATTGACGCACATTTTTCATTTTTTTCCCAGCAAAATTAGAACTCTGATAGGCAACAAGAGACCTCTTGCAGCTGAATGGAGATGCTGGAGAGAAACACAGTGCTACTACCAGCTGGCAGGTCAGGCAAGTGTTCTGTAACCACCTGACTTCATCCTTCTGCAAAAAAACATACTTTAACTCCAATATTTCCATGCAGCTGCACTGGAGATGTTAACTCACTGGTCTTCCCTAAGGAACACATGCTGGACTGTGGGCAACAGCAGTGAGTCAGCCTTCACCCTTTGCTTTAAAACAAGCATGTACTGTGACTTTCATAAATCCAAGCCAATCCTTAGCATCACTGCAGCTTTGTCATTTGGAGAAAGGGGAGAAAAAAAAAATATATAAAATAAGTACCAGCTGACAGAAGCAACACATCTGTACCCATGGATTGGCTCAGAGAACCAATGCACAATCACCAGCCTGAAAAGAATAATTCTGTCCTGCAAAGGAGGAGAAATGCCAGGGTTTCTCTGCAAGTTCTGATGGCTCAGCAGTTTGATGTCAGTGCTTCCACCACAAGCAGGTTACACAAAGCAGCAGTGCCAGCACAGCCAACAAACCCCTTGCACACCCAGAAAAGGGACTGAGCACAGAGCTCTCCATCATCCCAGGACTCCTCTGCCTCACAGCTGGGTTTGGGCTGGCTGAGTCCTCACAGCAGCACAGCACTGCCTGCTGAGACAGTGCCAGTGCCAAAAAGCCCCCACCACACCTGATTAACCTGCAGTGATGGATCCTCTCCCCTGTATTAACCTGGTCTAGATGATGCCTAAATCCTCATTGGTAAGGCAGACCACATCTCTTGCATAAGGAGATCGCTGCTAGACAGCAATACCACATACCCAGTTAATTATGATTTTTATAATTTGGGCTCTTAATGGTTTCTTAGTCAGAAAGCAATTATGAAAAAGCTTTGGAACATAAATACTGCATAAATTTTCATAACTTAGACAAAAAGTTGGTCGATGTTCTCTAAAGCTGACAAACTGCATGCTACAGTAGTTAGAAAGAGTGCAGAGTTTATGTACAACCTGCATGCAAGCTCGTATTGCTCCTATCCACTTCTAACAAACTGGCAATCACAGATGGTCTCATAACAGACTTGGAACAGAAAATAGATCTTTGCATTTGGAATGTGCAAGTTACACTTCTACATTAACAGATTTGTAATTCACAGCATGACATTCAATGAAGGAAGGCATGGTAAGGGTGTTGTACATTTTAACATACTTACATAATGAGCAATTATGTTGAATACATTCAAAAATAGAATTTATGTAGGTTGGGAAAAGTCCACAATTAGTAATAGTTTTCCTTTCTAGAAGTTCTGATACCTTGAATGGCTGACATAGATTTTTTGGTGCATTGATGCTAAACAATTGTTATACAACAAACACTGAACCCAAGCTGAAAAAGTAACAGTTTTATTTTGGAAATGACATAATGAAATATTGTCATTCTACAATACTTGAGAGAAGCATTGCAAAAAGTGCTTTATGATAGTGCACTGTTTTATTTTTGCAGCCATCTCAAAACTTCCAATTTTTTTGTTGTTGTCAGGAACAAAAATAAGGAGCCATTCCTTTTTCCTTGTTAGAAAAAAAAAAAATTAAAAGGACACAAGTTCCACTACTCCTGCCATACTGCTGTAGCAGGGAGAGGAGATGGCCTGAAGAAAAGAGGAGCTACTCAGCTGTGAGAAGGAATGGACAGAGGTGCAGCAGTTCCCTGGCCCCTCTCATCTCATGTTACATTCTGCAGCACCCCTCTCACCTGCCCAACCACCACAGCAGCAACACCCGGGTTTAGAATCAATACCTGCAATGTGTTCAATCCCAAAACTGTTTTCTCAAACTCCAGGCCACCCACATGCACTAGCCAAGTGGAAGAACAAGGCAGGTGTGATTTTGTCGATGGCAATGAAAAAGCTGCCTTTAACTTTGCTATTCTTTGGTGTCAATCATTCCACCTCCAAAAATCTTACCCCACTAAGTCTCAAGGACAGAAAACTTGTAATTAATCCAAACCAATGTCACATGGAGACAAAATGACCTTATTCCAATCAGTGAGAAAGGCAATATAAAAACCACCTGCACCTGCAGTCACTCGCACAAGCTACTTACACTATAAATCATTTAGTCAATAATGATTCATAACAAACAGAGCTAATTTTGGTTTTGTTACTTACAGCTTGAGCTTGTAAAATCAGGCACATGCAGACAACTTACTTTTGGTACTGGGGCTGCTGCTGCACGTTCCCCTCCCCTGCTTTGGGGGCACCTGCAATGCCTGCAGCCTCTTTTAGCCTCCAGCTTCCTGCTCTGTCCATCACTGCAGTCACTGCACGCTGGTTTTGGCTTTATTTTAACCATATCAAAGCAGCTTTGTTGCTTCTGTTTCTAAGCATAAGTGATTTTTATCAGCAATCATTTTAAATACTAATACTTTGATAGATTTTTTTTTTGTTTTGATTTTGTTCTTTACTGCACAACTGAGTGCAACGGTTGACAAGGTCCTTACAGGACCTGTGACCTGCACTAAAACCTGCAGTGATGCCAGAGCAGTTTATTTCCATGCCATGGTAGCTGTCAATCATCCCAGAAAATGGGATTGGTTGCTTTACCAAGACTGGACCTTTCTTATTTCAGGAGTAGAAGCACTGTGAACCACTCTGGACTGGCAGAAATGCTACTTCTCTGTGCTGAGGAGCTTATAAGTCACACAGCCACCAGTCATTTGTCATTTTCTCAGGTCAGAAGATTGCTTTGCAAACAGGATTTAGCCCATGAGTCACTATTTGGCCTTCTGTTCGCTAGAAAAATCAATTACCAGCTCAAACTGCCTTTCTTCTGTGACTCCAAAGCCATAAGGAAAGCACCTTGGATGCCCTTTCTTCCAGAGCAGGAAAAAGAGAAAACCACAGCAGCATTATTGCCCTCTTTCATCCTTTCCTCTTTATCAAGTTCTCCAGTTCCAAAGTGCAAAGAGCAAGAAGACCTTGGCCTTCTGCAGCAATGGTCAGCATTTATTGCCAGGGCCTCTTCAACACTGATGATTATCTCAGAGGAGATAAAACTATATATAAAAAATTATGCTTGACTTCTGTGCAAGCAGCCACTTTTGCCTGGGAAGCAGGAATGAGTGATGTACCTCTAAATAATCCCAGTGAGTAACACTTTGGAAGGCAACTGGAAGCACATTAGGGTTACTCAGCACAGCTGGGAAATTTTTCCTCTTAAAGTTGAGTATATTCCTCAGTCCATTCAAAAGTGTGCCAGAACAATGAAGGGCTTGCACAACCAGGCTTTCATTTCCCCTCCCAGCAGAGATGTGTGTGGAAGTCACATGTAGAAATATTTTCCAAATTAGCCACCAGTAACATCACAGAGGCTTCTTTAGCCACATTCTTCATAGCTATAGTTACATTAGTAAACATAAAATGTACTTTCTTAAGTTAAGCAAACTAATTTAGGACTGACAAATTGAATGACTCATTTCACAAGTGTTTCACATTCATTTCTCAGTAAAATTAATCCCGAGGAAGGAAGGCTGCTTCTATAGTAGGTATTAATATATTTAGTATCATACTTGTTTCTCCATGCTTTGCCTCCTCAGTTTTATATATTTTCCACCAAGAAAAACAAATGGTATACCACAATAAAATGTTGGTGTCAGTTTAAGCCTCAGTTTGGAGCACTGGGGAGTTCTCAGCAGAACTCCAGTCTGGTTGAAGATTTCCCCCATGTCCTCGTGTCCTGAATTCACTGCTGACATCCCAGAATACTTTGTTCTCTACAACTTCAAAGACTTGTGGATTTTCACAGATGGAAAACAGACATCACATACACTCTTACCACAGGAAACAATTGTGGGGGGACTCAAAAGGCCCATCACCTATCCCAGCTGCCCAAAGGCAGCAGGTGAAGAGTCCCCAACAGGATAGAAGACTGTCAATTAATCCCCACAATTATAGAGAAGAAAAATACAATTAGAAACAAATACTTAAACCTGATTTCTCTGCCAAGTGTTTAAGCTCAGGGAAGCTGGACAGTCAGTAAATACAGAATTCCACGTTTGATTTTAGCAGGGATAGCAGAACATCTCATCAAACAACTCACTTCCCAGTGAGTCTGACAACATATTTGGGCTGCAGAGACAGTACCAGCCATGCTGCAGGGTTTTATGTACATTTTGAATTGTGAGTGCCTGGAATTTGCACTCAGGAGTAGCAACAGGTAGTTTTTTGTGGAGCAGAGTCAGACCTCCCTGCCTCAGGCACTGCTTGTCTCAAGTCCTGCTCTCACATTCCTTGAAAAGTGACGGCATGGCACAACTCAAACACCAGCAGCTTCCCCTCTGTGTGCAATAAAATTCACATAACCTGGCCCACAGGGACTGAGACTTGTTTGCCTCATTCACTTTTAATCAAATTCTGTTGTTTGTTTGTTTTTTTAATTTATAGCTTTACATCATTTTAAACTTTGTTTCTCCTAAAAAACATTTTGCATGGGAGACTCCCTGAGATGCAAGCCTTTGGGTTACCCTGTCCACCAGAAATCCTTGGTCAGGGGTTAAAAATGCAGTCACCTTTGATGCAGGTGGTCCTGACTTCTGCTGTGCCATGGTGCTGTCAGACATTTCTGCTACCACATAACTCTGGCACTTAGGAATAACAGTAAATTCAAGTATTACCTGAATTTGGACAGAAACACGTTCATGACTCCCTTTTGCAAAGGTCTGTGGACTGTTTAACAAGTGTCTGTTTTAGGAATAATTTTGAGTTGGCTGCAAACATGGATCACCAGACAAAGATGGTAAATGCTCTTTTTAAAATCTAGCTTTCAGAAAAGGGAAATTTGTTTTAAAAACAGTACAATAACTTTGAGACAAATTCACTCATCCACAGTCAAACACAATTTCTCTTTGTTTAACATGCTTTCACCTTAACTTCTAGAATATCAAAACCCTCACTTTCAGGTGCACGTCTACACATCAGAAAAAAAGATACATTTTTGCACTAAATTCAAAATACTTGCCATGCACTTGGGAAATAGGAAAAGTAAAAGATGTGCTTAAATACTTCAATGCAAAAAAACACCAGAATCAAACAAAGAATTTTTTTGCAACCTCTTCACTTAAACCAAAGCAGAAACATTGCTAGCCACCAGTTTTTTCTCCTTCTGAGTGTCCTTCTGGATCCAGTACCATGAGATTAAGAAAACAAGTAATTTCAGAGAGACAGAATCATCCCTCCATCCAAAGTGTGCTTCCTTGGCTGATGTTTGACTGCCTGCTGCCAAGGAATTCTCTGCAAACATCCATACAGCTGCAGATCTCCAGTAGGAAACACAGATGGAGCTGAAGCAGCCAAGGCAAAAATAAAACCCCTACAATCTCCCTGCACTGGAGAATTTGTGCAACACCTCCTCTGGTGCTGCTGTACATGAGCTGCTGACACTGGCACAGGGGAGCAGCAAGAGGCAAACACTTAAAAACCTGGCACAGCCCAATGTTCCTGGCACTCTGGTCTCTCACAGAGGTTTGCCCCTGCTGTGGAAGCCCCTGCATGTTCAGGCCACTGACTCCAGCATGAGACCTCTGGGCACTGGAGTTACTGCAAAAAAAAGCATTAACCAGACCAATCAATCCATCCATCCAGGCTTTAAAATAGGAAAGGAAAAACTGTCAAGTGATTTCAAAGACTAGAGTGACTTTTGATTTGGTTTTCATCAACAATTTGGCTTAGAAACAGTTACCAAGGGAGGAAATGTTCATGGGAGCAAGGAACTGCATTTTTTGCATTTAGAGCTTTCTTTTTAAAAAGCAAATCAAAGAAAATTTTCAGGACAGAGCCCCTCTTGTGCTTCCATCACCCCTTATAACCTTTCTCAAGAACAGTACATCTGATTGAACCATTCCTTTATTCCACTGATTCTCCCACAAACCATACCCTAACCAGCCTTCCTCTGCAAGGCCAGGACAGCTTGAAGGTGCTTTTTATTGGCAACATAAGCTTGTACAAGGCTGATGCCCTGTGACAAGCACAAAGCCAGCCTAAGCAAAGTACTGATTGGAAAGAACTACTGGAAAGTTATCAGTTTTTAAAGCAATATTTTATATAATAGTAAGATTAAAAATCAAGTAATATATCCAGCTCAGAGCTATGCCAAATGCAGAGAGATAAAGCATACAGACAAATATCACTGGCTTCCAGACAAAGCTGGTAACTTTTTTTTTCTGAGAGCAATTCTGATACTTCAAAATATTTCTGAATCAGAATAAAGCCTCAAAGATGCCTTATTTCCAGCAGGAGCAAAATTGTAAGTAATAATCTTCTGGAAAGCTTAGGTGCTTTTTCAAGTAAATGAAGCATTTGCTCTCCCAGGAAGGAGGGCATCCTTCATCTCCCAGTTCTGCTGTGTCCAGAGCTCTGACTGTATTTGAGTGGGTCAGGACCTGCACCACAGTGGTGACAACAGTGACTCACAGCCCCACCAGACAAGCTGAAGTAAGTCTGCCAAGGTTTCATGGGAAGTTTGTGTAAGCAAAAAATTTTTCTGCAAAAGACCTTTAGAGATGAACAAACCTTAAATAAAAGTAATAATTAAAAAATAAATTTAAAAAAAAGCTTTAAAGCATTTTTTGAGAAACTCATGAGAATTCAGATTTGAAACTTGCTTTCAAATCCATTGAATGTAAAGTTCTCTGGATTTTCTAAAATGCTGCAAACCAAAACTGCTCTAAAGGAAACCACCAATCAAGCATGTATCCCAATTCTTTCAAATACAAACCACTGAAATCCATTTGCTACAGTCCTGACAAGGAATGTCAGAGCTGCCTTTTTGCACAAAAACCTCTAAGGTTTGTCCAGAGACACTTTCATCTAGCAGTGTCCATTTGGGAAGGTTAGTCGATCAATCCCCTCTCTACTAGAATCTAACATTAAATGCTTTCTAATTTTAATGGTTTTTTCCCTCTTTCTTCCCTAGAAGAGAAGCACAGACAGATATTTCTTGTTACTCTTACTAAGCCCATTTCTCTATCCCTGGTGTTTTCTTTTCCTCATTCACTTTTCCCCTTTGCTTGAATGCCTCTCTCCTTACCCTGTGTGTCCACAGCGTTCCTCAAGAGGGCTGTGTTTGTGTTCTTTACCTTGTTATTGCAGGAGTGACACTTCTTGCTTGCACTCACTACAACAAAATTGTCCTTTAATCAATAAGGTTGTTCCTCTTGCAGCCCTGGCCCATAACCAGGATGGGCCCCTATGAGCAGCAGAAAACATTCCTTATTTGTCCTTGAGATGAGGTGTTGTTCTCAGGCTCAACTGCTTTACATTTGAAAGCTCTTTTCTCACATCTCAGCTTTCCCTCACTGTTAACTGAAGAAACGAAGGCAGGGGACATTTGTTTGGATTTATGAAGATGTAAATATCTGTATATGAGAGATACATGAGAGATATACAAACATATATATATATATGTGTATATGAGAGATGTACCAACATCTTGGACAGGTTTTTGTCTTTTGCTGTAGCTCATTTCCAGTCCTTTCTCCTCGTCCTCTCTGATTCAATCCAAGAGTCATCTCCAGATTCCTTTCACCAAAATAGTAACAATTAAACAATTAAAAGGAATAGTTTGAGGAAGTCAAGAAAATCATTTTGTCTGTGATCTTTCCCACACAGAGGAATTATGTGCCTCTAACAGGAAGAAGTGAGTGCAGGAAAACTTAATCAGTAATTCAGAGTTCAGAGCCCAACCTGCAACTTTATTTTGCAAAGGGGTCTCCAAACAAGTTTTTTCAAGCACAGAGAGTAGAAGTACAACAAAGTTCCAACATTCTATAGCAGTCCTGTGGGCAAAACTAGTTCTGCTTGCCCTTCATGTTGCCCATCAGGAAAGTTATCAAATGGTGGGAAAAGGCTTTAATGTCCATGTAATAGCTGAAGGCATCACACAAATCTAGCAGTCTGACTGCAGAAGTGAGATCAGAGAGTGCTAGCACATTCTGCAGTCAGGTCACTCCAGTACTCCAGATAATCACACTTCTTTCAGGTCCAGGTTTCTTACAACTAAAATACAGTCAGAGGTGTGATCTGTAGTGGCAATTTACTGCCAGACACAAAAACATCAAGAATGGAACAAAGTAAAAGAACAACAACAAAACAAAAAAATCTGATTTTTCTTTTCCTTATTTAAGAGGTAGCCAGGATTATTACTGCTTTATCAATTTATTACTGCTTCTTCCTTTCTTATCACTGCTGCTAATGAATCACAAATTGGAAGTTGTTTGCTCTAAGGCACATATTCAGCAGAAGAGCTGTCAAACACTGGCTGCCCAGGGAAGTGTTTGAGTCACCATCCCTAGAGGGCTTTAAAAGACACGTAGATGTGGCACTTGGGCACATGGTTTAGTGGTGGGCTTGGCAGTTCCAGGTTGGATTTGATGAGCTGGGAGGGTTTTTCCAACAGGAATTACTCTGTAACATTCTATCTACAACTTTGAAAATGGACTTTCCTCAACTCCAGGTTACGAGCAAGGCTTTGCAGATGGATCTACTCCGAAACACAGCACAATGTAGGTCTAAAAAGACTGTGTCAAAGGCAAAAATAAGGGGGCAGACACAAAACCAGCCTCAAGAGAAGGGATGAAAGCATCCTGGCAAGCAGCATGACAGCAGAGAGCTCTGCACACCTGGCAGAGGTGAGAAGCTGCTTTCTGCAGAGCCTGGGGACAAATTTCCCACTGCACACATATCATGGCTTCATTTTATAGAAGCAGCAGCACTCCCTTACTGCAGCACACACGAAGCAGAACATGGCTTATCACACATTTGCAACCTCCAGACTGAGAGATTTTAGGGTCTACAGCCCTCCCACCCACTCTGTTGTGCTGGCCAGTTCTTTGAAGCCCCGTCTGCAGCTCAGAAATCACCTGCCCAAAAGGGTTCACAGATTTTTCTCAGAACTCTTACAGACAGAACTTCTTTAAACAGGCTCAGGTTATTGCAAGGCACCAATGCCACAGACCAGAAGGCAGCTGCCAACACCATCTCAGGAACAAGGATGGGCTCCCTGGCAGTGACAACTCCAGGAGATGCTGTAGCCTACCACAGAGCTATCACAGCTCTCCAACATTCTTCACTTCCTCTGTATTTGCATACCTTGCATATATTTCCATATCCTTATTTCCCTCTTTTATAGTAGAAGAAGCCCTTAAACTTATATTTGGGGTTATATTGATCTAACAATAAAACAGGCAATAGAGCTCTTAATTTTTACTATAGTAATAGTAAAAAGATACACAGATCCTTTTTCCATGCAGGACACCAATCTAAAGAAAGGAATTCATAAAATAAAAAACACTTTTCTGAACATTAGTTCCATATCACATTAAATTCAAAACTTGATGTCAAGTAACAAATGCTATGTCTGATGAGTAACATTTTTTAGAGGCACTTGTTTCAGTTAGAGTTTAACATTTGGTAAAAGTAATAAATCCAATTCAAAAGAAGTCTTAATTAGCTGGTTATAAGACATTGAATTTAACACTGGTATATCTAGTCTTTTCTTTCTAGGCAAGGTCCTGGGTGAGATTTGCTTATGCAGCAGAGCAGAACTGAACGAATGAATTACAAATTCTGAAGAGGAAATAGATTTTTGAGGGGAATCCTGAGGATGGACAACTGAAGCAGAGTAAATTGCTGTGGGAACACAACCTGGAAGACTTAAAATGCAATCAAACTGCTTTATCCTTGCGTGCTGTAATTGGTAAACAAACCCACAGTTACTAAGGGGACTAAGAGAAGTCCCTGCAAAGGTAATATAAATTATGGATCCATGTAGAAGAAAAACCCCTGGGAAAATTAAACTATGATATCTCTTCCCTTGTCATTTCCCAAGCCTATAACATTCCTGACAGGCATTATCTAGTTTTCTCCTTAGAGAAAAACTTCTGTTGAAAGATTCTTTTTGATATCCTTTTTACAGAGATGGGATCAGCACAAGGCACAGTATTCAAGATGCAGCTACACTAAGACCACAGAGCTTTCTGCTTTGTGTTCTCTTTCCTCACAACTCCTAGCATTCCATTTTCTTCTTTTTGAGAGCTGCTGGCACATTCATATTACTATTCACTATAAATTAATCATAAACAATATAAAACTCCAGCATTAATAGCTTATCTATCCATACTACTCACAAAACCAAACACTCTCTGCTGTAAAGCCAAATAGCAGAACAACTGGGAAAAGCATTTTTCCTTTATGTGCTTTCCCAAAAACGCTTCAGGACTATTTAAATTTTCAGTGCAAATTTGAGAGGTGGGCACTGGAAGCTGCTCTCATCCATTTTCTGTTAATTTGACAGAGGAGAGACTAATCCTAATTGTTGTCTGCTCCCAACTACTTCAGCACAGAGGAAATAGCTGAACAAACTCATGTGCCTGAATGAAGCCTTGTCATTTTTAAGTCCATGAGTTCTCGACACCAGCTTTCACACACACACATAGCATCTATCATCTACTCTCAGATACTTTGAAGATGCATGTTGAATAATAATTTTACTACTTTTCCCTCTCTCCTTCTGTCAAAATAATGTATTTTGACCCCACATCCCTCAGAAACAGAAAACAGAAAATATAAATTAACCAGGACTCTCAGTTTCCAAAGTTTAAAGCACTTTGGCACATTGTATTAACTGGAAGACTTTTAGGAATCCAATTACTGGGGGGGCAGCTTGCTGCAGATGATTCCTCTGCCTTAAATAGATTCTGTCTGCAAGAACTGATCAAACCCCACTTTATATCACACTGTCCCTCCCCCTTCCAACATGTCAGGACCTTCCACATCCTCCAGCTACATGAATACTTATTCCTCTTTATTTGGTTTTATTTGTGCATCCACATCACTGAGGTGCCTCACTCTGACAATGGCATTTGCACAGCTGGTGAACAGAGGGGAAGAAATGGTTTGAAATTCCAAATACTGTCTGCTTTTGTGGCAGTGAATACCCATGATCTCCTTCTACACCCTAAAATGCTCCAAAATAGGGCTTTGCCCTGCCTGAGGTAGAAATAGCTCACACTCCATCTGCCAAGGTGTTGCAGATCTTCACGTGCTTTTAAGTTCATTCGTATCCTTTGACCACAATAAATCTGCAATCGGATTTTTTGATAGCAAACAGAGACTGGAGGCCACACCCATCCTCTGAGCCAGCAGGACAGGAGCCTGCCCCAAGCTAGACCACTAACCTGAGCTAACATGCCTGGTGACAGCCACAGTACCTGCTCTGTGTCAGAGCACCACATTCCCACAGCTTTGGGGCACAAGGAATGCCCACAGGGTACCTTGGGCCATGCTTTGTTGGACCCTTCTCAGCAAAAACACAGAATGCAATCAAATATTCCAGAGACTTATGATAAACCATTGCTTTACCAATAAATAACAGCACAAAACACTAAGAAGAAGCAAACACATTCTGGGTTTGGGTTTTTTCCTAAATAAAAATAAGAAAAATAAATAGGAAAAAACCCCCAAGATTTGCAAGAGTAATGCAAGCATGCATTAAAAATAGATGTTAAACTTCTGTTTCCAAGGACAAACCCATTGGTATTAGGAAGTCACAAGTGTACTGGGCAGTGCCAGAAACTTTCCCACTGCTATCCAAAGTTCCTGAAGTATCCCTGAGCATCTGTGCTGTAACAAACCTGTAATCAGGAGAGCAAAACCAGAGCAGCTGCCAGTGCATCACAGGGGGCTTGCTGGGGAGTTGTTTAGGATACAGGGGATTCCCAGGGCAATGGCATTTCAAGACATGTTGCAGATGGAGCTGCTCTACCAGTCATGCTCTGAAAAGTCTTATCCAATTTATTAAAAGTAAGAGAGTGCTGGAACAAACAAAAAACCCCAAGACAGTTGCAATTGTAGCAATTGGCACAGAATTTTCAAACACTTCATCAGGTCTAGTCCTGACCTCCATACTCTGAAGTGAAAATAATGTTCCCAGCTTTTTTCTGGAGTAAAATGTCTGGGGTTACTACAAGAAGAATTAAAATACTAAACCATGTAAATATTATGAAGTTAACTTCTTCCTCTGATGACAAGAGGAAGAAACATCTTCAGGCAATGGTTACAAATGTGACATGGACCCAGCAATGGTCCATTAAATTAGACAACTACTGCAATTGATTGAGAACACTTGGACTGCACTAACACACAAAATTCTGATAGGATAAAATATCTTCTCATCAGAAAGGTCAGGCCTTTGGAAAGATGGTTTATTCTTAACAGAAACTTAGTGAATTTTCAGGCTTTTGAAAAGACGATTTATTCTAAACAGAAATATCGTGCATTTTTCCACTTCATTGATCAAATGAATCAGGAAAAAAAATCCAATTATTATTGATTTATTGGCAGGTCTTGGAGACCAGTAAAAGCATTATCTTTGTATCTTCCAGTCCAGGAAGATTCACAGCTTGAAAAACCAACCTTCTGTCACAGAGCAAGTATTAGATTAAGTATGAGAAGAGCAATATGTTTTTGTCAGCAGAACTTGCTGCAATGCTATATTCAGGCATCTGAAGCATTTTTCAGCACTGCAGAGCATCTTAAGAGATAAATTCATGTCACTACACACTGTATTACATTTGAGGGTAAGTAATTTGCAGCAGGTATGGAGTTTCCTACTTGTTTTGCACAAAGTTAGCAAACTGAGCCTGTAGTAGGGACTACAGTGGGTCAGAAAAGGTCTGGTTTTAGGAAGAAAACGTCAATCCAATGAAACCAAAACGTTTAAAGGGCCATTTGTTCTGTAGCATTATGGTGTGTGGCTAGAACAGGGGGTGAGAGTTCCTTCCCAAAGTCGAGGTCATGCCCCTCTCCTCACTGTGCTTTAGGGCAAAGAAGGACTCACGTGTTTCCCTGGCTCCCGTTTCTCCCTGTACTGGGGGCAATGGAAGACAGGAATTCCTGGGTCTCTGTGCACTGGTGTCATGGTTTAACCCTGTCCTGCAACTCATCCCCACACAGCCACTTGCACAATCCCACACCAGAGAATGAGAAACGTGAGAAAACGTAACAAATCAGGAAATTAAAGTAAACCTGCCACTCTACAGTAGCCCATCATTTCATACCTGTGAGTTTGCCTGGAGCTGCACCAAAGCTCTGGGGCAAACAGTGAATTAAGGACTCATACTTGAGAGGAGTTTATCTTATGCTAAATACAGTGTACATTTGCTTGGAAGAGCATATGTTCGTCTACCCATGTCAGTTAAATGTCACTGATATCTTTGGCTGCCAGAAGTGATAAATAAATGTGATAAACAACATGTACACCCTCATCACATGTACCCTGATTGCAAAGAATCAAGGGAAAAATTATGAAAAAATGTTTGAGATCAAGCCAAGAATATCAACCCATTACATTTTAGTAAATATTGTTATTTTACATATTGACACCATTTTATCCATATTATGGCATTTTACTGATGATATTTGCCACAGCAGGTTTTCCTTCATGTAAAATTACACATTTCCTGGTGATTTGATCTCTGACATATTTTGTATTTAAAAATCTCCATTTGCTTTGGATTACAAAAGTCGATCCAAAAGAACCTGGGCAAAAACTTGGCAAAAGACAGAAGCTATTATTGTCAAGTCCAGGTAATCCACATCTGAAAGCTGCTAATCAAAAATGTTGACTGTGCTTCCTATTACCTTGTAAAAATAAACAGATTCATAGCTCTGCTGAGGCCTTTGCTCATTAATTCCCTGTGAGAGTTAAATTTGAAAATTGAATGTTCTAGCCATGCATTATTTTGCCATGTTAGAAAGTTCTAAAGGGAATTAGTCTAATAGTGAAAAAATACTGACCAATAGAGGTTTAAAGCAAAAGTCATGTTTCACATTCCTGTAAAAAACCTAGTAAATCAATTTTTTTAAATCTGCTTGTGATAAGGCCATAGGCTAAATATTCGTGCCTCTTTCATGCTCCCAAGTCTTCCATGGATTTACATTAGACATCATAATTTTGACACATTCAAAGCAAATGAAAGATAAGTATTTCCTATAAAGATCTTGTATCTGGGATTGAACAGGGCTGAGCCCTAAATTAAAATACCACAGACAGCTGGGTAAAGAACAGCTCCCGAGGCTCTGAGGCAACAAATTCATGAGTGTCCCTCGTACCCCCAGGGTTGTAGCTCAGGCAGGAGCACAAGTTGCCCAGAATCACCCAACCTCTCCAGGAAATCTGGCCATGGGAAGGCAAGTGGGGTGGGATTGCTGCTCCTGAAACCATGAATGCATTGTCCAGTGGCGACCTAGAAGTGTAAATTAATTCCTGAAGGCGCTTGGACTGAAGGAGAAACCTTTGTGATGGAGATATCATGACTACTTGAAAAGCTTTTCTGGCAGAAAACAGAAAAAAAGAAAAAAAAAGAAAAAGAACATATCACAGAGATTGCATGTAGAAAATGCTACAAGCTGCATGCTATGGGCAAAACAAATTTGGAATCAGAAGACAAGGGAAACAGCTTTGTGCCATTGAATTCTTTCTTATCTTAACAGAAAAAAGTCCTTCTGCAGAGTTAATGAATGGAATCAACTGACAGTTGCTCTGCATAAGGCTCTACAACATGACCTTTCTGAAGCCATGTAGCTCCAAGACACTGTTTTAATTGAACACAAAAAAAATCTGTAGTCCTGATTAAGAAGAAAAAGTCAAGAGGTTGTTAAATTCAATGCCCAAATGTGAAAAAAAAAAAAAGTCAAAACATGATCAGAGCATCATTTTCTGTCTTGTAACAGCACTCTCAGGCTCTTCTGATCAAATTTTCCCTCCTTTAGTCCACACTTTTTTAATTGCAGGGGATATAACAAGATAAAAGAAACTATGTACGTGTTCTGAACCAGCCAAAGAACACGAGTCAGGGTTTCTCTGAGACAAATCAATTTTCTGTAAACCACCTTGTTTCATCAGACAGGGTCTTCCTGTGATAGGAAGAAATACCAGTGCCAGAACACTGATGTACACACAACCAACCTCAGTGATGAGGTTCCCTCTTAAGCACAGTCCTCTAACTTCTGTGTGGGGCAGCTCACCAAACTCCCCAAAAATTAAATAGAAAGAGGCTACCCATTAAGTTGCCACAAACCTCTAGGGACAGGGAAGGTATCCTTGAGAGAGTCCCCACTCCACCACTGCCCTCTTTTTAGACTCTTTCCCAAGCAACTTTTTTTGTATGCCATCAAAAAAACACAAGAGTTCAGGCTGGATCAACCTTCAGTTCAATTTTGTGTAGTCAATTCTTACGGGATTAAAAACTACTTCTTTTTAAGTCTTAATCCTTACACTTTATTTAATTTATATGAAACCAAGAAGCCATCTCTTTGAGGTGCACTGGAGACCTCTGAAGATGCCTTCCAACCCAAACTATTCCATGATTCTATGACACTGCAGGCACACAGGGGATGCACCCAGAATATGTGACAGCCTCAGTAATGTAAAAACTGGCCCAACTCCAGGGAGCTGCTTGCTAGCTGGCAGCACAGGCAGCAAGTGCCACACAGGAGGGGTCTACAGACAGCAGGGAAGGAGGAAAAGAGGTGATCAGCACATTCCCATGGCTCGAGCATCTGACAGGAGATGGTCTGTGCAGAGAGGAGCAGCACCCTGGCAGACAGAGCAGGGAGCTCCTGCTGAAGCCCACCACAGTGGCCAGAAAAGTCACTTTTGTACTGTTTACTTCTCACTTCCACCCCTGGATTCCCATCAGCATCCTCTAAGGCATAAAAATGACAACTCTGAATCATACCTTCGTCAGGGTTATCAGTGAAACTGAGCCCTCACACACACGGGGGATTCAGCTCACTCTTACAGACCAGTTCCTGGAAACACAAAGAAGAATATAAATAATTTCCTTCTTTTCCTAATTCATCAACTGATGTCCATGAAGAAGAGCAATTGCACTGAAACACAGACTGAGCTGCAAGCTGTGCCTTGCTTGGGAGAACACCCCTGCTGTCTTCTCAAGCACAGCCATGTGGAAACCAAGGGCAGGCATTTTTGTTCTGATATTCTAGGCTAAGCCCCACAAGATACACAAAGAACTTCAACTTCCATATATCAAGAGCTACCATTAAACCAACAGAACAGTGCAAGTATCTTAGAAACCAGACAACCTACAAAGAGTATATATAAACCTCATTTATTTATAGATTTAAGAGCCCAACTTTATCACCCACCTTAAAAGTGCTGGCTTCTTATCAAATCAGTAACTGCTCTTCAGCAGAAGCAGAAACAGATTGCATGAAACATGTTGTGATTTGGTAAGATCTGTAAATATAAACTAAAAAGGTATAAAAATGTGCTTATGAAAAATACGTAGCCAAAAAAAAAAAAAAGGGGGAAAGTACACATAACAAAACAAGTGAGATATAAATGCAAATAATATTGTAGAATTTAGGACATTGTATAAAACAAACAGATTTAACCATTTATATGGGATACTAAGAAAAAAATCTCACATTCTGTTATTGGCAGATGAAGAGGATTTAATAACAGCAGGGAAAGAGTGGAGAGCAAATTAACCCCAGTTAGATGAAAAAAATTTATTTTTAGTCACAAGATTTAAAACTTGGAGGAGTGTAAATTCTCCTGCTTCAAGTCTTTATTCAGCTTCTCACAGATGGAAGGAGGAAGCAAAATTCTCTGGGGGAAGCTCTTCTTTTATTGCTCCAGCAATTTTTCTCATGTTCTTCCTTCAAAAAGCTGGTCCTGACTATTACTAGAGACAGAGTGCAGGCATAGGGGAACTTTGCTTTTATCTCATGTGACAACTCCTATATTATAAAACCCTTAAAACAGGAAATCCTGAGGCCTAAAAAAATCTTTGTATCCTCGAGTGTAGGAATCCAAATGCAACAGGAAGAATTAACAAAAGTCTTTTTATTGATTTCTGTGGACATTACATGGGACCCCAGAGATGCCAGCACAAATGAGAACTGTAAAATATATTCACAGTCCTGTCAAAACCTGAAGACTAATAATCTAATGTGAAGTCATTAAGTTGCTGATACAAAGATATCCATCAAAATTTTATTCAGAGGTGTGAACGTTTCAAGTGACATGAGGGTAATGTGAGCTTGTAACACAGTAAAGGATATGTTTCCTTTTCAAGTCCAGTTGAACACTGTCATCCTCTACAGGCAAGTTATGATGATGGGGAGGAAATTAAATTCACAACTGAGAAAAATGTTTAAATCCACTGGAAAGTGAGACAGAGAGAGAATTCTGCAGGAGCCCCTGGCACTGCTGCTGGCCCACGGTGCCACTGCCCTGCCCTCAGAGCCCAACAGCAAGTCCAGAGCATGGGGTAAAACTGGTGAGTGGGGGAAAACGTGGCAGTAAAATTTCAGCTGGCATAAAGAAGCAAAACACTCAAGAGTGGCCTAAAACAGGCTGTAGAGTAAGGGGATGAAACAGTTCATTCTACAAAATAACTTTGCTATCCTCTGGCTTGGGGCATTTGTGTTGAAGTCCCTTTGTAGCAAAGTTCAGTAGTCTCACTTCAGTTTTAGTTTTCTGCCCTAAGGTAAAACCACCTACCAAGAGCTCACAGTTATAACAAAATTCCCCTTATTATGTTGCTTTAACATAGGATGTGAACTCTAACCTTGTTTTTATAGCATGATTCATTAACTCTCATTAAGTTCTTGGGGGAGATCTATTTTCCATCTTTGAATTTTCCAGAACTGACTTAAAAACTTGAACTTACCACTTCAGAACTAAAACCAGAATGTTTACACTAAAATATACACAGAAACTTTCCCAGATACTCTGATTCCTCTATACCTGCCCAGCTACCAATGTTGAGACTTACAGGTCTGATCTAGACAGCATTTTAACCCACGTTGCATTAAGGAGATTTCATGGTGTTATGCTGACAGCTGACCTGAATTTACACTAGAGACACTCTCAAACTCAGATGCACTTAAGGAAAAAATCACAAGTCATTCACTTTAAGCTTCTAGACATTTTTTTTCTTCAAAAAATGGCACTGTAGCATGACTAAAATAACTGATGGGTTTGGGTATGTTCTGCAATGATTCCTGTGTATGCTGTCTTACCCTCCACCATGGGTTGTTTGTTACAAGAAGAGTTTGGCTTAACAGAGCTCCACGTGAAGAAACAAGGAGGGAAATATCAGGTTCAAGTTAAAGTAGTCCTTAACAATTAATTTTTAAAGACTAATGCCAGGGTCATAATTTTTTTTTAAAAAGTACATTTCTGAGTTTGATTTAAGCTCAGAAACAGGAACAAAGAAGATTGGCTGCCAGATTTTCAAGTAGTTTTTATGATCAAGAAAAATTTGGCAGTAATCAGAGAAAAGATGAAACTGGCACAGAAATGCAGGGCAAGTATGTAAGAACCTCAGTTTGCAAGTGATCATCAGGCAAGGTTTCAGAAACAAAATCATCATATGTAGCTCATAATTCTTAAAAGGTAATGAAAAGCCCACAACATCTTGCATTTATGGCTTTTGAGAGGATCAGGTATTCTCTACTACTCAAAATCTTTTCAAAATTTATAAGCAGAGGAGGCAAGATTTGGCTAATCTACTACAAGGGCTATCAAGGCCCTTGGCTCCCACTAATGCCAATTTTTAAATTTTATCCACAGGGAAAAAGCCACAAGAACTGAACTTGGGGAAACAAACACTGAGACAGAGGAAAAAGTACAGGAAAATGCAGTTTTGTCTGCAACCCTGGGACTCAAACAGCAGTTCCAGAGTCTGGAGGTAACTCACAAAGGCTTTGAGAACTGATTTTTAGCCACATAAGGAGCAGAGTCAGTAGCAATGGATCCTCTCTCTGAACAGGGAGGACAGACAGGTTTTCAGAAACTGTTTGGGGCTCTTATGGAAAATAACAGAATATTTTCTTTTCAACCAAACTTCACAGAGTGGGGACAGTTGGCAATGCTTCCTTTCATGAAACTGGGTAAAGTTAAAAGCAGGTTTTGCAGACACTGTTGTAGTTCCTCAACGTTTAAACTATTTCACATATAAAGTCAGTAGAAGCTCTTGCTTTCCTGTGAAATATTACACCAGAGAACATGACTGCATGTGTCAGTAGTTCCCTCCTGTTTCCAGGACTGAACAAACTATTAGAGTTTCAGTGCTGGCATAAAAGCTCTCTGAAAATATTTTTATCACTCAACATGTAGAACAGCAGATTCCCCTGAGGAGCCCAATTACAACTCACTGTAAGTTAAGCCAAATTCCCAGCAACAAGAGGCTCACTTAAAACATCAAAAATAAGTTTTAATTGGTAAACAAACTGCAGTTGTGGGCTAGTCATGTTTCTGCTTTGTTGCCAAGTTACAGCAGCAGCAGTTCTATCACACAGTCTGTCACAGCACTCAGAAAGGCTTCTGACTTTCTGATATGATTCTAACAAGTTCAGTGACAACTGAAGCCTCTGACAGGTCTTCTCACAGATTAGCATGAATGAATTTTGCAGCTGCTTTAATGGCTGGTGCTGCATTCAGATTTTTCAATAGGCTCTATCACAGATCCCAACACGCTCATTCTTACCCAAAGAAACAATGAGTTTCTATCTCAGCTGTAAACTGAGACCAAATCTACTCAATATTGTGTAAAACAAGATTAAGTGAGGTCAGAATTAAAAGATTAACACCTGCAATAGAGGAAAAAAGCAAAACTAATATTTTCTCTGTAAAAAATAAAAAGTTGATAATGGAAAAAGGAAATAATTCTTTCCTTAAAAAAACTCAGCAGGAAATCTAAATGTATCATCTAGACAGCTGTACTCTTCTATAAAACAGATTCTCATGATGATCACAAAAGCCTGACAATAAGTCTCTATTTTAGACAGGAATAACAATTCTTTTGTTCTGGTGACGCCTTTTAAGTAGGGAACAGTAATTTCACTTTTCAGGGGAAGCCAAAAGAGATTACCTGTATTTCATCTCCTAATCAAAGCTGTCCCGTCTGCAGTGCAATCTATATTTGAATCTCATTTGCCTATGTGAAGATACTTCACAAGCATTTAGCTTCAGACATTGTGTATTACTAAAAACCACACAAAGCAGAACCATATTCTGTTTCCTTGAAAGTAAATGCAATCTCTGGCTTTGATTTTGGAGATAACAGTGTCAGGTCCTGAATGCAGACAGGAGATATTAGGAACAAACAACCCATTGTAGCTCCATAAGGCAGAGGGAAACAGCACACAGACTTTTAAAGCCATTGACTGCTCTGACAAACCTGCAGAAAAGCTCTAGGAAGAGTTTTAGAAGTGAACAAAAAACCCAACTCAAACAAGCCAAACATCAGTGCACCCCCTCAGCTGACTCCCATTAGAGAAGAATTGAACAAACACCTCTCTCCTGCACTTTACTCAATAAATGTGGGATGTGGTGCAATCAAGTGTGATTTTCCTTGCATCCATTACAGCCTGCCAGTTCTAGCAAATCTTCATCTCACCTGAATTCTCTGATATAAATGTGTAAGTGGTATCACTTATCTGCTTCTCAATCATCACAACATTTTTAAAATACCCCCAATTGGTATACTCACTATCATAACCAAGTATTTCCTCAAATACTTAACATTCTTGCACATAATAAAAAAGAAACTCTGTTTCTTTACTCACTGTAGAGTATACAAAACACTTTTACCAGTGTACAAGCACTTTTGGATGATTATGCTTAAGGACTGTTGTGGGATAAACTAGAAGAAAATGAGGCTGGAATATTGCTTACTATTACACTATGTTTGACCACAGAGATTTTTTTTCCTCCAAAACTACAAAAATTTTTACCAACCAAGAGGGATAACTCATTCAAACCCAGAAGCACCTAAACTGGCTTTAGAACTGGGGCTGAATTCAAATATTTCTTTCCCATCACTTCAAATTTCACTGACATAATTCAGCTGAAGATAAACAAGTAGTAAACATTATGTGGCAAAAAAACCATCTATGTGCTATTCATGAAACAATTATTTTTTAGCTCAGTGCTGCTGTCTACAGCACAGCAGATCAAATCTAAGCAGTTCTGGCAGTGATCTTCAATATTCCACAGAAGTTTGTATACTACCACCAGCACCACAGTAATTTCCTCAATCGTGAGGAAAGCCATATTAAGCAGGTGGCTAATCAGCAAATACTATGAAATTATTTGGCAATTTCTATCCTTGGTCCTTGGGGGATAATCATGCTTGTCAAAAAAGCTGCCAGTATAGCTGAGCATCCAGTTGGCAGGCTAGACCAATTAAGGAATAAGTAGATGAAGACACAAGAGATATTTTAGATTAAATTCTGATTCCTGGCATATTTCATAGGAGATAACAAGGACACAAGGCAAAAGAGCCCAGTCCTCAAAGGATTTTACTCACACAGTAACTGTGTGCTCACTTTGCTGAAACAGCTTAAAACATGAGGAATAAAAAGTTGTCAGAGTCACTGTCACCAGAAGCACCTCTGCACACTTTGCCCACCTCCTGCTCAAGCTTAGAAACTCAGCTCTGCCTGGCTGGCTTCGAGTGTTAATCCCAACTCTTATCACTAGCACTGAATGTGTCTTTCTTTTAACTAAGAAACAAAACACACAGGAAGAGAGAGGTGGTGAAAATGGAGCTGGACTTCAGTTTTGATCATGTCTTTTGGGCACTTGGAAAATCACCTCACGAGTAATGAAGTCAAATGTACTGCTGGCTGCTCTCAGCAAGAAGGGAAAGGATCCTTTTGATATGATCACATAAATATTCAACAAACAAATGGGTTTTACTTTCTGCAGAGCCCTGACTACACAGATCAACTTTTAGTCTGATTGCTTCAACCACTGTACTTTTTCCTCTTGGCATAATTTATATCACAACACAAGCATTTTAGCACATAAATTGTGCTACCTCCAAACAGACAATGATTAAATATGCTAAGAAGCTTTTAGCAAGTATAGGTTGACTGAGTCATTCATTGCATTTACAACATTGTGCTACAAAGCAAACTTAAAATGAAAAATACAGTATGTCAAATAGAAGTAAACAATCTGTCATTTTATACATACTTAAGCAGAAGCTGAAATGCTTGCTCAAAATAAACTGACATCAAAAGTTCATTGCTTTCCAGTGAGTATTTCTTGCTTCATATTAAGCTATTGCTTTGAAAAAGAATATTTTGTGAGGTATTTGGTTGTAGGATGAATTGCTTTTTGAATAACAGCTCCACATTATTTCAAGCAATTCTTGTGGTTTACACCAGTATGACTGAAGTGACTGGGTGCAAGATGAACACTGGGGTGCCTCTGTGCTGCTCACTGTGACTGCTTTGCCAGCTCAGTGAACCTGTCAATTTACAGATGATGTCTTAACATTTTAAGAAGGACTTTGTTTGCAGAAACAATTTCATTTTACAAGGTATGCTTGAAGTTCAAATATGTAGCAATACAGCCCTCTTTGTGAGTCATTACCTTAGAAACTTATTTCTGAAGGGAGATGTGTCAGAGTGTGACCAGTATTTTTGCAATGGCATTTTTCATGACAGCATCACCTATCTGAGAGAGCAGAATTTTCCTGTTTGCCCCCTGCCAACCACAGAACCCTCAACTCCTTTCCAAAGTCTTGGGAAGGCAGGAGTTACTCACAAAAGGAAGGCTCAGCAACCCACCAGTGGCTTATTCCTCACTTGCCCTGCATTAATACACAGAGCAGAGTACAGAAAAAATGGGAGAATGGGACATAAGGGAAGCTTCCAGAAGCTTCTCACAGAAGCCACCTCTGTAGCCCCCCCACTGCCAAAAACCTGGCCACACAAACCCAGTACACAAACATGCCAGCAGCTCAGGACAAGGAGCAGAGCTTTCAGCTTGGGGTTTTAAGTGCCATCAGAGGACAAACCACAATACCATTCTTTCCCCATTTCCATGAGATTTCAGTTAACCATTTCTCTGAATCCTATTTTCCCAGCATAAACCACTGCTCTGCTACTTAGGTTTCTGCCCAGCAGCTGCATCTGCTCAGAATGGCTGATTTCCTACTGAAACCAAGAGCTGCCAGAGGAAGGACTTTGGCACCACTGCTCCCTCACCTTGGCCAGCAACACCACAACAGAGGCACAGCTCAGGATGAGAACTCTTTGCCCTGAGTCAGCCAAGTAGATATAATGCTACTTCACTTCAGGGGTATATATGTTTTGAAAAAATGAGGCCTTTCAAGACTTTTCCTACCAAAAAGCTGAATATTTACACAAGACAGGAAAAGGGGCAGCAGGGCATTAGAAGGCCTGCTTGTGAAAGGTAGATTCTATTCATTGAAGTCACAGCAATAGAACTTGTCAAAGAAAACCTCACAAAACATTTCTCCACACATTTTGCTAAGGCTTACAGGCAGGTACATGTTTAGATTTTTTAAGTGTATTGGGCAGGTTTTTACTAAACCCAGAACACAGATCTTGTTCACTGGCATCAGCTCTTCTGGGTAAACTTGTCTTGTTCTTCATTGGATTCATCTGTCCTACAGCCAGAAAATCACCTTCCTAAAGAAATGAGAATAAACTAAATCCAAATGTAACACCCTTGGCCAAAATTGGCCAAAATAATTGCCCAAGTGCATAATTCTCACTTCCTTGAGCGACAATCAGTGAGGTTTGGCACAGATTCATTCTCTGGGAAATGTCCACATCTCAGATGTAACTCAGCCCTAATTCTTAAAAGATGCAGCACCTTCCTTGGAACACAAGTGAGTGATATCACTTCATGTGCCTCACAAAGCTCCAGAACCACAAGGAGACTCAGCCTTTGCCTTGAGTCCCTGGGACAGCAGTTTTGCTCCCTATAAATGCAGGAAACCCTGCCTGAGGCCAGCAAAGGACACAGAACAGCAGGACTGAAGGGCAGCAGAGAGGAATGTCTGGGGAATCACACATGTCCCAGAGCATAATCTGCAGCAGGTCACCTCCATAAAGCACACAAAGCTTGGATTTCACTTTCTCACACAAAATGCAGAGTTCATTTGGGGGCAGCGCATTAACATGAGACAGCTTAAAAGGTACATCAGCATCACTGAAAGCAGCTTGCATTTAAAGTCTGTGATACAATTATTTTAGAGCAAATACTCTTCCAGGGTTCACTTCAAAAGACTGAAAAATATCACAAGAAGTGATTAATATGCTAACAGTCGTTCAAAATGCAACATGAGTCTTTCCACACAAGGGAATGGGTTTGATTCCCTTTCAAGTAGCAGAATTAATATATTGTTTTAAACATAGATATGCCTAATTTTAGAACATATGGACTCTGCCATGTGGTTGTTTACTTAGATGGGGTGCTTTAATTTGCTTGGCACTTTCTAGTGTTTAGGGTGTCTTTCAGAATAAGGAAGAGATGTCTGGACACATTGTGGGCTAAAACAGACTATAATTAGAAAGCAAAAGCTTTAAGGAATCCTTCTTTATAATATCCACAACACTTGAACACATTATCTAGCTCTGTGCTCTATAATAGAACACTCAACATATACTAAGAGACAAACCAAGAATAAAAATAGCATCATGAACAGCCCTCCATATGTGTTTGCAGCGAGAAGCACCATGCAAATGCAAAGAAGCTACAAAGAAATTGACTGCATACTTTTCATATATAAATTCTGTCTTATCTGTTCAGAAAAAAAAAACAGTTAACAGATCCCTTCGGAGCTCCCAAAAATTCATGGGAAAAAGTGCTAAATTTAACATTTATAAAACTGTTTATTCTTTAATAGAGGTATATAGACTATTTTACTCAAAGACTCCCCTACAAAAAGGTTTAGACTTAGGCACAATTGAGTAAAACCAGCCAAGATCAAGGCCTGCAGAATGCAGGTCACCTCTGTATATCCTGGGACCATGATAGCTGTGGAAGAATCCAGAACTGCATTGATCATCTATTTAACTAGTATTGATCACAGCTGGACTTAGAGAAATCAAGATTAAATTCCTGATATTGCTAGACTAACAAGAAATTTGTTCAGATAACTTCTACACATGGAATTTGTATACAGTCATAAGACATGAGCAGCAGAAGTCACAGCTTCTGTGCAGAGAGGAGCTGGATGGAATCATAATTGTAATTCAGAGTCCTTCCCAAAGAGGAAGGTAATAGTGTTAATGAAAATCAGCATATCATAGTGTTTGCATATCAAAAGATAACTCAGCCCCAGATAAACAATGTTCATTTGCATTCTTACAAATTCCCAGAATTAATCAAGGCACAATATAAAATTTCCCTAACTTAATTAGCATGAACAAAAGGGAAGTGAAAGTCCCTACATACTTCTTTGAAGACTCATTAGTGCTCAACAGCATCCTGATAACATTCAAGTACAATTAGAGAGGGGTACCAGAGCAGAATACATTTTAAAAGACACAGCCCCAAAAGCAGAGGAGTGAGATGCTGCCAGAAAGCACTGCAGAGAAACACAATGTGAGGTAACAGCTTAATGACAGGTATATTCTCTACAGAACAGCTGCTTTTGTTTGATGCTTTTTTTTCCCCCTGTAAATTTATTCTAGATTTGTAACCACTCCACTAAAATAAAATTTACCGCCCTGATTTTTAAATTGTCAGCAAGAGGAACTCCTACTTACTTTTTACTTATTTGAAACTACTCATAGAGGTAAAAGGACATCCTGAAGAAGCCTAAAACTTGTCTCAAGTCTGGAAAGTTGATGAGATAAAGTGCATCTCCCACTGAGCTGAAGTGGCCAGTTTGAGAACTGGGATTGCTCAGTGGGACCTCCAAGACTTCACTATGAGAGAGCTCATGACAGAAGAGAGCACATAAGGAGCACAACAGTGAAAGCTCTATCACCAAATACAGGACAATAAGTTAAAAAAAAAAAAAAAAATCAGTTAAAACTTTCCAAAAATCCACAGCTAAGCAACTCTGAAAGGCAAAACAGCATCTCTGATTCACAGCCCTGTCCTCAGGAAGATTCTCCTTTACATAAAGGGTGCAGGAAGCACCAGACATCTGCCCTGTTATTTATGGATAAATAGTCCTTTTTTGGACTTTAATAAAAGTCCTTTAGTTTATGGATAAAAAGTCCTTTATTCAATAAAGGATTTTTGATTTTTCATATGTGGGTTAAGATTACGTGATGTAGTCAATTTAAAACATTTGCAAACCATTAAGAATATGGATAGTTTCAGCCTCCAATTCTTCAGTAAAATATTCTATATCTATTCCATCACTTCCCTCAAATAAGATGTAGAAATAGTAATTGGTATTATAGCAACTGGTGAGTGACCAGTGACTGTCTTTACCATGTCCCATGAGCTGCTTCATCTTCTTCCTCCCCTGTGCTGTTGAGGAGAGGGAGTGAAAGAGGGGCTGGGTGAGTGTTTGGCAGCCAGTCAAGGTTAATCCAGCAGATGATCAGAACCCAGGTCTCACATTTACAGCAGGATGGCAGCTCTGATGGTGAATTATAAGCCTGAGCCAGTCTTGGATTGAGGAATGTAAGGCCAATTTATTGCACCATTACCACTGCCTGCATCTTGCAGTTCTCACACATTCCTGAAGGCAAGGACTCATTTGCTATAGAAAAGGAAACAAGAGCTAACATTTGTGTAAAGGATCCATTGCATCCTCAGTTATGGACTGGTACAATCCCTGTGCCTGGGAATAATGCACTCCTTGGTGTGCACAGCTGGGAGCCAAGGGGTTCATAAAAGAATGGCAGATATGATGCTCTATAGGAGTAGGACTATATGATATATAGGATATCAATGAAGCATATATGGGCTTAAACATATTAATTGCCATAGGTTTAGAATATAAACTGGGGGAACTTTCCTCCAACAACCACATGTGTTGTGTTTCTGCAATTTGGTTTCACAAACTCGAACAATAACAACCAAATACAAACTCCAATTTAACTTGGACCTGACAGAAAAGCTTCAGAGCAGTCTCAGTACTTCACAGAAATTGCCATGCAGAGGCACTAGAGATATCAGCTGTAGCCTGAGAAATTAGTCCTGGTAATCATGCACCCTGCAGCAGTGCCAGGGAACTTTACTGGGAACACCTTTGTGCTTCATTGGACTCAGGAGAGCACTTCTGAAGTGAACCTCACAAACACCCTATTCTAGAGTGCTCTAATGCACACTGTAGCACCTCAGAACATGGGAATGAATCCCTTGGAGCTGAACATGGCCTAGAAATTCACTCCAGCTGCATCACAAACCTGGGCTAGACCTAATCAGAAGTTTAAAAAAAAAAATTAAGGATTAATTTTTTGTTTTTTAAGCCCACATAATCTGAAATGCACATAGCATGGACATCAAGCTCTGGGCAGATATTCCACACTGAATCTGCTCCCACTGGCCTGCAAATGCAGCCTGGCCACAATGCCCAGTGCCCTGAGGGCCTCCCCTGCCCCTTCCCACCACCTGGCTGCTACTCAGGACTAAACAGGGGCCACCATCACCTTTCCAGGTCTGTGCCAGGCATCTTCCTGATGGGCTGCAACACTATGAATTTACACACTGATCCATGGCACCCACACAGCCCAGCCAGGGGAACCCACAGAATGCTCCCAGAACCAGGTGCATTTTTGGGCACAGCCAGCCCTGCAGCTGGGGAGTGCCCAGCACCTCCCTGCAGTTTGGAGAGTCAAAGCAGTGACCCATTTCACAGAGGAAAAGCTGCTCTGCAGTGCAGTGACTGGCAAGCAGCTGGAGCAGAGGGCATCCCTGAGCAGCCAGTCTGACAGATGAAAAAACAATAGAAATTTGGGGCTGTCAAGACAGAAAGAATCATATTCACAGTGTGGGAACAGAGCAAAAGATTCACTCCAAGACATTTAAGTCAACAATTATTCAAAGTATTCTCTCTTGAGCCACAGGCCATGGGATGACCACTGTATCACAGAGAAGACAGTGTTTTGCAGCATATTAAATATTGTACAAACAGTGCCAGCATTCAGCAGCAAGTTGAAGCCACTAGCTGGCTTTTCAGCAATTATAGCTCCAAGCTATTTATCTAGACTTGCTAACAAAAACAGTGAAGACAAAACCCTACGAGATAATTTAGTCTCTTTCTTTATCAAGTTTATCCATGCTGACAGCAACAAATCCTAATTACTTCAGCTAAGCTATTTTAATTTAAAGCACAATCCCAGCCTGCTGGATTAGTAAAAGAAAAAATAAATCATATGTCTATGTGTAAGAGAAATATTTTTATTTTAGGACAGCTGAGCAGTATTGTTGTGGATATTCAGTATTTTTCTGAAGTGCATTAATAGTCATTTATTTATCATAAAAAGACACAACAAAAATAGCAAATGGATTAGAAAGTCATGCACACTCTAATGTAAAGAGAGAAACTGGCAACTCGGTTGTGCTGCCAGAGGATGTTAAAATGGCAAACATAAAACCCATTAAGTATGGTGCAACAGGAAAACCAGCAGTGCCAAACAAGAATTAAGAGTTCAAAGATATGTGATCAATAGAAGGATTTAAAAGGAAGGAAATAAAAGCAAACCAATAAGATATCAATAGCCAACATGGTTAGAGAAAATAAAACTGGTGCATTTAAGTGAAATGAAGCATTTTAAAAAAGAGGGAGAGCAAAATTAATCTAAAGTAGGATAGATTATTGTTAAATGCAATTGATAAAATCCTAAACAAAGACATAAACTAAAGAAAAGTACAGTAGATAGTTGTGGACTCTTTTTTTAAACAGACATGCGTGTCCTGCCTATGACACACAATACAAAGATTACTGTCTGTGACAGAAGGAAGAACCCATTTGGACTCCACATTTTCCAACTGGCACATCTGAAAGATTTGCATCTATGAATCTGTAAAGCACCACTCAGATAAACAGAGAACCCTTCTAAATTGAAAATGAGTCAGCAGTGCCCTGGCAGCCAGGAGTGACATCCATGTCCTGGGGTGCACCGGACACAGCATGGCCAAAGGAGGGGATTGTCCCACTCTGCTCTCACTGAGGTGGCCTCTCCTCAAGTGCTGGGGCAATTTGGGGTGCCACAATATAAAACAAGACATTAAGCTGTTAGAGAGCATCCAAAGGATGCCACGAGGGTGGTGAAGGGCCTTGAGAGGAAGCCTTGTGAGGAGCAGTTGAGGTCACTGGGTCTGTCCAGGCTGAAGAACAGACTGAGGACAGACCTCGTTGCACACAACTTGTTCATTAGGGGAGGAGGAGGGGCAGACACTGATCCCATCTCTGCGGTGTCCCGTGAGCCGAGGGAATGGCTGAAGTTGTGTCAGGGGAGGTTTAGGTCGCACATTAGGGACAGGTTCCTCACCCAGAGGGTGGTCGGGCATTGGAACGGGCTCTCCAGGACAGTGGTCACAGCACAGTGCTTGGACAGTGCTCTCGGGCACATGGTGTGACTCTTGGGGATGTTCTGTGCAGGGCCCAGAGCTGGCCTCGACAATCTTTGTGAGCCCTTTCCAACCCAGCATATTCTGTGATTCAGTGAAATTCCAATATTTAATAAATCCAACAAACTGTTGAATTTCACAAGTCTCAAAGGACTCCCTGGGGAGTTTTAGGATGTAAAAAGAAGGATACCCATGGAGTTACAGTCTGTATAACATATTAGTCTACAGAACAGTAACTGTGCATCTCATAACAAAAAAGAATTAGAAGCTAAAATGTAATTAATGACAATCAACAGGGTTTCATAATCTTTCCACGCCTTTCTGAGTCTTCTCAGAAAAACCTGTAAAGCTGACAAGATTACTCATCTGGTAGATCAAGCTATCTTGACATATATTTGAATTTCTTCAAACTTTTAGATTTAATTCCATATAATGCTGGCACCAGATGCAGACTGAGAGGTATCAAGAAGGATTACAGAGCTCTGGGAGCAGCAGTAAACTACTCTGGAGGCAGGTAGCCTTTTCATCACTCCTTCCAGCCAAAGTGAAGGGGGTTGAAACAGCCAGTCCAATCTGCCAAGTCAAAAAGTGGGTACAGAACAGGTGCCAGAGCTTCAGCTTCTTCCTCACCCAGCAGGTGGGTGGGCACTGGAACAGGCTGGAACAAGGGCTGTTGAATACTTTTATGAGCAATACAAAATCTCTGCTAATAAAGCTTGCTGCTAACACAAAGTTCAGCACTGTAAAAAGGAAGACAGGTAATAAATGATACAGGACCATGTGAATTGCCTACAAACTGATCAGGATCCATCTAAGCCTTTTCCAACACAGCCAAGCTCCAGGCAGGGGTGGCAGGATTACAGCACACAGACACAGTAACTGGCTCAGCCTGACCTCAGGGCATGTCTGGAGCACCCTTGATAAAATGGAGAGTAACTATCAAAATCTGGGTCATGGCAATGATTAGGTACACAACCCTGGTAAAACCCTGCTGGAAAACCACACTCCTTCAGAAAATTAGTTGCACAAAGGACAGAATAACACAGGAATGGATTCAAAGGACAGATGTAAAAATAACCTGGAAAACCAAACTTTATCATGAGGGGCATAAAAGCTTAAGTGATATTGAAAGAAAATATGGTTGCCCTATGGTAATTTCACAAGTAAATATGATGGTGGGGAATTTTTCCTTCTGATTCAAATAATAAAATCCACTGCCTTAAAGTTTAAACTTTAAATTCAGCATGAACATTAAGATTTAATTTACTAATGTAGGTGAGCAGTGACATATACAAATGAAAAATGCATTGGGGAAACTGCATCAGTTCAGACCATTGAGACAGCCTGTGTGAATTCATCTTTAGAGGTGTGAATAAATGAAGCAAACTGGTGTTTGACTCGGAATCCTGGCACAGACTGTGAATGTAAGGGAGTACTCCAACCAGCAGGAGACAGAATGGTCAGTAGATGAGCCCCTGCAGTGCAGTTTTATAAAGTCCTGCTCATTTTGTAAAATCTTACACCTACTGATATTCACAGCAGCATCATTAGGACTCACCATCACAGACAAGTAACTAATATTTGGTGAGTTTTATATTGCTCTAAAAAGGGTAATCACAGCTGAGAGGAAAAAGGCACATAACATCTGATCCATCAAAAAAAAGTCTCTGAGTAGTTAATTTAGGTACAAATGAATTGCTGCAGAAATGCTGCCACCCAGCTGTAGAAAAGCACAGGGAGAGCCTCAGCTCCCAGCAACAACTCAGTTAAGTGGAAAGCTACTGAAGTTCACTGACTTTTCAGTTATTTGAGCCTTTGCTTTGCTAAGTTTGGTTAAAATCAGTTCTGCCAAAAAAGGTGAGTATATGTACTTGCTTACAATACAGAAACTAGGTAACCCTACAGACTCTCTAAAAACTTCTGAACACTTTAAAAATGTACATCTGATGCATTTCCTGACAATTTCTTTTATGCACTAAAACGCCCTTTTCATCCAGCCATTATATTAAAAAATAATTATTAAAAGCCAGTAATTTGGATAGTGGCAACACATCTCATCTGAGAGAAATGAAAGGGTCCTTTTTAATGGGGGAAAAAAATAAAAAGAAAGTTCAGGTTCAAGTCTCAAATCTATAATGATATTTAGCACACAGTAAAACCAATCTCATTAGCATTATTTAAAAAGTTCTATTGAAAAGGCAATTTCTAGATGAAATTAATAACTCGCAGATGACTATGAATGCCTGAGCAGTGAATAGAGAGTCAGATGTTTTACTTCCATGTCACTCCTAGATAACAAAGAGAACAAATAACTAAGCCTCTAACACATTTAAATACCAACTCTGAATTGCTGTATTCAAACCTGACATCAAAGAGGAAGATTTTTGGGGTTTGTGCTCCTGACTCTCTTAAAATAAAGATCAGAAGTCAACAAATGAACAGCGAGACCTGAATTTTAATTTACTTCACACTGCTGCATAAATCACAGAATCACAGAAGGGTTTGGGTTGGAAGGGACCTGAAAAATCATCCAGTTCCAACCCCCTGCCATGGGCAGGGACACCTTCCACTAGATCAGGTTGTTCAAAGCCCCACCCAACCTGGCCTTAATCTGAACAGAGAAAGGACAGGGGCACAAGTCCAGCCACAGCAAAATGCTGAAATTCAGAAGATATCAAGACAGTGAAACGGGGATTAAAGGCAACCTTTTTACAGTTCTCCCACAACAACTCTTCTGGAATAGCAAGCATTAATCTGTTCATTTTAGCAGATCTTGCCACGTAAATCCCTCTAAATTCTTGAAGGAACAAGCACAAGGAAAGGAACTGTAGTGGTTAAGAAGTTCTGATAATGCACAGCACAGAAGACAATTTTGTGAATACCAACTACCAGATTTAGCCTAAAAGTTGCAGAGTTCCCCAGACAGGTACAGTGGAACTATCAGAGGACCAAAGAGCTCCACCACAGCAACACACACTTTCTACAAAGCAATTCTGCAGAACAGTTGTGAACCACTGCAGAAGGTTTAAATCTAAGTAATCCACAAGAACTCATCTAGTCTAATGCTCCTGCAACACTTGAGCTTAATTTAATAAGAAATAACCTATTAGTGCATAAGTGCTTGCTCCTCTTCAGGCTCTTCAACAGACTACAGGCACCAAGGGGAAAATTGCTGCAGATCACAGAAAATAAATGCAATTCCAGCAGTCATTCACACAGTAACTCAAAGGGGTCAGGTTTCAGCCACAGTTCCCTCCATGTCATGCTCATACCATGAAATTCTTATTTCACGTGGTCACTGCAGTTGGGTATTGTGTACAATGAAGCTATGTTCCCTTCTGCTAGAAGAATTCTAAATGCAGTGCTTATTAACTGGTAAGCAATGAAGTAAGTTCTATTTAAAGTTTTGTCTCTTCCTAACAAATGGAGTGATTAGCAACGGGATAAAAGACTAATGTCACTCAGGAATATAAAGGGCTGTTTGTAAATCTAAGTAGAGATGATTACTCACAGTAACAGAGGATTATTGAGGCTATTAGTGCACCTACTCAATTGCTACCTTTCACAGGAAGGTTTAGGCACATGGCTGTATGAAGGCAGAATCACAGAATGGCTGAGGTACCCCTGGATCCTCTGCACAGAGCAGTGTCAGACAGAGTAGATAGATCATGACTTTGCTCAGGTGAATTTTGAATAGCTCCAAAAACGGCCACTCCACAGCCTCTTTGAGACACCACCTCAAGTGTTCAATTACTGTCACAGAAAAAAAAAAAAATCTTATGTTTAATTTCCTGTATTTCAGTTTGTGTTTAGTGGGTCCTGTTTCATTGTTTATTGCCTTGTGTTTATTGCCTCACTGAACACCAATGAGAAGAGCCAGCTCCCAAAATCCATACTTCTCCCACCATCAGGCATTCATCACACACACGGGTAAGAGCCTTCCAAACCTCCTCTTTTGCAGGCTGAATAGTTTCAGCTCTCCCAACCCCTCCTTGTATGTTCAATCCCTTCATCTCCATGGCTCTTCACTGCACTCACACCAGTGTGTGTCTCTGGTACTGGGGAGCCCAGTCCTGAACCCTGCTCCGGATGCAAACTCACCAGGGCTGGGCTAACAGGAGGGGTCCCCTCCCTTGGTCTGCTGGCCAAGCTCTTCCCAAAGCAGCCCAGGAGGCTGCTGGCCTTCTTTCCCTCAACTGCTTGCTCACTGTCACCTTGGCATCCATCCATCAGTCACCCTCTTTTATCTGCAAAGCTGCTTTCCACCTGGTGCTGGTACATGGGGTTACTCCTCTTTGCATTTTCCCTTCTTGAATTTCATGAGATTCCTCTCAGGCCATTCCTCAAGTCCCTCTGAGTGGCAGTGAAATCACCTGGGGCACCATCACTCCTCTCAACCTCATATCCTTTGCAGAGCTGCTGAGGGGTCAGCCTGTCACATTACCCAGGTCAGCAGTGGAGAACACAACTGGCCCCATCACTGACCCCTGGGTACACCACGGGTAAAAGGCCTCCAGCCACACTTCCTGCTGTTCATCACCACTCTCCCAGACCAGTTCAGACTGTGCTGTGAATCATTTGGCTTTCTGAAAGGCACTACATTTTCAGCAAGGCAGATGACAAGTGAGTTTCACCTTTTTGTACTTGAACCTGACAACTGCTGAGTCAAGGCAATGCCACTAATTACAGTTCTGTCGACATTTCAATTGCTTCCCATCCCTGTAGAAGCAACCCATAAGCACCACACACAGCTTTGAGATATTCTCGCATAAAAACTTGCATTATCCATTTCACCAAAACAGCAGGTATTTATGACTGGTGACAGCTTCCATCCCATGAACATAATTACCTACAACACAGCAATTCAGGGGGGATATTAAAGACAAATAGTGACAGTCATACACAGCATTTAAAAGATGGATTCTGCCCCCCAGAAAGAGTGTGATTGTTCTGCACTCAACAGCACTCCAAAGAACAGGTGAAAAATTCCACAGCAGCTTTTTAAGGACAGGAAAGATCATATCCAGAGGTGATGCAGCCTCTGTAGGTGTGTCTGTGGGATTGCACCATTTTGTCACTTTTGTCACAGTACTTTCCCTTACTGAAAACCACAAGATTTCTCTTCTGGGAAAGACTTTCTGCTACTAGACACAATTGATTGGCAGAACTTATCCAGCTATTTAGGAGCCCTGAGTTATGCAGTCCCTTTTGGAGTCTTAAATCCTTAATACAGCATCGAGGGGGAGGTTTATGACAAGGATTGCTTTGATAGAAAAGTGGAATGAAGAAGGCTAAAAAAATAGACAGAAAACAAGCATTTTAGTTTCAAAGAACCATGCAACCTCTAAACCCAGGAAAGTCTGCCTATTTTCCTACTGTTCTCACAGTTCAGGAGATAAGCCACAGCTCCATCACATTTCACACTTGTAGCTTTGGACAGTCAGCAGCTTGTGTACTCAATTACAGGACTGTTGGGAGCTATAAAACTTAGGTTTGTTATATAAACCCATAAAAGAAATATCTTTAATAATCTAAATACATGGATTCTAACCATGGGGTGCTGCTCAACCACTATGCCCATAAAAAATTCAAGTTACTTAACAGAGTGTTTCTTTATGCACCTATAACCTCAAATTTCCAGGTATATGAAGCAGAAAAATGTAGCCACAGAAAAGAAAGTATTACAAAAATCACAGCTACAATTACAGAAATATTTCAGAGATGAAACAAGAATTGTGTTGATTTTTTTTTTTTAATCAAAACTGTGTTGCAATCTGATCTATTTTCTGAACTTGTTTTCATTAGGACTGATCCCATTTACCAAAGGAAATAAAGGTCAAGTGACATATGGTCCCACATGGCACAATCCAAATGAGCTAGAAGGAAAGACATGTCTTTCACTTCATTTGTTGATCCTATTTCCTTTGACACATGCAATGGTTTTAACCACTACCAGCTATGTTGAAATAGTGCTCCCATGAAGACAGAGGACCAGAAATCTGCAATTTATGCAAGCTTAGAGTTAAGGCAGAACTGCTGGGTTTAGTAGCCCTGTAGTACAGTATCTTAATCTATTTAAGTAATAAAAACCCTCCAGTACACTGATCAAAAACCACCCCATTATGCTGCTACTGAAGTTGTTTCATTAAATCAGAAGATATCCACTAATAGTTGGAAAAAAACCCCATCTACTGCCCATGGGGTGTGTCATTACTGGGAGCTATGACAGAGCACCACAAAGCAGCAGGATCTTCTACAGCTCACAGCATCAGGGTCTATTTAACCAAATGAATCCAGCCCTTTGTACAGCAGCTTAAAGCTTCTTTCACACAAACCCCATGCAAATATTCTTTTCACTCACATTTGATCTATTATATTAGTCTGTCACAACTTTCAGGCCAATAATCGCACATCTTTCATTAACAGGTTTTTTTTAGATTTTCATTTACATGAGTGACAACAAACCAAAAGAATCCATCAATTTCTACCCACAAATCCTGCAGTTGTGGTGTATAACTTCTGTTCCTTGTTATTTCACTAATTTTTTTCTACCAGATATGTAAAGTTATTTTGCACAACATCTAGAGAGTTACAATAGACTCCTACAGTCTGTGTGCCTGTTCCAAGGGGATATTTAGACCCAGGGGGGTCTTCCCACTGTCCTCTAAATTTTATTTATCAAGACCTTACCCCTATTCACTCTGTCTGAACAGCTTTCATGGTGGTGCCTTGGCTGTGAAATGGATGAGGTGTATGAATATACATATGTATTTGAATTTAATTAATTTTTGTTTTAAACAACAATCTTGAAGACTGATCATTGTAGTCAGAGAACCTGAATGTTTGCAGACATCAAAACCAGTTCATTAATAAAGTAGCATCTGCACTTTAAAAAGCAACTAAGGTGCAGTCAAGCTCTAAAACCCAGAAATTTCCTTACACACATGCCCTTGATTACTAGTTTTATAGAATTAAGTCATTGAATCAAAAATGCATCCCTAAGTAGATTTAAAACATGACAAAGTCTTTCAATAAAAAAACAAGTTACTCTTCTCCCAAAATCGGCATGACCAAAAGATGAAAGATATTCTCCTCTAAGACCATGCAGCACATTCAGTGTAGGCACGTTCCTGGTACCCACGGTGTGCAGAAGTCACTGCTTGGACCACAGCAATGCTTTTCAGCTTTTTACATTGATTATATCTCTTTCCACTGTAAAACTTTCGCTTTTTAATTAAGAACCTCAGCCAGCCAAGGTCTTTGTACTTGTCTTGTTATCACAGAGTAACTAGGAAGCACCTCGAGCACCACATCCCAGCCAACTTCTGCTGGGTAATCAAGGTCCTGTGCTGCACCCCACAGCAATCTCCCAATGCTCCAGCATTCCTGCCAGCACACCTACAGACTAAACTGAACTCAAGCACAGCAAAGCACTTCAGGATGAAGCTGCTTCTCCACTTGAGACCATGGGAGCAGGCCAAATGATTTTTGTCATTAGCAAGTAGAATCCTCTGTAAGGTTTTCTAGCTCACAGAATAATACTTCCTTTTCACTTTTAAATTACTTCCTGCTTGACATCTTCAAGCACCTCTGTCCCCGCTTGATTTTTGTCACATAAGGAAACTCAGAGATCTGGTCTAGGACTGAGAGCCTTTGTCTTCCAAAGAATGAGTTAGCAGCAAACATGGCCAAAAGGTGCCTGCTTGTAGAACCAACCTGGAAATCCCCAATGAAGGATGTTCCCTGCAAGGGTTTATTTGTCTAAATGCCACACACAGATGAGGGCACAGGGAGCACCCAAAAACCACTCTTAAAGAAGTACAGTTTCCTCATCCTGGCAGATGCAAGCTAAAATTTTCAGCATTTCATCTCTCCCTGCAGAAAGCCACGTTCTTGGAGAGCACAACCACATCAGTCAGAAGCACTGGAGCTTTCACTCTCCACACACTGCCCTGAGACAACACTACCAGCCACAGCCAGTCCAGAATCAGCCATTTCAACCCAGAGCTCTTGAGAGCTGGGCCATTTCCCTTTGCCTCTGTGCACGTAGAGCTGATTTCTAACCAGCATCCATGAGCTCTTCCTTCCCTGCATGCACTAGAGCCAAGGCTTTCATGTGAACATCTCAACAACCAGCCATTAAATTTGGCCTCTCTCAGAGGCCAACCCCAACATCAGAGCCCATGAGTAGTCAACGGCAGCATGGTGGGCCCCAGGCTGCACAAACACACTTGGCAGAGTCACCACACTCCCCTTCCTTCACAGCCCCCGTGGTGCTGGGTGTGAGCCTGGGGAGCATCCCAGGATCTGTGTCTTACACCAAAACTTTGGAAAGGGACTCCTCACAACAAGAATTACTGTCCCCAAAGCAACTCTTCAGCTGGTTTCAGCTGTGCTTAAAGGGAGAGGAATGATGCAGTTTTATTAAGTAGCGTTATTCCATGTTGGTATTTCAAAAAATTACTGGGAATGGGACAGATATTAGCATCCCCCACAGTTGCTGTTGCCAGATGTGGCTGACAATCTTTTGCTGCCTGTTTTAATAGTAACTGAAGCATTTGCAATGCACTTAAATTTTCACATTTTTCTCCCAGCCCCCACTGAGGAGTTTAATTCAGCTCTGATTCGAAGATCAAGCGAGAATATTTCAGCTTAAATACCTCCAACAGATACTCACTGTCACAGTAAAGAGCTGCAGAATTTCCCAGCCCTTGAGAATGAGCCCCCAGCATATCATACTCTCCATTCCATGAACTGTCCAAACACCATCTCAAAGGCAGTTAACACTTTGTAACCCCTTTGCCTTTAGCAGAAGACTTTCATAGACCTTCTTGGGGCAATCTATTTTTAGGCTGATTATTAACTGATTTAATTACACCTGATTTATTTGTACCCACCTGTACTTCTGGAATTGCTGTGTTTTTTTCCTCTCTCTCTCTCTGGTACTTAACTCCTTGAGGTACCAAAGAAAGCAACTACACTCCTCACCTTTTTTTGGCAAGTTTTACAGGCCAAGCTTTTCCAGTCACTTACAAAACAGGCAATTCATTCCCTTGGTCATCTTTGTTTGAACCTGTTCAAGCTTAGCGTTCATTCCTCTCGTGTACAGTGTAGAGGAAATACCTCACTTGAAGGACAGCAGCTGCAGGCACTTCACATTAAATAAAGAAACCTCGTTATTGATAAATGCACCAGAATTCACTATCCTGTTCAGGACATCACTCGGGGAACTTCCCAAGTAAGGAGCAGTTCAGCAGCCTTTGCTCTCTGCTTTTGAAATGTCTCCCTCAGGCACAGATCATGCTAAACAGAAATGGAGTTATGCACATGGCCAGGGCAAAGCACAGCCCCAGTCTGAGGAATTCCTTGATTTTAGGAATAATTGATGTCCCCAGTTTTACAACAGATTTCAATAAGAAAAAGATCTGACCATGAACATCTCATTGTGAGGTCACACAGTTGCTGCTGTTAAGAACTGATCAAGCATGCTTTAATTAAAACATTAAAATTGACACCAGTTCTGTTTCTTGAATACAGAGTCAAGAGTCTTGTCCTTCTCAGCTTCTCTAGGCAGGGAAACAACCAGACACAGCAAGAAGCTGCTACTTCTCACGAGACCAGATCCTCCAAGACACAGCTTCTGACAAGCTCACATCCAGATGGAGCTCTAAGCCTGAGGCAGGGAATTGCTTAACAGTCAATTGTTGATATTATACCTTGTAAGAAGCAGAGCTCATTCAATAGTGCCTGCAAGGTTTAGGGACAAGCAGCTCCAGTCTCCACATGGGTGTGCCCACAGTGGGACCATCCAGCAGGACATGGCACACTGGATCTCAGGTGTCCTGCTGCAGCCCAGGGACCTGACTGCTCACCCAGCACAGCAAGGCAGCTGGAAGCAGCAGAACACAGGCTAACTGCTTACAGAAGATGCTGCACAGGCCACAACTGCCCTCGCTTTGACCTCCTTAAACAGCCACTCTCCACTCCAGTTTTTTCATTAAGTAGAATTTATACAAGTAGAAAAACTAGAATAAACAAGGGTAAGAATGTCTACCTCCCCTGCCCTCTCCAGGAAGTGCCATTTCCCTGCTGTGTCGTGTGAGCAGCTCCTGACTCAGCCATTCCCTCAAGAACCTCTGTGTTTGTGGCAAGAGAACACATTGTGCTGCACGCTATGCCATGCCACACTCCACTGTCACCAGCTTCTAGACACTCACTTCAGAAGCCCCATCTTTGAATGTGACAATGAGGTGGAGAAGGTTTCATTAGCAAGAATTTATTTAGAGAAAAAAAAAAAAGAAAAATATTAATTGGACAGAATTTGTTTATGCTGAGTTGTATCCTGAACCACTGGAAGATTCCTCCTAGTAACAACAAACTCCAAAGAGCAGCATTTCAAATACAAATAAAATGCACACTTGAAATCCTTCTTCATCCAGTGTAGCTTCCCTTTCAGGGTAGGCACATTCTCCATCATGTCAGACTTCTTAATGCAAAGCTATGATCAAACACATGAGCCCAGCCTTGTGTTCTCAGGCTAGCTACTCCAAATTATGTATTTGCCCAAGGACTAACACAAAAAAATCCACACAACTTTCCAAACTTCCCCGGCAAGAAACTGTTAATTTTACGTGTTATTCATCTTTGGAAGATTTAGTCTGAAATAAAAACAACAGCTGGCCTGATGCTGAAAACTGCCATACAGCTCAGTACCACAGGGACCACCCAGTCAGTGATAAAATGTTTTATTATATCAGCTAGAGCTGAGAAATGTAAAAGCAGTTCTGTAAATTTAATCACTGGTTGTTGGAAGAGCTGAAGAAAACCTCTCCATTTGTTATCCATATGTTTCAAGAGGAAAAAAAGGCCAGCTTATAAATGATGGGTTGCAAACAGTGTAACAAGTTCTGTAAATTCAGCACCTTTCATCAAATTTCCATTTTAATTTCATGACTCAGAGCCACTCAGCATCTCAGGTGGGATTAGTCCAGTGCCTAATGCAATGACACTTCTAGCAAAAAGTAGTATATTATGTTTTTACTCTGGGATTTTTGAATTAGCACAGCATGGTGCATCACAAACATACAATAAAGTACAAATAAGTAAATGCTCCCAAATCTCCTGCTAATACTAATAAAAATATCAAAGCAGCTCACAGTTATGTTGTTTTATTCAGTAGTCCAACACCACAGTGTAAGAATGCAATTTATTCAACAATTTACTCAAGAGACTCCTGCAAGAAAAATATATTCAGGAACTCCCAAGATACTCACACCAGTGGTGTTTGAAGATTGTCTATTTATATTTTACAATGTCTTCACAGAAGAGAGGTTAAAATGCCTGGCTGTGTCTCTCCCCTGCCTTGCAAACAGGGAAAAACATATCAATACTGCTCTGAATCTGGCTCCCTACTGCAAGACAGAGAGCAGCTTGCCCTGATGAAAGCTAGGAAAAAACACAGGGGTTTAGCTGAACAATTTCAACATAAAACAGAACATCTTGCATTTGGGGTAGACTGAAGAGCAGTTTAGCAACTGTGCATAATGGCAGGTGTAATGTGCAAGGTTAAGAGGCAAATCAAATAAAGGAAAAAAAAAAGTGTAAAATAAAACAGTGGGGATCTCAGACAGGCCCGATATCTCTGGCAAAACAGTAAGTTCCAGCCCTGGTGCTTCATCACAAACCTGACAGCAAATCCAAGGAGAGAAACAAGTAGGGTCTGCTCCTTTTACTTTTTATTGTATTTCTGCTGCTGCCTCTTTATGGACTCCAATATATTGCAAGTACTTTTGATCTTTATACTATCCCCACATTAATACACAGTGTACTTCACCCCTGTGTCCTGACCCTGGAGTAGCACAGAAACTGTTGCCTTGGGTTCACAGCTCAGCTAGTTCCTAAGTAATTTATATCATTAATAATTCACTTACGTCATTCTTTGAGCAGCAGGTAGACCACAGGAACTGGGCTCACGTTGCAGGAAAACTCATGCATGGGTGGTTTGCCTACTTATGTAGGCTCAAGGAAATAGGGATATACAGGGACCTTAAGGACATGAGAGATATTCTTATCCCAATACCGTCATATTTATACAGAAAATGTTACTTGCTGCATAATGTATGTATGAGAAAGCTGCATTTTTGGTATGAAAGCAGTGCTGGCAGCTGTCTCCACTCTAGGGAACAATAAGAATGATCTTGAGGACCTCCACTCACCCAAAGGCAAACAGCCCAGGTACAAAGCCCTGTTCCTAGGGACATGCCACCTACAGGAACCAGGAAAATGGAAGCGACACCTAAGGAGAGAAACGGAGCAAAACAGGAAAACTCAGCCACCCTCAAGACATCATACCTGTCAGCTTGCATTTCTGGGGTGAATCCTCACAATTTCCAGATGTTAAGGAATCTTTCTTGTCTGACCCTTCAGGTGCCACTCCTGGGGTCACACTTGCACCACCCCAGACTGTCACTGGTGGCATCGAAGCCCGTTTGCAGCAGCTCCAGTGACCCAGTGGGTCCCCACTCGGCTGCCTGGACACCCCACACTCAGACAGGATCCCTCACTGCCTCGTGGCACAGTAACACAAATCCAGCTCGAGCTGCTGCTTCCAGGGAGGAAGCCCAAACAAAGGAATGCCTTGGATTTTATACCCTCATGGTCTGTGTGCCCAGATAATCCAGGATCTTCCTGCTGTGTCCGAGTGTCCAGTCACCCAGCAGTCCCACAGGTGCCCATCACAGCACATGCAGAAGAGGAGAATGGACACTGCTAAGTGCACAGCACTTTCAGAGGGCTGCAGTGCTGAGCTAGACTGGCCACATTCAGCTGACACCTGTTTCTGGCTCATCTGGATTTTCATGCTCACATCATTGCTGTGAGGGGGGGAAAACAAAGAAAGGAATAACAGCCCTTAACAAGGAGAACAGTATCAAGAAGAGCCATGATAAAAGAGTCATCATGGGAAAGGAACACAGCACTGTGTGACAAGCAGAGCCCAGTGATTAGACTAAGACTAAGATACCAAAAGGTACTGATCTCATTGGTTTCAGTGACTAAGAAATTCATACTGTTCTTAAGTGCATTTTCTCTGATCTTTCGGTGTTTAAACAGATTTAAAGATCAGACACTTGGTCATTTGCTGGCACATAAATCCCAGACAATGCCTGCATCCTGAACGGTTCCTTCAAGTGCTGAAGTGAATCACCACCATCTGCCTACTGCAGCAGGGCACTTGGCTGCACCTGCCAGTATCATTCTTCCCCAAAAAGCCACCCCCTGGCACTGCAGCTCCCACACTGACACACCACCAGCAGAAGCTTGTACTCCAGGCAGGTCCCTGGAGATTGCCTGCAATCTTGTTTAATTACACATTGCTCAGGCTTATCTCACCTGAAGTCTTTATCATAGAATGGTTTGGGTTGTAGGAGACCTTAAAGATCATCTTGCTCCAACTCTCAGGAAGAACCACACACTGAACTGGTGTTAAGGCACCAGACTCCAGATCAAAAGAATTGCCTGATAAAGTCTTCAACACAGCAGCTCCCTACCACAAAACCCATTTCCAGTTCAGGGATCCTTCCACTGAAACTATTCAATCTTAAGGCATTGTAATTATTTCCAAGAATTATGAGAGTTAGATCCCCAATGTGATGATGCTCAATGAATCAAAAGAGATTGCATCTCTCAAAGCTGCCAGCAAATACTCAGAGTACTCGATCAGCTAGAGGTGGACTGCACAAGAACCCACCTGAGCCTGCATCTGAGTTTAGCTCAGAGCTCCTTCTCCTGCCTCCCCAGCCCAGGCGTGCCACTCAGACCATCTCATTCTCACACTTTTCCCCAGGAGCCTTCTCTTTCCTGCATGAAGGCCACTCCAGCATTTTGGAGAAGAGTTTCAGTCTTTGTTTCTCCAGCAGCAGCAGCAGCTGGGACATGCAGATATCACTGTTCAGCCCTGCTTCCCCAGGCCCAGCCTGCTGCCTCCATGGGCACAACACATCCACACACAGGGATGGCACAGGAAGGTAAATGGAGACTGAAACTTGTGTGAAAAAGATACCAAATACCTCTGCAACTACTCAGACATACCTCTTTCCAAAAAAAAAAAAAAAAAAGGCTACACCAGCCTATCACAGACAGTGGGGGGAAAAATAACCATACACACGATTGATTTTAATTTTAAATACTACATTTCTTGACAGATTAAAAACTGAGCTGAGCAAATATACTGCTTGGTGTATAGGAATTTAAATGGTTTCCTCCTGGCAATTTCCAGGCAAGTGCAATCGAGTGATAATAAAACCAACAATGCATGCTGCTCCTTGAAGTATAGAAACTCAGGATAAGAAAAAAACTTCATTTCATAATTAAGAGCAAATGCCTTCTCAAAGTCATAAGAATCAATATGATCTGCCTTTTGATGCAGACACCTTGGGAATAAGTATCTCAGTCTGGTTTTTTAAGACCCTGGCAGCTTTCCAAGACTACTTATACTTCCTTCTAGTTATGTATGTGTAAAATTTTCTATTCATGTTTGTTTTGAGGCTTCTATTCAAGTAGAGTGGGCTCAGGTCACAACTTCCTTCAAATAGGGACTTGACTTACTGATTTTATTGCTTAATGATGAATTGAAAAATTAAATGAATTGAAGAATAAAAGTTTTGTGAATACTTGAGATGGTAGCACCTCCCTTTGGCAGTGACAGATTAGCCTGGACTCTATTATTTGTTTATGAATATCCTACTACTGTAAGAGAATGCATTATGAGTACTTCTGCTTGTTGTTGACTTTCACTGCAAGAAGTGTTATTTATTTTGTTAGAATCTACACAAGTTTCTCTTGTGCCATCTGGCAACCTCATTTGCATGTATCACATTGTATATAGAAGCACCATCAAATATCTGCTTAAGTTTCCTCAACACAATGTTTTATTTTTATCAGAAACTGTTTTCCATCTGATCACCAGCAATAAATCCATATTCTTCCCAGCTAAACATCATTTCCCTTTCCATTTCATCCCAGATGAGTTTCTTCCCATGCACTCAGGATACAATTTAGGATGCAGATACCATGGATTTTTAGGGCCCTGGCTTTCAAGTACACACACAACTTCATTCACAGAAGTGAAACCCTACAACCTACAGTGAAAAACCACCTGACAGATGTGAGGTGCCTGCTGCACAAGCAGGATTTACACCACACACTTCAAGAGGCAGCAAGGGAAGTTTATTGCATTCACTGCCACCACAGGTTGGCAAAAACAGTCCCTTGACTTGGAACACCACCAAGAACAGCCTATGCTCTTGTACCAAAAAACCCACTGCTGTTCTGAACAATCCCATTGCCTTCCTCAAGGATTCCCCACGGTCTGTAAAAGGGATAAGCAGGCACTTATCTGAAGGGAAAAGGAAAGGACAGCTCTGGAACTTCATTAACACAAGACACTGGGGTAGGAAATTGAAGAGGCAGAAAGAACCATGTGGGTTACCCATCCCCTGCCATTTAGGGAGCTATTCCAAATGCTTCATTTCTCTGTGACTGAATGCAGCTACGTTCTCAAAGCAACAAAATCACCTAATTTAGCATTTGCAGTCAGCCTGTTACCTGCCACCTCTGCTTAAGCCACACCAGATTTAGAGCAAGTTTGGATTTTGTGTGTTTGTGTTTTGCCATTTTGGTGGGGGTGTTTGTTTTGTCGTGTGTTTACAGAAACAGAAAATATAACACTTATCTAGGCTTCACACTACAGAAAAAAAGGGCTCAGAAAAAAAGTAATTAGAATATTTTACAGAAATATTATGGTCACATTACCTAGCCCTATTAACCAAGTGATTAACATACAGGGAGGCTCATTCAGAATATCACATAATATAAAACACATGCATAATACACACAAAGTAGCTAAACATACATTATTACTTAAGTAATATAAAACACATACATAATGCACACAAAGTAGCTAAATATACATAATTACTTAAGTAAACCCTTCTAAACTGCTGACTGTATGTTCAGTAGCCAAGAGCCTTAATCTGAGAAGTTAAAACATCCTTGGCAAACACCAACACACCAGTGCCACACAACTCCACCTGGACACAAAGCCCCAGCAGCATCCATCTACACTTTGTAGTTTTATTCCTGACATCACACAACTAGACCTCCCAGCCAACTTTCAGTCACTGCTGCATCCCTGTTGGGCTTGTTCCTTTTAGATTCACCCTGAATCATTCCCCTGTATTCTCCCCATCATTTTTTTTCCTTTGTTTTCCCAACCAACACGTTGCTTTCTTCCATGCCAGACTTCACATGTGGGGGCTGTCCCAAATACATGCAGTACTTTCTCTACTTCTCTAGAATTCTGCAGAACCCAGAAACAGAGTCTGACAGTGACAAAACAGCCCAAGTGCCAAGACAAGTGCTCTCCATGCTGAGCCAGGCATATTCCCAGCTCCTCACAGCCATCTGTCAGTAACTGCACCTGACAAGGCAAGCAAGTGAAAGTACCTGAGGCAACAACCACCTTCCTCCCATAGCTGTACGTATCCTACAGCTCTAAGGCAATCAGGTACAAGCTGTGGTGGTAGCTCCAGTGACACTGCAAAGGTTATGAGGGGCATTTTTCATCTCAACAACCATTTCAGCCATTGAAGGTCCTCTCAAGACTTGCTCTTTAAGACTTTTTTTTCCCCATGTGTGCTTCTTTTTCTCACAGTGCTGGAGTTAAGGATTTCAGGCAACAAACCCTCCCATTTCAGCATCACCCTGCAGTGATCAAGAAGGGAGATCACACTCTGAATCAGCTTCATAAATTCTAAACCCACCATGCACTTGTAAGCCACAGACCTGCCCAGTTCTGCCAAAGAAGAACAGAACTTCTGGACACTCAAGCACCTTCTTCAGATAAGGTAAGTTCTAGAAACAGCCATTAGATCTCTGTGTAACTGTCTTATCTAGTAAGCACTACACAGGGATGCCTACAAGTTCTCAGTGAGTATTAGTGCATGTGTACTGCAGAGACAAGAACTACCAGTCTGGTTTTATGTCCTAATGCAAAATGCATTCTGTTCTGGACACAGGATCAAATAGCTAATTTAACAGCAAAACCCAAAATCAACTTAGAAAAAAAGCATAAAAGGGAATTTTACCACAGGCTACATTGTGGGGGAAAGCAATTGGCACATCTTCTAAGTGCACAAGCTGTAACTGCATGAACTTTGCATTTAAAATATAATCAAGCTGGGGAAAAAAAGGACTAAAGATATGCACATGCTGTTTTAAGTACACTACCTCCAAAGTTACTATTTAACTGGTCTTAACATCTGAATCTGTGAATTTTTTACTGACTCAAAAGCAAAACCACTTAGAAGCATGACTTTATCATTCTAGCATTATTTCAAATCATCAGTTAAAACATAGTAGGAACAAGCTGGTGGGCTCCCAGATAAGCTGGGAGCTAACACTTAAAAGAAAATACCACATACATACTTAAAAATCACTTTCCAAGCAGCTGAGAATGCACCTCCAACAGAGACAGCCCATACATACATACATCCAAGATACTACAGTAAAAATCACTGAAACTGCCAATACATTCCCACAGAACATGCTCTCTGCTCGTTGGAAAGGGTATTTAGTTATCCTAAAAGTTCAAATAAGCATAGCCACTGCGAGCTGACAGCAGAGAAACGGGCTCTGGGTACTTTTTACTTGTACAAGGTACATGACTAAGCCCTAATTTGAGGGCCAGAACTGGTCCATGCAGCAGGTCCCTCAGGTAGAAGCAAAACACTGCTGTGGAATGTGCTGTGGCAGCCTAAGGGTTACTTTGTGAAGGTCTCCCTGACAGCTGAGCTTCTCCACCACCACAGGACACTCAGTTTTCCCCTGTCAGAAAACCAACCACCAAAACCAAAAATTGCTTTCTATTGTATTTTCCAGTGGTAACTCTTATTTGGAAGAGCTCAGACACAATGTCAAGCCTCTCCATGCTGTCAGCTACTCCACCTGAAAGAACCTCTTGCAGCCCAGGTTTCAGAGAACACAAACCATAAAATATCAAACTTGAAAGTGTTATGCTCAAAACTACACAAACACCTTCAGCTGCCTGAGGCAGACACCTTTACCCCCCAAAATAAGTATTTTGTCCATCAATACTGAATATTGGAAACCACAGGCATCCAAAACCTAAGCCCCAGAGATACTGATTACACAACAGCTCTAAGAAAATAATACAAATGCAGACCATCAGCAAGAAGTCTCCCACAACCCTTTGCATTAGTTAAAGGGTCAGAAAAAAATTCCCACATTGGTAACTAGAACAGAGCCACCACAGAAATTCCCTGAAGACATCTGCAACAATGGAGTACAAAAACAGATGCCAGACAGTACTTAAGTCCTTCTTCTTTAAGAACTGTAATATTTTACCTCTATTAAATAATTCAGAAGAGCCTATACTCAAAGATACTTATGGCTAGGAAAGACTTTAAATATGTACAAGACAATAAACCATAAATGAAAATAGCAAGGAATTTAAATTAGATAAATAAAGCTTAACTAATTATGCTAGACCAAAACATTACCTTCATAAACAAAAACTACTTCTTTTTTAGCAACACTACATACTGACTTCACTACAACACAGCTACAGCAGCAGCCACCTAAGGATACACAAACCCCACAACTCCACCACATTACTGACCACTCCCTACTCAGGGCCCTTTATATAAACCCACCCTTAGCACAGCTCTGGAGGCTGCTCCTATAAATTTGGCAATGGCAAACAGCTGTTACTTCTTTATAGTAGAGAGGGTGAAACAAGGGGTTGCTTCTGCCTGGTAAGTGGGGCTCTTTTGGGTCTTTTCTTTGTCTGGGGGGGCTTTTTTTTGTTGTCAGGGTTTTTTTTTTCATTTTTAGTATTGCAGTTTGCAGTTCCTATAAAGCACTGAATGTAGTTACATGTGTGGGAAAGTGGCTTTCATAGAAGTGTCCAATATAATTAATTGTTTCTCTAAAAGCTACAGGTCAGGCTCTAATAGTTCTGCAAAGCTGTCTGATAACAACAGCTTGTAGGTATTGAGAGAAAAAAACACAGTAGCACTGCAAGTATAGTGGGAGTATTAATGACTGCAGCACACTGTGACTCACAGAACTGCTCCTTATCCTCAAATGAGCTTGCTGAGAACAAGAAAGTGATAGTAAAATAGGTGTGCAAGAGGACTTTGTTCTCTCTGCCTGGGTTTACAGAGAGGATGAAATCCTAGGAGTGGTAAGACTCACAGGGGATCAGACAGGACACTCCTTGAGCAAGGACTGACCTAAACCAGGGTCTGTGTCAGTACTTAAAGCAAGTAAGGTGCTCTGCAGCATGGGCTGTATCCCAACAGGTCCTCACTGCAGTCTGAGAGCTGAGCTTCTCTTTGTCAAGCACTTAAGCTTATTTCTGACACAAATGCTGATGCAGGGTCTTATTCTATCTAGACAGCTGCGAGCTCCCCACTAATGCTGTAACGAAGTTTGTGGCTTCACAGTAATATCAGTGAGGGGGAATGACTTCAGGGGAGGCTTCTGGAACCACAAGGAGAGAAAGGCAGCTCAAGCAACAAATCAATTTTGTGTTCTGCAGCATGACCTAACACAGTGATCCCGCAGCTGCTTTTACATGCTGAAAGGGGGGGAAATGCTGTTCTGTAGTAACTATAACTCTGAGCAGAAATTAGATGTGTGGCAGGAGAAAATACTCCACAGTAAGGCCTTATCCCAGTGCAAAAATAATGTCTTAAAAGTAGTAAATAAGCATTAAATACCCTAACTACAAATGCTCTTGTAGTAGAGCGATAGCAGTAAGTGGCATATAAGCTGTTTTATTGACAGGGCAAATCTCATATTTTTTCCTGGAAAAAAACCACAAATATCGATCAGAAAATAACATAAACCACTGGTCAAGTGCTTTTCAATGCAGAGCAAGTGAAACCAGATCTACAGAATATCAGAGTTGCCACAGTCAGTAATTTATGCCTACAGTTTAACTTCCTGTAAAATTAATTATACCTATAAAGGAAATTGACTTAGTATAAAAAAAAGCTATGCTATAATTAAATTAGTTGACTTCCTTTGTATAGGTGACACAAAACACAAAGATATGCAGTTAAGATGCAGAATTGCATGTGAGTATACCCTGTGAGCATACCTTCTGCTGCATCCTAAATTGGATACTTGAGATTTGCCTTCAGTTTGTTATTGTGTGACTTCAGTTAAGTATGCAATAAGGCAATTAGGAAATGACAAATGATAAACATCTTCAAATTCTAAACTAGTTCAAGTTCCAAAAGGAAAGTGCTACATGTGAGCAAAACCAAATATTTTGGTCCTTGAAATAATGAATAAAGCATAGCATGTACGCCTTATAAGACAGGTCTCAGACATAAATACAGAATCTGATAACTAACTTTTTTAATGAAAGCAGGACTTGCCTACTCAAATTATTTTTTGTTTGTTTTTAGCTTTACTTATGAATAAAAAATTATTTCCTAATTGTATTTTGTAGTATAAACTTACTGAACATAATAACTGATGCTTATCCTGGCAAGAAGGATTTGGGGGTGCTGCTGGAGGAGAGGTTGGACGTGACCCAGCCATGTGCACTCACAGCCCAGAAAGCCAAGTGTGTCCTGGGATGCAGCAAAAGCCCTGTGGGCAGCAGGGGAGGGAGGGGATTCTGCCCCTCTGCTCCACTCTGGTAAGACCCCACCTGCAGTGCTGCCTCCAGCTCTGGGGTCTCCAGCACAGGAAGGACATGGACCTGCTGGAGTGAGTCCAGAGGAGGTCATCAAGTTGATTAGAGGGCTGGAGCAGCTCTGCTACAGGGAAAGGCTGAGAGAACTGGGGTTGCTCAGCCTAGAGAAAAGAAGGCTGCTGGGTGACCTAACTGTGGCTTTGCAGTACCTGAAGGGAGCCCACAAGAAAGATGGAGAGGGACTTTTCACAAGATCCTGGAGTGACAAGGCAAGGGTGAATGGCTTCAGACTGAAAAGGTTTAGATTAGATGTCAGGAAGAATTTTTTCCCTGTGAGGATGGTGAGGCTGTAGCAGATTGCCCAGAGAAGCTGTGGCTGCTCCATCCATGGAAGAATTTGTCAGGCTGGATGGGGGTCTGAGCAACCTGGTCTGGTGGAAGGTGTCCTTGTTAGTGGCAGGAGGGTTGGAACTGGATGGTCTTTAAAATCCCTTCCAACTCAGGCCATTCTATGATTCTATAATCTGTTATGGTCTTGTAAAATCTGTGTTCTCTGTACCTTAATAAATGTATCTCCAGAAACCCTTGAGGGGTGTTGGATTCCTATGAAAACAGGGAGATAAACACTGCACTGGTACAGTGCCCAACCTGAGATGTGCTGGTACTGTGCAGCTTGAACTCTTCACACTCCTTAGCATTTGATCCTCAGGGCTCCTGTCACTGTTTCAATTGCAACAGTTAATGATCAGCACTCCTGAAAATCTGCCCCATGCTGTTTTCAAGTACTCAGGAAATTAAAAGGACCACCCATGAAAAGTTTGGGTCAAGTGATTTGCCTTGTATCATACAAACTCTGTGATAAGAGCTGAAATAAGTACAGTCATCCACAGAGGTTTTTCTCAAGATGAATAATACTCTCACAATCTGCATTCCTGATCTCCTTAACTAGCCCATTTCTGGAGGGGAAAAAAATCCAATTCAAAGCTTGTTCATACTTTAATTCCTTACAAAGCTTCTGGCCTTTAGGAAGAAAATTACTGAGACTAGTGCCATGATCATACACTTGTCCCCTTAAGCAGGCCGTTTGTTGCCTGATTAGTTCTTTCAAACAACTTAATTATTAATGTGCCAAGGCACAACAGCTTCAAACTGTAGCAAAATCTATATTACTGCAGATTAACAGCAAGCAGCGACTTTTAGATTCATGATGGAGATCTTTGCCTTGGTCTATCAGCTTATGTAGGTCTGCTACCAGCTGAGGTGGAAGCAGAAGTCTGTGCCACTGGCTTTTAAAGTGTTGACAGCAGAGAAATGGTGATACGCTGAATTTTTGTTGTCTATTACAAGCTGAAAGAGTGTGAAATAATGTTATAGAAACCTGTATTGCCTTCTCCTTTTATTCCTGGTCTTGGGTCCTATGGGACATTACATGAAGAGAAAACATTCCCTAAAACAGTCAAACTTAAAAGCAGTATTTCTTGTAGATTGCGTGCAGTATGGTGAAAAACAGTAGTAACTGAAACAATGGCTTGCATTTTTTTTTTCTGAAAAGATTAGTTTTTGACCATTTCAGTGGACAAACAGGAACCTAACATGAAGCCATTAAGTCACTTAAATATGTTAAAAACACTTTTCTAACCCTGAGTTCAGGGTCTAGGGCAATAACTTCAGCTGCGCTGCAATACACTGACATAACTTCCCCTTCTTAGACCATTCTTCTCCGCGTTTGCTTCTATCACTTTGCCATAATCTAAAAGAACACTCACAGATGTGTCTTCACACGTGGAGGCAGGACACAAACTCAATTTACATCAGTGCAACACTTGACGTTGTACGTGAGCTCATGCAACTGTGTTGAGAGGAACGTTACTTTCTGTCTTTTTCACAAATAATTCTGGTGCCTCTGACTTTGTGGTGAGACAGGTAGAGCTAAGCCAGCTTGATGACATGCTCTGGTTGTTAGCTTTAGCTGTTCACGTGTGACTTGGCTCCTGGAGCTCAGTCTGCGCTTGGTAAGGCAGTGGATGTTGAGGACGCCCGTGTTTATGTCGGTCTGATGGGCTCGGTGCTGCACCCCCGAGCTCAGCTCTGCCCCTCTGCATGTCCGATCTGAGCTCGGCTCTGTTCTTTGGGGGTGGCATCCCCGGGCTCAGCTCTGTCCTTGGGGTCACACCCATAAACTCAGCTCTGCCCGTAGGTTCGCACCCATAAACTCAGCTCTGTCCTTGGGGTCACACCCATAAACTCAGCCCTGTCCTCAGCGTCGCACCCCTGGGTTCAGCTCTGCCCATAGGGTCACGCCGATAAGCTCAGCTCTGTCCTTTGGGTCGCACCCATAAATTCAGCCCTGTCCTCAGCGTCGCACCCCCTGGGTTCAGCTCTGCCCGTAGGGTCGCACCCATAAGCTTAGCTCTGTCCTTTGGGTCGCACCCATAAGCTCAGCTCTGTCCTTTGGGTAGCACCCATAAGCTCAGCCCTGTCCCTAGGCTCACACCCCCGGGCTCAGCCCCGTCCTTTGGGGCTGACCCGAACCTCGGGCGCTCCGGCGGCGGCAGCGCGGGCCGAGGTCGCCGCCCGGTGGCCACGCACCGGCAGTGCCCGCGCGGCTCTCGCCCCCCTGTGCCAGTAGCCAGCATGGCTCCCGCCCCTCCACCGCTACGAGCCTCTGCCCTGGCTCAACAGGGCTGCCTCACGTGGCGGGGATCGGACAATGGCCCAGCGGCCCCACCGCCGCCGCCCGTCCCTGCAGCACCCAGCGGGCGGGAGCGGCTGCGGGACCGCAGCGGAGCCGCTGCAGCCGCGGGGCGGTCCCCGGGGATGGAGCTCCCTCCGTAGCGCCGGGCAGGAACAGTTTGCCCACCCCCAAGAAACAGGCTCCCTCCCGGCGCGGTCGGATGGTGGCCGGTCCCCCGGGGAGCTGCCTGTCCCGCTGGTGTTTCTGCTCGGGATGCCTCTTCCATTAGCTTTGCTTCACACCACTAAAATCCACAGCTTTTGGATCTCCCGCAGCTCTGCTGCAACTTCCCCTTCTCCAGTCTCACCTTAGTCTCTTTATTCATGCTCGGTTTTCCCCTACACGCTAAGATGTTTCTTGCCTTAAGTGATCCTTCACTTCAGTGTTCACTTCATCTCCTTAAAACCTGCAACCCAATCCCTGACAGTCAATCTGCTACCCTAGAAAATGGGCTCTCTGCATCCCAGGGGCTTTCCTGGGGTGCAGGTCCACTGGGAACACTCGTGCCCACAGCTTTGCGTGTAGCAGCACAGCTGATCTGTGTCAGAGCTGGCAGAACACACAGATGCGGGAGGTGAACCTCACTGCCAAACTGCTCATAGCTGGCAAAATCGGGGGTGCAGGGCTGCTTGTTTGTCTGAGAGGTATTCCTGGCCACTGCAATGCTTTCAACTTACTCCTTTGGGCGTAAGAGCAATGGGTGTTCCTGCACAAACCCTCCTGCAAGTGCTCCAGACCCTCCACTGATAAGACCTTAATCAGCACATTTCATGGAGCTGTTCAGTGAGTTTGTGCCGAAGGTATCAACAGCACTGTGGGACAGGACTCACTGAGCGCTGAGGCTTCTGCCTAAATTGGCAGTTGCTATGTCACTGCAGAAAGCCATCACCTCCCTGTAAATCAGCTTTCTCAGGTCCTTTGCAAGTGGCAGAAGATCAGAGGGGTTCCCTGAGATCCCAGGCAATGACAGGATCAGTTCAGTGACGCAGGAAGTTCTGGGTACACATCGTGCATCCTGGCTCGCCAGGAGCTGAGACTTGGAGCAGAGAGTGAGGGGGACATAGCTGTGCTGTACCACAGGGAGGGAGAGGGAAGATGGAAGGCATCAGCCCATCCATCTTCAGGTGCCATCGGGCCTGTCTGGAGCCTCCTGTTTTAGCAAAGTTCAGATGCACTGCTTTGGAAGCATTTCTCTAGACTCGAGGCAAGAAAGCACTTTTACTTCAGTGCTTCTGCCTCCAAAGCATGCCCCGGTGTATCAGCCGAGCTAGCCGTGGTGACCGGGATGTGTCTGTTCGGGCTTCCTCTGCCGGGAAGGGAAAAGTCCCCTTTTGTCCGAGGGGCTCCCACAGCTCAAAGGCGCGGCGATGCACGAAGCTCTGCCTCCATCTCCCGGGAGCTCTCCCTGGAGTCTCCGGCTGCCTGGACGTGGGCTGCCTGCAAACTCCTTTGCGCTGCGACGCGTGACGGCCCCGGGGCCCCTTCCCCCTCTCCCCGCGGCGGCATCGGAGCCGGCGGGGCCCGCCCTGACCCCAGCCCGGCCCCCCGCCCCGCTCCGCTCGCAGTCTGCCCGCCTCTGCCGGCCTGTGCGGACCTGCCGGGCCACGGGCACACCCAGGAGGGTGTGAGCGCAGCGGGAGCCGAGTGCTGGCACGCATGGGCCCGGGGAGAGCCCAGCCCCGCGCTCACCTGGCCCAGCTGCGGGAGCCCGACATCCGCGCCGAGCAGGTATTTTGTCCCGGCGTGGCTGCCCCGGCCGTGGGGATGCTGTCCTGCGCCGCCAGGGGAGGGGGAGATCATCCCGGCTCTGCGGGAAGCTGGGGGGGGAAGGAAGGGGGGTGCCCGCGCTGTTCCCACGCTCTGGAGAGCAGGAACGGGGAGCCCAGGGCTGGCTGCCCGGGCATGAGACTGAGAGTGGGGGATCTGGGCCAAGCTGTGCTGCTCTTGCTGGTTTGGGGTCACTCTGTGCCCCATGCTGAGCCCGTGTTCTGTCCCCCGTCCTACGAGGAAAGGGAGCAGCGGGGTAAAGGACCAACTCCTGCTGATCTGCCCGTGGCACACAGCCTGGGCTGGCTTGGCTACACCAGGGGAAGGGGATCTTGACCTGCTCATGGCCACCAGGCTGTCCTGTGCAAGCACCCCTGGGGGACAGAGGTTCTTGTGAGGCTACCAGCACATGCTGCCGTGTGACCGTGGCAATGGGCTTGTCACCCCTTCGCATTCCCTGTGCCTCCCACACCGGGGCTGTGGGTGCGCCGCGGGGGTTGTTTAGTGGGAGCTAAAGGAGGGATTCTTCCAGCCCTGATGGACCCCCCAGCTCCCACTGTGCTGCTCTCCCACTGGAGCCGCAGCAGAAGCTGAGCTGGGTCTGATGCGTGCCCAGCCCTGCTCTGTCTGGGACCTGTGCCCTGCGCAGGGGTGTTGTGCCATAACTACTGATGCTACTGCTGCAGTCGCACTCTGAGCTGGAGAACAGGGTGGCATTTCCCCTCCAAACCCTCCAGACAGTACTGTTGGGGTAGATTTGTGACCAGTCCTGTGCCATTCTCTGCCAAGCTCCAGTCCTGGCAGCAACAGTCCCTTGGAGCAGCTGAGTGCTGAATTACAGCTGGTGCCCACAGCCACTCCTCCTGCACTGTGTACCCTGCGTGGGAGCCTGCCGGCAGCTGCTGACACCAGTGCTCTGCCAATGTGAGCAGTGACAGGGGACAGGGTCACTCCAAGTGGAGCCTGCTTGAACCCACTGACCCCTGGTGGAAGTGGTGGCTCTGCTTCTGGTGACAGCAGGGGTATGAGTCTGCAGCCAGAGCCCCTGGGCATCAGAAGGGAGATATCTGGTTCCAAATCCTCCTGTACTTGTGTTCAGGCTGAATCCTTCAGTGCCATCACTGAGCAGGTCACAGCTGCTGGTCTGGTCCCTAGAAGGTAGAGGGGACAGCAGATGTGGGGCTGTTTTGCTGTTCATCATCCTCTGTGCTTTGGCTGGCTGGACCTGCTGATGGCAGCCCCCAGGTGTCCCCCAGCCTGCAGAAGCTGCCTGGCCAGGGATGAGGTCCTGTTCTTGGGGTGAAACCTACCTGTGTGTGACCCTGTGCTCTGTGTGGGTGCTGGGGAAGGCTCTGCACCCCAGCCCTGGAGACCCCCATAGTGCTGGTATTTAGGATTAAGGTGACAGGCTGGGCTGCTGCCCTGTTACAGGGGGAGGCCACGCTGACCTTGGCCACAGCTAGGGCATGGCAGAGCTGCTCTAGTCTGGCTGGTTGGGCCTGGGAGGAGCTGGGCTAGCTCTGCTCCCTCTCTCCACAGCCCAGATTGGAATGGGACACAGCTCCACGAAGCACCTCCAACATTGAAGAGGATGTGGCTGGGAGGATGTGGTCAGCTGGCTCACATGCCTGGCTCAGTGGTCATAGTGAAATGAGAGCCAGGCTTAGTCTGCAGGGTGATAGTGTTGCATAGTGTGCCTGGCCTGTTGGGGAGGTTGGGGTGAGGAGGAGGAGCATCTCCACAGCAGGACAAGAAATAGTAAACATGGAATTTCTTGGGGTGGATCAAGAGATACCTCGTTCTGGGATCCCTGCATCTTCCAGCCAAACACCAGGAATCTGGGGATCACAGCAAAGCATCCAGGCCCTCTCCCCTTGCCAGTGCTTGGGGAACTCATAGGTGGTCCTGCACCCAGCCTGGATCTCCATGACTGTACAAATGGGTTCCCCCCCATAATTGCCTCTCACCCACATCCCCCCCACAAGCACTGGGACCAAAGCCATCCAGTGCCTGCTCAGCTGCAGCTCCTGCAGCCACACTTGGGATTCCTTGGAGTGCAAGTTGAGATAAGGGACTGCCAGGATGCTGCTGCATCAGCAAGGACCTGGACCTAGGGATCAGAACAGGAGCTTCCCAGTCTGTTGCATGTACCCCCAGCTGCAAGCAGGAGCCCCAGGCCATGGCATGGGGCTGGACAGTCCTTGCAGGTGGGAAGCCTGGGTGCAAGGTTGCTGTCAAGCTGACTGGCAAGGCTGCCTGCCCCTGGAGCCTGCACAGTGGTCCTGGCTCCCAGGCAGAGTGCTGAAGCCTGGGCTGGGGAGCAGGCCCTACTCCCTGCCAGCTCCAGGCATGCCCCAGCTGGTTGGGTGAAGGGTCCCAGCACAGCCTGCTGAACAGGTCGGGCTGCACCCTGGGCTGCCTCTGTCCCTGGCACCGTGCCTCGCCTGGGGACACAACCAGCAGCCTCACAATGTCCCAGCACTCTGGGCCACCTGCCAGGGTACCTGGACACAAAATGCTTCAGTGCTCCATCCCCACGGGGTGGGGGCAGTGTGTTGGGAGGTCTGTGCTAACACTCTGTGTTGTATTCCCCCACAGGACACCTGACCTTTGCTCTGGGACAGTCTGGTGCTATGGCAGACCCCCCTGGCTGCTGCTCTACCTGTGCCACCTGCCTGCTCTGCCCCTACAGCTGTCAGTGGATCACCCCCAAGAAGGAGAAAAGGAAGGGCCTGAGAACCACCAAGGTGATACCTGAGTGATGCTGAGCTTGGGCTATCCAACCCCTATGTGGGAGTCTCAGAGTGGTGGCTGGGGGTGGGGAAGGGCTCTGGCTGGGATGCTCAGCCCAGGCACTGAACTGCTGACCTCTTGCTGCTGCTCCTGCTTCCCAGGGCCAAGCCCCAGGAGAGCTGGGATGCTGCCTGGCACCCTCGCTGTCCAGGGACTGCCCTAGCCTGGAGCAGTGAGGAGGTGAGAGCTGTGTTCCTGCTGGGTGACAAGAAGGGTAGAGCAGCATTAGTGTGTGTCTGCAGCTCTTGCATGTTCCTGGAGCAGAGCAGAGCCCTGGGGCTGAGTGTGGCAGCAGGTCCAGGGCACCTGGCCAGGCACGTGGGAGACACAGTTCCTGGGCTGGGTGTGGCCCCACCAGGAGGGTGTCCCCAGCAATTTGTAACCTGGGAGTGGTGAGGCCCTGGGATTCTCTGAGGTCTCCGACTCCCATGGGAGTGGCTCTGCTGCTGCTTGTCCCATCTTGCCTGGAATGTACAAATAAGTCTGGGTTGCTAGGTGTCCCTCTGGCACCTGTAGCACCCCTCACCTCCCCCACACACTTGGGACTAATGGTTGGGGACAATGTAGCTGGACCCAGTCTGCAGACTCACCACTGCAAGGGCAGTTCTGAGGCACTGCACCCCTCTCTGCCCAGCCCATGGATCGTCCAGCTAGAAGAGAATGGGACCTGGCTCCCTGCCCCTTCTTTTGTCCAAAGTCCCAGCCTGTTCCCAGGGAGTGCTGCATGGGAAAGGAGGCAGTCCTTCCACAGGGGCTGTCCTCCCCAGCCTGGCATAGGCAGACTTTTAGTTTGTTGTAGGACATGCTCATCCATCTTTCTGTAGCGTGGGTCCAGCCAAAAGAGGCAGCCAGGGTACTGGTCCCTCTCCATGGGGCAGCTCAGTGCCTGCACCCCTGGGCCAGTGCCTGCTGTGAGCCTCTGTAGTCCCCACTGCTGGCTAGCTCCTACCAGGGGTCTCAGAAACCTGGCCAGGGGTTAGGTGCCCTCTAGGCGTGTGTATAACTCTCATCTCTGGCTTCCAGTATGATTGCAGTTGGTTCCTTTTCCTCTTCTGTGTCTTCCTCTTCACACTGGTGTGGCTCTACTTCGCTATCATCATCCTCAATGATTTCCACAACTTCAACGAGTGAGTAGGATCCCACATCCACCCTTGTTCCCCACGTCGCTCCTGCCTCTCTGACACTCCCCTTTGCTGGCAGATTCATCTTCAGGCAGAGGAAGCTGTGGCTAGACTGGTCCCAGGTCCTGCTCATAGCTACGGCTGTGCTGATCAGCTACTCGTCTGTGCTGCTGGTGAGCCCTCCTGGTCCCGCTGGGCTGGGGGGATGGATCTGTGCTGAGCACAGGCGGCCGTGCCCTGGGCAGAGCTGGGAGGAGCCTGCAGCATCTGCAGCTGGGTCAGCCTGAGCACAGAGATCCTGCGTGTGCCAGGGGGCCTGAGCTTCTGTGGCTGAGTCCAGTGCCCTGTGAGGGCTGAGATGTGGGGTACAGCCCAGCTCTGACAGCTCCTTGCTCTTGCAGGTCCTTGCTTTGTGCCTGCAGCTCTGCGGCCATCCCTTGAAGCTACACTGGGTGCACAAGGTGAGAGATTGGAGGTGCAGGGAGGGTGGTGGCTGTCCTGGCTGCCCTTGCACCTTCAGAAGCTGGGACCAGCCTACTGAGGCTGTGTTTGGCTGCTGTGACCCCACTGAGTGGCTGTGTGTCCCCATTGAGCTTGGCTGCAGCTGTCAGCTCCTCAGCCACATGTCTCTGGGATGGGAATATTCCCAGTGCTCAAAGCATAGAGCACAGAGCTCAGCTGCAAACCCAGGTGGGAAAAGTGGGGTATCAGGGCTTGCAGGGGCTCATGAGGAAGGGATGAGGAAGACTCTGCCTAACCCACAAGATGCTGGGTGCTTCCCTAACTGCCCTGTGCCCTGCCCCACAGGTCCTGCTGATCCTAACTGCCCTGGTGGTGGCTGCAGCCTTCACAGGGCTGGGAATAAAGTGGGCGGAGGAGTGGAAAAGCGCTCGTGTCTCCCTGCAGGTGAGTCACCTCGATACCAGGGACTCCCCCGCTGCACCCAGTGCCTGGCCTGTGGGATTGAGCTGCAGGATGCTGACTGAAGCCTCCAGCACGGCTGTGTACACTGGGGGTTAATTCCCTGCCCTTGACTTCTGCTGCCTGGCCAGGCAAGGTGCTCCTTCTGCTCTTGCAGTCCTGCCTGGAGCAGCTGCCACCAGATTGATGAATGGTGGCTGGACCAGAGCAGGGAGTCTGTTCTGTCCCCCAGGAGCCTGTTGCTCCCCCCTCCCTGGCACTGTGGATCTTCCAGCAGTACTGGCTGCAGTGACTGGTCCCTGACATTGGAGCATGTGTATTTTGGGGACAGGGACTGGTGCTGGCTGACATCCCATTTATTTTTGCCTCCCCAGGCAACGGGCCCCTTCCTGCACATTGGAACTGTGGGGGGAATGACACTCCTTGCCTGGCCCCTGGCCAGCTTCATCTACCGCACCCGCAGTACAGGTAATCCCCCTCCAAGATCCCCTCTTGTCACCTTGGCTGGTGTCCTGCTTCCTGCCACCCAACTGAGCAGCACCATGGCAGAGTGGTGCTCAGGGAGCATCAGTGCAGTGGGAACAGGTCCCCAGTTTGGTAGGAATGCCTGCTCTTGGTTGCTTCTCATGACCAGCCCTTGTTGTGGCTTCAGCCCTCTCTGCCTTGCAGCTGAAGGAGGGCTACAGGTGGCAGAGTGCTGCAGAAGTGCTGAGTTGGGATGCAAGGACACGTAGTGGGCCAAGAATAAATCTGCAGTGTTCCTGAGGCTGGGGATGCAATTTTTGACCTAGGGCAATGACAGGTTAATGCCAGCTGAAGCAGCAGCCTTGGTTTATTCCTAGTGACCTGAAAAATTCTTCCTTTGTACCTCACCCCCTCTAACTTCTGTCTGTGTGCAGGTCTCAGGGTGTTTCTGCTGCTTGTGTACTGTGCAGCGATGATTGCACTATACCTGGCTCCCTTGGGGATCACCTCCCCTTGCATCATGGAGGAGAACCAGCTGCCCCCCAAGCCAGCCCTAGTTGGCCATCGAGGAGCACCTATGGTGAGTGACCAGCACCCTGTAAGTGGTCAGGGTGGATGGGGCAGGCTGCTCCCCCAGGAAAAGCCAGGCTGTGCCTGGCTGCAGAGCACAGATCCTTGTGGCCACAGGCCTGGACAAGCTCTGACCAGCCCAGAACAGTGGGGTCCCCACAGCGGCCAGGGCTGCTTAGGCTTGGAGGATGGGTGAGCACAGGGTGAGGAGGGGGATGCAGCAGCTGCAGGACAGAGCTGCTTCCTGAGCGCTACTGGACCAGGACCACACGACTCTCAGCAGAAAGCCTGGCTGTGCAGTGTGGGCTGGGAAGCAGGGATGAGGCAGGCTCTGGCTCCATCCCCTGTCTTTTCCATCCCTCACCATGCCCAGGTCACCCCAGTCTCACTGTGATTCCCTAGAGCTCAGCCAAGCCCCTGGGCACATCCAGGCGGGGTGAGTGCCTTCCTGCTGCCCCATCCTGGCCATGATCTCTGCACTAACACCATTCCTTTTTCCAGCTGGCCCCCGAGAACACCCTCATGTCACTGCAGAAGGCGGTGGAGTGCGATGTGCAAGTCTTCGAGACAGACGTCATGGTGAGGTAAAGGGGCTCAGAGGGAGGAAGGGGTCTGTGTATCCTGGGATGTCACATCCCACAGGGGCCATCCTGGAAGACACCTGGAGGACTGATACAGCCTGCATTTGGAGGCAGCCCTGTTCAAAGGACTCTGCCACTCCCACCTTCCCACTATGGGACTGGCTCCAGCTTGGTGTCCCAATGATTTGGGAGAGGTACTGGGTTTCTGTCCTCCCCATGCAGATTGCCTTCCAGGGAGGGAGGCTCCATCAGGGGAGGGGCACTGCTTGGAAAACAGACCCTGGCTCCAGTTCATCTCATGAAATCCTGTTATTGGGACAGCTGTTTTAGAGAGCAAGGAGCTACTTGGTTCCTGGCTTGGTGTATAGGTGCACACTTTTGTGTAAAGGGCCACAAGTAGAATAAGAGTGAGGGTTACGCTAGCAGGTGGCTGGGAGGGGGTAGAAATACCAGGGCAGGGATAGGAAACGAACTGCTTACAACATATGGTTTTCCTCTGTGCTCCTTTGCCAGTGCTGACGGGGTCCCATTCCTCATGCATGACGAGGAACTCACCAGGACCACCAACGTGCAGGCTGTGTTCCCTGACAGGGCTGCCCAGAGCACTGCCTTTAACTGGACAGATCTCCAGCAGCTGGATGCTGGCAGCTGGTTTCTGGAGGTCAGGAATGCCCTTAGGGTGGTTGGTCAGGAATGGGTGCATTTTGGGGTGAAGCATTAGCCCTGCCCTGGGGCTCCAGAACCTTCCCTCTGGAGCACTGGTCCTGGCAGACACCTGGACAGGGTGCAGAAGCCTGCACAAATCCCTTGGGTGTGGTTATGCCCCAAGCTGGGGTTTGTTCTGACTCCTCAGCTGAGTCATGGAGGAGGCTGCTTTGAGAGGGGTTGTCTCGTGTTTGCTCTGAGCTGCACAGCCTGCCTGGGCTTGAAGGCAGCTGTGGCCAGGCTCTTCCTAAAGGTGACTAACTACTGCTGAGCAGCTTTGAATGCCCACAGGAGTCGGGGCTGCTTGAATTCTGCTGTTAGTGGGGAGAAGGGTATAGGTGCCCCATGGATGTGCACAGGGAGGATCCCTGTGCCTGTCTGCACTGGAGAGCACATGGAGAGGCCAGAGTCAGAGACAGGCACCAGTTTGGGATGTGGAAGCTTACAAGTGGTCTGCCTGTGATGACTGCCCCTCTCTCCCCCTTGCAGCGGAGGCCATTTCCCACTGTGCAGAGTCTTTCTCCTGGTGATCGCAATGAGACAACCAAACAGAGGATCCCATCCCTGGAACAGGCTCTAGAGGCAGCCAAGCAGAGTAACATCTCCATCATGTTCGACCTCCGGCCTGAGAACCACAGTGACTATCAGAACTTTGTCAATGTCACCCTGACAGTGATTTTACGGTCAGGCATCCCTCTGGAGAAGGTGAGCTGGTCACCACCCCACCCCTGCCAGGCCCTGCTGTCACACCCCTGCCTGGTGGGCGGTGCCCTGCCAGCCACACAGAGCATCCCTGACACCTCATACACCACATCCCTGTATGTGATCCCTGCTGGGCAGCCCTGCCCAGGTGTGGGATCCTCTAGCTGGGAGAAGTTGCCAATAATTAGAGTTTAATGCCTACAGCTTCAGACCCCTCTAAATACTTTGGTTTCCCAGCACTGGGCCCCCTGGTCTGTAAACAATGACTCAGTCTAGGGAGGGAACCAACACTGCCAGCATGAGCAGGAATACAATGCTGAGGTTTCCACCACCCCACACTCCACCACAACTCTCCCTGCAGCTCCTGGACTCCTGCTGCACCCTCCTGTGTTCCCTTTATGCTTCATCCAACCCCTGCAGCACAGGATATGTGCTGCCCTTAGGGGATGAATCAGCATTCAAATCACCTTCCTTGGCCTTCTGGGAATGCAGAACAGGAGGGGACATAGAAAGGACTTTAGTGCTGATCCAGGGTGTATTCTTGATGCAGAGTTGGATCTAAACAGATTCACTTCTTAAGCCATTAAAGGACCCAGAAAGGATTTAACTGTTGCAGATTTCCTAGGCTGGAACTGCTTTCTCCCTTCAGTGGGACATTTTGGGCTTACTTCTTGGCTAGGGAAAACTCTTAGGAGACTGTCCTGGCTGAGATCCTTGTGGAGGAGCTAAGTGTGGAGATGGGGGGCAGGAAGCAGCTGTCTAAGCAGGCCATGTGTGCCTGGACCTGCGAGGAAATACTGGAAGAGAGCAAATTCTCTGGAGCACCTCTCCTCTGCACGTGTTCTCTGGCTCTTCCCTAGGTCCTCTGGCTTCCAGATGGGTTCAGGGAAGATGTTAAACAGCAGGCCCCAGGTGTCCAGCAAGTCTACGGCCGGAAGAGACTCAAGGATGAGAAGGAGCCAATACTGCATGTCAATCTGCCCTACCAGGACATGAGCTCTGAGGAGATCAGGTGAGAACCCTTTCCCAAGTGCCTGGGAGTTATGGGGGTCTGGGCACTGTCCCAAGGGCCAAGAGAGGTGAGGGCCAACTGAGGCTGAGTGTGCTGCTGGGAAGGGCTGGGTGTGTGGCTTGTGGACAAATGGCTGGGCTGGTAAAGAGGATGGAGCTGGCTGCAGTCCTCTGTCCTCTGCCTTGCCAGCAAATCTGCCCTGGGTCTGGATGTCCAGACAGTTGCTCCATATGGCTGCAAGTGCTGGATCATATCCCAAATGTACAGCCCTCTCTGGCTGAGCAGAGTGTGGTGGCACCCTGCTGTCTCCTACTCTGACCACAGCTGTCCCATGCAGGCAGTACCGCCAGGACAACATCTCTGTCAACTTGTATGTGGTGAACCAGCCCTGGCTCTTCTCCGTGCTGTGGTGCTCAGGGGTGAGCTCTGTCACCACCAACGCCTGCCAGGTGCTGAAGGAGATGAAACACCCTATCTGGCTGCTTGTAAGTGACCCCTCCATCCTTCACCCTGCCCCACAGCCCTGTGTCCCAGGCGCTTGTGGGTGCCTTTCTGCAGCAGCCCTGTGCACCCTGCCTGGAGGGTGGCTTCTGCTCAGTGCTAGACTGGCATGGAAACTTGTGACCCTGTAGAAAGGACTGGTGGCACAGCAGGCAGGGCTGTGCCACAGCACACCATCCCTAGCTGGTGTTCAAAGGCTTGTCTTGTTGCCTTGCAGCCCAGCAGCACATACCTTATGATCTGGATCGTTGTAGACTGCGTTTCCTTCCTTATCATCATCTGGGCCTTTGTCTTGCTGAAGTAGGTTTGATCCCTTTCCCCCTCCCAAGGCAGGTCTGTTGGGGGAGGTTGTAGTGTGCCCCGGGTGGCTGGTGCAGATCCAAACCTGCTGCCACGCCTCTTTGGACTCCGATCCTGGGCGTGTCCTCTCCTGTCTGGCTACGTAAGACAGAAGAGTGTGGAGGCAGCTTTTGTCACCAGGTCTTGACCCTGCCTCGAGCTGCTGGATGCCTTAGTTCAGACTTCCTAGCCCACTCTGCACCCCAGGGCTTGGTGGGCTGAGGTTGAGGGATCCTGGTGCTGCTCCTTTTTACCAGTGCTGCAGGCACTGAGAACAGTTCCCTCTGGGACTGTGGGGCCCCACAGCCTCCAGCTGGCAGCTCAGGGGAGGGAATGGTGAGACCAGACTTGCATGCTAACATCGGTCCTATTCCATCTCCTAGGAAATGCTCCCACAGAAGACAGCCAGCGGGTGAGTGCGCACGGAATGAGAGCTTCCCTCCCTTGGAGCCGGGCTCTGCCTGTGGGACTCTCCCTGACAGGCAGGCAGCTTTCTCTGGCCAAACATGACGGAGTGGTTTGGGATGGCTGGGGGAGGGAAGGGAATCCCAGCCCAGGGAGTTCCTCCTGTCTTACCCTTAACAAACAGCCCTGTGGGACAGCACTAGGGAATCCCACATTCCCCAAGTAGCCTCAAACCCGCTTTTCAGGCTACTCCTCCTGTCGCTGCGGGATAGTGGCTGCCCACAATGACTGGTTTTTTCTCTGTCTCTTTAGAGTCTGAGACGGATGTGCTGCTCACAAAGATCAACAGCTTGATGCAAGAGTGACCCCTCTTGCCTGCGTCAGCCATGGGGAGGGACAGCCAGAGCCCTGCACAGCTCAAGCAGGGAGCACTCCTCAGGCCAGCTTCGAGGCTCTTTTCCTTTTCAGACTCTTTCATGAGCCTCCCTTCTACCGTGGCCTTCCTTGCTCCTTTTCATGGTGCACAGCTGCCCTCAGCTGAAAAAACTTGGAACTGGGTTCTCATTTCCCACTGGCAGCAAGGAACTAAAGCTTTGCAGGGGTTGCCTAGGGGCAGAATATTTATCCAGCAGTGCTGGAGCTGAGGCCTCTCCCTTGGGGTTTGGATAGGAGCGGGGATTTGGGTTGCTGTTTGGTGCAGGGGGAGGGCTGTCTCTGCCTGTTGTCAGCAGCTCTGCAGCCAGTGATGGGGCACCTGGTTTAGGGGCTGCTCCCCAGGGACCTGCCCTGTCCTATGGCTTGAGGAATAGGAAGGGGGGTTCAGAGTGGCTTGTCACAAGACAAAAGGGAAGCCGAGCTCTTCACCCTCCCATCCTAGACAGAAATCCTGTCCCGGCTGCTGCTGGCTTCATGTTCACAGGACAGGGTCCTGGCACTCCATGCAGCAGTTAATGCCTGTTGCTCGGGAGAGAAAAGGAGTAGGGCTGGGGGTGGTGGGTGTCGGGGGCTGGCAGGACCGCGCTCACGCTCCTGCTGCTGCTCCAAAGCAGCAGAGGGAGCGGGTGGGACTCGGCATCGGTCACGTTGCAGCAGGGACTCGAACAGGGAGAGGGGTATCGTGTCAGTTTGACTTGTTGCTGTCTATTTATGTCAATAAAGCAGAGGAGCGGCAGACAGAGCCCGCAGGGCTGCGGCACGCCTCCGTCCTCCCTTCCGCACCTTTCCCTGCCGGCGGCGCTGCCGGCCCGGAGAAGGAGCCGGCGCAGCCCGGACGGTACCGGCCCGGGGCGGGCTCGTTCCGCGGCGCCTCCGTGCCACCTACTGACGGCACGGGGAACCGGGGCGGGCGGCCGGGCTCTCCGCAGCGGGCAGGGACGGGAGGCCGAGCCGGGCGGGGTTCCCAGGGCGCAGGCCGGGCCTCCCGGCGGGCTCGGAGCGGCGGTGGCGGGGCGCTCCCGGAGGCGGTGCCGGCGGGCGGGGGGGCGGCTCCCGGCCGGCTCGGGCGGGGCGGGGCGGGGTGGGGCGGGCGGCGGCTCGGCCGCTCGCGGGCTGGCACGGACCGGAGCGGCCGTCGGCCACGGCGGAGCGATGATCCGCCGGGAAGGTAAGGAGCGCACCGCCCGGCCCTGCCCGCCGCGCCGGGCACCGCCGTGCCGCGCTCAACAAGTGTCTGCTCTGCCGGGACCGGTGCTGGGACCGCGCCCGGTGCTCCGCGCTCCTACCGGGCAGCTCCCGCCCTCGCTCCCCACCGCGGGCGGCTGTGCGAGCCAGCGGTTAAGACCTGAGGACTGGGCGCCCTCGCTTCACGCCCTCCTCGGGCTGTGGGCGCGTCGTGCCGCCGTGGCTCAGAGTGGGTGGCCGTGGGATGCTCTGTTTGCAGCTCCCTTGCGTGCTGCGGGGAGGAAGCGGGCATGGGGGTTTGGGCTCTGCGAGGAGGGGTTTCCTCGAAGTGGGACTTGCCTGCACGTTGAGGCACGTGGAGATGGGCCCTGGACTCCATGTGCTGTTTTGTGGGTGCTGTAGGAAAGGTCCCGTGGTCTACCTGCCATGCTGGGTGCAGAGCACTTCCCCTGATCCGGAGCCAGCACTCCTCTGCTCCAGCTGGCTGTCACTCGGTGCGAATGGCCAGCCGCACAGAGGTCAGCACCGCTCTTGCTGTGCAGCCTGGGCTGCGGTGGGAAGTTTACATCAGGTTCGCAGTCTTTGTGTCCTGGTGTGCTGGCCCCAGCTCTCCATCTGCTTCTTTAGCTTCTTCTGATGAGGAATGACCAGGCAAAGACATCTCAGCCCTGCTCATGGTATGGTGGGCAGTGTCTGAAGCCACTGTTTTATCTTGCAGAAAATGAAGCTCTTAGTAATAGCACAGGGCTAGGGTTGCCATAAAGCTCGGGGAAGTCCCTTCTTTCACTGGAGCAAGCGTGGAGCCCAGCTCCAAGTCGGAGCTGTTGATGCTTCCCCAGACTCCTTTCCCTGTTCTGCTCCCACGATGAGTCAGTGTGGGCTGGTGACACAGGCAGGAGGACCCCTTTTTGCTTTTGGCCGAGGAGAAGCTGGGAGGCTGGGCGAGCTGGGACACCAGGTGGCACGTACCCAAGCAGACACAGGCCCCCTTGTTTGATGACCTGAATTCTCGAGGGCCCTGTGATGAGCAGGGTCATCCTTTCTGCATGAGTTCCTGGCTTAAAAGATGAGTCTCCAGCAGTGGCGGGACAGCTTCCCTGCCTTCTCACACAGACGCTCTTTGTCTGCAGTCTGCCTGGGTGACAAAGGGAAATATCCACTGATAGGGCAGGGATGGTCTCAAGGTCCACAGGAGCTCACCACCTGCCTGAGATATGGGTCACATCTGAGGTCTGAGCTGCACTGGAAGCTGTGGCTGTCTGCCCAGAGAAGTACGGAGGTGTCCAGGCAGAGAGATCACAGCTCCACTATTTTAGGTCCAGGGTTTTCTCATAGCTATGGCAAACCCAGTCATTAAGCAAAACATTGCTTCATGGCAGCCTCCAGCTCCCCTCCTCACAAGCATCTCCTCTGACCCCAAGGCATTGTGTTCCTTTCCCACTTGTCTCCTGCTGACCCATGGCTGCTTGCTGCTTTGAGCAATTCTTATGCTTCACCCTGTAGAAACACAAGTTTTGCCACTCCTGTAGCTGAGCTGTTTGCACTACGTGAATGGGCCTACGCTCAGCTTTGCTGCAGCCATCTGGCCCTGTGTGGGAGACTGCAGTTCCTGCAGTAGTATTCATAGCCCTGTGCAACCAGAATGTGTCCAGCTCCTGAACAGTTTCTGTGCCTGGGAGGTGGCAGAGGTGTTCAGGCTGCCCAGTGACACAGGGTTCAGGGGTGAGTCAATCTGATTTCAGCCCCTGATTTTTAGGATTGATGGCAGAACCACCTTGCCTCCAGTCCCTGCCTGGGTCTCTGCCATGGGCCCTCAGTGCAGAGGGTTAGCTTTTCCAGGTGTGTGTAAGGAGACTGCTTTTGTGGCTGTCTGACTTTTAAAAATTCAAACTGGAAGGCAGCTTGAGGCATTGTCCAAGGCTGCACTCGAGCCTTCCCTTAACATCCTTCAATGTTAATGCCTTGTTACTCCTGTGTCATCTCTGCAGACACTGAACGGGCAGTGGAAATTCTGACCAGATACCAAAGCACCCTGCGGTCCCCGGAGGAGCAGGAGTTAAAAGCTTCCATTGGAAAAGTCTCGCACATCTTCCAAAGTGAACTCTTCCAGGCTCTGCTGGGTAAGCCCCTGCCTTGCAGTCCCTTGCAGTCCCTGCAGCCTTGTTTAGTGGGGTCTCCCTGGTGATCCCACGCCGGTGCCTGGCACTGACCGGTGTATTCTGTGGAAACACATGGCATGTAATGCCAAGGAGCTGGGCTGTCTTTCACCTCCAGGGCTTGGGCAAGAAGTACCAGGGCTGCAATCACTGGGTGTTTGTAATGTGAACAGGATTCCTCAGTCTGACTGAGGGGTAAGGCCTTCTTGATCACACCATGCCTGATAAGGGATCCTGCCCTGCTGTGAGTGCTCTCTGTGCTGTGCAGGCCTGGTGTGTCCAGGAAGAAAAACTAAATTTTTCTGTCTTTAAGAGAGAATCCACATGTACCCAAGATCCTTTGGGGTATTCTGGCCTTTCTTGTGCTTAGACCCACCAGCACTTGGGAGTAACACACACTGTTCCAGCAGCTCCGTTGACACAAGAAACAGACTTAACAGTAAGTCTCATCTTGGGGCTGGACACCAGAAAATGGCATTTTGAACACTATACAAAGTTCTCCATGTGGATTGAGACAAATGCAGCTGGAGTCTTGCTGGACTATGCAGCTTCTCCATGCAAGACACACAGCTGCCTTGCTATTCTCCTTAAATTCTGTTCACTGTGGGCCTTGGGAAATGCTTGCAGCCCTCATGGTTTCTGTTCCTGGATCTCCTGGGAGAGAAGCTGAGTTTCCCTGGTGGGAAGGAAGGGAAAGCACCCCAGAGGCTCTGTACTCTCAGAGGAAGACCCAGGCCCCAGGGTGCAGAGCTCCACATGTGGTCTGTGGCTCTCTCTCAGTGCATTTTGACCCAAGGCTGTCTCAGCCCTAGTGCTCCCCCACCACCATCGCTATTTTCTTGGCAGCTCTCTCACCTTTTCTTCACACCTCTGCAGCCAGAGTTCCACTTCTGTGCCTGCAGAGATGAGTTGCCCACAGCTGCTCTGTGCTTCAGATTTTCCATTGAAAATGAAGTTGTGTGCTGTGTCCTGAGCAATTTCATTCTTTCCTTTTCTTTCTTGATGTTGGAGCATCACCTGGAGGCTTTCAGTCCCAGCATGTCCTTTTAAAGGTCTTGTGTTGAAATGTCTGTGCCAGCAGCAGCAGAGACATGTGACAAGGGTGGGCTCCCCAGGGCAAGTGGGCCTCCACACTGAAGGAGCCAGTGTGCATCTCCTTTCCTACCTCTTAATTTATCAACCTGCTCTCTAAATGATCTCCTTTCTTATCTCTTAGTTTATACAACCCACTCTCTAAATGATGCCCAGCCTGGAGGCAGTGATCCCGAGCAGGGCTGTGACCTTGACCAACCTGACATGAGCCCAACACCTCTGGCTGCTTTTGTGTGCTGGCCACTTCTCCCTGGGGATGTGTGAAGGTAGCAAAGCAGCTTTCCCCAGGCCCGGAGCTGTTGCTGTTAGTGCAGAAGTGCTGTGGAGAGAGGGTGGCTGTGGAGAACACACGTCTGCACGCGTGCTGAGCTGGCTGCAGCTGCACGCTGGCAGGCGGATGCTGCAGAGTCCCCAGCTCCCTGCTCTCAGCCGTTTGTCTTGGTGTCCTATCAGCCCTGGCACGAGAGAGTGTTGGGAGTGTCCCTTGTTTACTGGTGACCTTTTCAACTGGTTTAACAGGATATTAGTTCCCCGTGCCAGAACGAGCCTTTCTCTAGATGTGTTTACCTAAACTAGGAATTTGCATTAATTACTTCCGCCCCCCCACTCCCTCCCCCTGCTTCCCCTTGGAGGGTAGGTTTGTGAATTCCTCTGTCCCAGCATGGACACTGCGTGCTCACTGTGGCCACACACGGCTGGCACACGCTGGGTTGCCTCGTGTCCGTGGTCCAGACCCACTGGAGCACAGTAACAATTCTGCAAGGGTGATGGAACATTTCTGTTTTATTTATTTTCACCCCTCCTTTTCCCAGGGGGCCACTGTGTCTGTCTGAAGTCTGCTCCGAGTCACAGCACTGGCTCAGTGTGGGAGGAGGATTTGCAGGAGAGCACAGACATACTGCTCAGTGCAGAGCTCCCATCTCACTGCCCCACACCATGCCAGATGCTTCTGGCTCTGGAGAAGCCTTGGCCTGCAGAGGTCCCTCCTCTTGCAGCCTTTCAGCAACACAGCCCTGCTTTTTTTCAGCCTCTGGGGAAGATGAATGTGTGAGCATGGTCCATCCCTGTCCTCAAGCCCCCTGCTTCTGCAGGTAATGCTTTCCTGGAGCACGCATTGCCTGATTAAAGTTTGAACATCAAAATGCATCAGGCCATAGCAGAGCTACCAGCAGTGACAAATGTCATGGAGTTTGCCAAGTTGGTCCACATGAAAAATTCCAGGGATATGACTTTCCATATACTTTTTTCTTTTTTTTTTTTTTTTTACGGATGAGCTGTTTGGGGGTCTCCAGAAGCCCCAGCCCGTGTTGTGTCCAGGATGCGCCCGTGCTGTGCTGGGTGTATCAATCACTGCAATCAGTGCCTGCTGCTGCTCTGCACATGCACCATGTTCTGCCAGACTCCTCTGAGCACGGCACAGCCCTTTAAATCCTTGTGACCACCTCCCTGTCCCCGGAGCTGCCTGTGCCAGGGCCACGCTGCCTGTGCCAGGACGGCTCCTGTCCCGGCGGGTGCCGCGGCTGGCTCGGCACGGCACAGCGGTGCGGGAGCTGCTCTGCACTGGAATGTGCCAAACCCTGCTCCGCACAAAAGAAATTCCTTGGCTGTGCAGAGGGAAAACAGGCTGTGCTGGCTCCCTTCTCCTGGCCCCTCTCTCCGTGTGTCTGAGGCTGTGGAGCCAAGTGCGTGACTTGCAAGGAAACAGCCCAGCAAAGGGGTGCTCCAGGAGCCTGGGTTGGGGTGATGGTGGCCCTGCTTTCCCTTTGCTCCCTATGCTTGGTTTCTTGTGCTGCTGGTTGGGGCTTGCACACAAAAGCAGCTCCCTGACCTTTCCTTCCCAGAGCTGAGGCTGAAAGGGATCGTTGTGCCCTTTGCAGCGGGAGAAGCTGGTGGACAGGCAAGGTTTGTGTATGTCCAACTATGCCAGCTGCCAGCAGCCCAAGGGGCCGAGCTCCTCCCGAAAATCCTCTGGGTCTCAGCTCCTCTCCTGTGCCTGAGCAGTGGCCAGAGCAAACCTCTGTAAGTCCTGTCAGCTGCTTGACGCCCCAGTCCTCCCCTGCAGCTCCTTTTACCCCACAGAAGATTCCTCCCAGAGCACCCTGATGTGGTGAAGGCAGAAGGAGAGGCAGGAAGTGCTTCCCTGGGTGCAAAACCCCAGCAAGAACAGCTCGCCTCAGCACTGCCTCACTGGGTAATGGCTTCACCGGGTGGCTGCAGGAGCCAGGGTGGAAAACTGGAGCAATCTGGAGGATTCCCAGCCCTGAGGACTCCTCCTCTTGCAGATTTGTCCATAGCAGGGACAGAAACTTGCAGCTTGCTTGAAAAAGATCTGCTGTGGCAGCCCTGGGTGTGAATGGCAGTGGGGCATGGCTGGGGGTCTGGTACGAGGCTGGGGGTTCTGCTTGGGGTAAATGTGTGCTGCAGCTGGTGACACTGCATGCATTGGGGAAGAAATGTCATTTTCTGGAAGTGCATGTGCTGGCTGGCACAGGGGCACTGCCTTAGTGCACAGATGCTGGTGCTATAGAAATATTTAATTACATTTATTTGACATGTTAACTCCAGGAAAAAATAGTTGGAAAATTCTAATCTCTGCAAATCTTGAGTTACTTTTCCTTATTAGACCCAGAACGGATTTACATTTCATCACAAAAAAACTGGGTGGTAAGACCGAACCTGCAGCTTCACCTTTTGCTACCACAACATCCTCTTATGGAGGCTTTTCAGGTAGTGCTGCTCTTAAAGAGCACAGGTGAGGCAGACCTGTGTGCAATTTGAGATGCTCCTAAGAAATGAGGGAAACCAGCATATATTTAAATTATCTTTAATGCCACGCACATGTGTCCTAAAATGTACTTCTGTCCTTTGCTGCCTGAACCCTGTCCACCAATCCTGAAAGTCCTCTAATCCCTGGTGCCAGCAACAATTCTCTCTTCTGGCAAGCACCTAAACTGGGCTGAGGGTTTTGCAGGGGGAGAGTGGCTGCTTCAGGGGACAAGTTTCCTGCCCTTCAGGCACCTCACCAGCTTGGCTGCCCAAGGCTGTGTTCCTGCAGCAGATGGGTGGCAAACAGGGTTGCCGCCAGCAGCACACCCCCACAATGGGGCTGTTCAAATCCTGTTTTCATTCTTGCAAAGTTTTGTGTGTTCCCAACGTAATCCATGCAGCCAGAAGCCGCTGCTATCCTATTACGCAATTATTATTTTTATAACCAGAGGGAGAGATGTTTTAGCACGAAAACCAAGTCCAGTTTCTCTGGCTGTGAAGTGAGTGCTTGCTGCGACCTCGTGTCTGATTTGGGAGGGTTTCAGGGGCTTCCAGCAGCCTTTTTGGCAGCCAGGGGGCTGTAGAGGGGGTGCCCCAGGTGCGGTGGGTACATCTGGGCACTCCCACTCCTCCCATCGTTGCCAGCTGCCACATGTCTCCCAGGGCACAGGACAGAGCCTGGCAGCATGAAACGGCAGCTCCAGAAGTGGCTCTGATGCCAGGCAGTGGCACGGTGCTCCCTGCACTTGGGCAGCCACAGAGCTGGCTGGGCTGCCCTTGGGCACCCAGCTGGTGTGCCAGCAGCTGAGATTTATAGCAGCTTTCCCCCTCCAGCTGGGCAGTCAGCAGATAGGGCAGGCCCTGAGAGCTGGAAGATGGGGGTTGATGCAGCTCTCGTCCCATCTGCAACAGGGATTGCTGCTGCAGTGCACGGGCACGTGGTTAAGCACTGGGAAAGAGGATAGGGAATTGTGTCTGGGCGTGCAGCCCTGCTCTGTGAAAGCATCCCTGGTGTCACAGGCAGAGTGGGAGCTTCAGACAAAGTTTATTATAAAGCTGTTGAGTCATGAGGTGAAGAAAGGACACCCTTCCTTTCTAAACTCATCCTCAGAGAGGAGCCTGGATGCAGCTGGATCTAGTCTTAGCCCCAGACTTTGTCAATGGTATACATCTAAAGGATTATACAGATGTAATTGAACATTTATACAACTTTGTCTCACCGGTTTAAGGATGATAAACCTAATGTATTCATATAAATATATTAAATGATTTGTTTAAATTGATTACAATAATGAAAAGTATTAGAAAAGAAAGAACTTAACCAGAACAACTTACTAAACAGTATGGATAGCTATAACTACTGGTGTAGTGCAATGTTTTTGAAGCAATATTAAAGCAATGATATTAAAGGTAGCTAAACAATTACTACGTAGAGATTGATGTTACTCACCCATACCAATGACCAAGGGCAAATCTCTGACTCAGCCTTGAGGAGTGACCTTGAGGAGTGTCCCCACTCAAGGGAAGGATCTTCACACACTTTAGGGAAGTATGATAGAAGTCTTCACTATGCAGAAGTGTGACTGGCCTTTTATAGTATAAAGTGGTTGACTGTCAGTCATATGCATTTTTTAGTTTACGTGTTATCAGACTTAATCAGCACAATACACTTTGTGCTGAAAAAGGCATGAGCAGCTCTTTAGCTTCTTCTCACCACTCCTGACTCTCACTTCCATATCAGAGCACGCACATCCTTGCTGCTCCCAGCTTCAGTCAGGGAGCTTGTCTTTCATGTCCTCATGGTGGGGTCTGAGTGTTTGGGCAAGCTGGTCTCAGTATTCTTCAGCACTTAGACCAGCAGACCCTCCTCACTTGATGTCATCACTGCTCTGCAGACCCTCCTCACTCAGGCCTCCACTGATGAACCTGTAAGACAAATTTCCAGCTGCTGTATCCCTGCTTAGGCAGAGCATCCTGTTACACCTAGGAAATAGCCCTCAGGCAGCGGTCAGCATGTCCCTGCTTACACTGCCAATGCTCACCAGATTTCCTCTTGAAATCTTTGTGATGTGAGCGTTTAATACCTCGTGGTGCCTTGGTGTGGCAGAGTTTCAGATGTGAAATCACAGACTAGAGGGCAAGTGCAGGTGCTTCATCCGTGAGTTCCCAGGGAGTGCCACAGGAATGGCCACATCCCCCTCAAGCTGAGACCCACAGCGTGCCCCTTGAGTCGCTCACAGAAGAGGAGCTCTCCAGCTTCCTCCGTAGCAGACACAGGTGCACAAAATAAACTCAGATTCCTGCTGTGTCTTTTCCTGCTTCAAGTGCTCATTTATGCTGCCTTGACTTTTTGGCCTCGCTGACTTCACCAGGCTTCCTGTTTCCCAGGTGCTTGAGGGGATTTATTACCTTTTTTATGGCTTTTGGAAGGCGTTTACCAAACTCTTTTGGCCGACCTCTTGGAGCTTTACCTTTAACCTGTCAGCATTTACCATCCATTCTGGTTTTGTCATTTAGATGCAGCTTCAGCAGTTTAGATTAATGTCTTCTCATTTTCAATAGCCTCTTTTCCTCTGCAGTCAAGCCTTGCTTTCCTCCCTTTTGCCTTTACAGTATCCTCCAGTCAGACACTGCATGTCTGCTCTGATGTCCCAGTGGGTCTCTCTAAATAGGCTCAGAGCCTCCCACAAGTTTTTGTTACCCCTTTCAGTTTCTTCATAAAAACAGCTTCTCACTTTTGATGTAGTTTCCTTTTTTAAATTAAACACTTCTGCAGTGGATATGTTGACCTCTGTGGAGGTGCTGGCTCTGGAGATGCACTGGGGGCTGCCAGGGGCCAGCAGGTGCCTGAGTGTGCAGCAGTGGGGGCTTCCTTAGGGAGGAGCAGAGCCCACTACAGCCCTTCTGCTCCCTGGAATCATCTGTGTGTGACCAGGAGTGGGTAGAATCCTCCTGGCTGGGATAGGAGGCTCCCAGAGCCCTTCTGGAGCTATACCTGGGCAGCTTCTCTCAGGTCCCACTCTCACCCCAGAACTCTCAGGAGCAGTGAGGGCTGGGACACCCCATTGTCATGCCTGTCTTTGGAGCCACTACGGTTTACAGCAGCAGACTCAGGTCCTTGGAGCCCAGAATGAGGGTGTTTGATGTCTGTTGTGGCAGTGTGCAGGTGGGAAGAGGGGAGATACCAGGGAGGGAGCTGGGGATAACAGAGCTGTAGTCATCAGCTTTAGTGGTTGTACACTGAGTGCCCTGTGCCCTCTCTGCCTGTCCCCCTGTGAAGGGAGCCCCTCCACAGTCCAGGGGTGCTGGGGAGCAGTGGTGGGGAGGGAAAAGCCCATCAGGGCAGGCAGGCAGGGGCTGCCTGGTGCAGGAGGCTTTTCAGGGCAGAAGGGACATGGGACCATGCCTGGGGCTGGCACAGCCTGGAGGAGAGCAGGATGGGGTGGGTTTTGGACTGATACTGCTGAGCACAGTTTGCTTTTAGTCCCTGTGGTCTGTGTGGTCATTGCTCCATGGACATTTCCATGCCTTCCAGAGCCACAGCACGGTAAGCCAGGCACCCCACTACACCTCTTGCCTTGCAGAGGGGATGTGGTGGGCAGCACAGCCAGCACAGGGAGCCAGCAGAGCCCTCTCCCAGGGTGCCAGCCTCTCACAGAGGACTCAGACCCTGGGGGCAGAGTGGGAGGTCACAAGTGCTGCACCCCACAGAGGCTGCTGACAGGCATCAGGCTGCCTCCCTGTCCTGAGGATGTTTCTCCTGCTGTTTTGCAGATATCCATGAGTTCTATGATTTCACACTGCGCTCTGCACCCCTGCAGTCTCCGAGCCTGGATGCACGTCATGGCACAGCCAGGCAGCAGCCTGGGGACAGCGAGCCCAGCTGCACAGTCACACCCAGAGAGCCCCAAAACCTCCCTGAGGTAAGAGCCACCCTCACAGTGCTGCGGGGCCAGACCCTGCACACTCCTGCCCTGAGAGTGATTCAAGGGGCATAGCGGGCTGCTGGCCACCACCGCCTGCCCAGCTCACATCCAGGCTCTTCCCACACATTCTCTGTGATAGCTTGTCTCATTAATGAGGCAACCTCTCTGGTTCACAAGTGTTAATTGAATTACTCATAATGCAGACAGCTCCAGCTCCAGCTCTGGCTCCTGCTCTGCAGTTGCAGCTGGATTAGTTGCTCCCGTCTGACGCTGTCTCCCATGGAGGCGTTTCAGCTCTCTGATCCAGCCACTTTTGATAAGTGAAGTAGGTTGAGTCTTTCAAGTTTCCCATTTCAGGATTTTTTCCCAGCTCTCAGATAACTTGTGTCTCTCTTATTTGCATTCTCTTCAATTTTTAACAGCCTTCTAAAAGATACAGCACCAGGTGGAGAGGCAGGAATTGAGCAGTAGGGTCTCAGTTGTCTCAAAGACACCAAGGTAAATAAAATTGCCTCGTGTCTTTGCAGGCCTTCTTTCCATCCCCCACTCACTGCCCTGCCAGGGGATGCTGTGGGATCTCCTTAATCTAGAAATTTTTGCAGAAATGCAAAAATCAAGGATTCCTCCTTTCAGTGAAATAACCCTATCAGATAAACACCATTTTCTGCCTCACAAATTGAACTGGCTTTCCATCATATATCTGGGGGGACTCCAGATTTGAGTGTCACACAGGGAAGATGGAGCTGAATGATATCATCTAAGGAAAAACAGGAATTTAAAGGAGTTTGGGAATCAAAAACAGAGGGACAAAACTGCCCACAATCACTGCAGGAGATAAATGTTCCTCTGGCTCAGGAACCACTTTTGTTCTGTCTGTTCTTGACCTTCTTCACATTGCCAGTCCCTCTAGTTAAAGTCAAACCTGCAAATCTTGTATGTGTTAATGAACACATTCTTAGTGGTGTTGTACAATAGGCAGTGGGATCCTGCTTTGGTTTTTTTGGGTGTCCTGTAGCCTTGATCCACCCAACAGTGAACTCTGCTGGCAACAGCCACCAGTCTCTGTGTCCAGGCCAGTCTGTGAGTCCCCAAGGAGATGTGACATTCAATAAGGACATTTAAAAATCAATGTGGAAACAAGCAAGGAAGCAACTGTGGGCCTTGCACAGCTGGTGTGAGCAGTGCCCCTGCTCCCTCCACTGTGCCCTGTCTGCAGGGAGGATGAAAAAGGCATCCAGTCTTGGGGCTTGCTTGCACTGAACACAGCCCAAGCCACTGACACCATCAAATCCCTCCTCCTTTCTCCAAAAAATGTGTTTGAAGTGTCTTCTGTGCTGAAACATGAAATGCAACCCCGCAATGGCACAGCCCCAGAGTCCCTGGCCAGCAAACATCCACCATCGCCTGCAGTGACCCTGCTGGCCCTGGGGCCAGTGCCAGGCAGGCTGATGTGAGAGATGGGATGCCCACCAAAGACTATTCCCCTTGCATGGGGAAGAGCTCATTTTGGCCCTTCCAGAAGCAGTGGAGAGCCTGGAGGCAGCTGGCCTGCCCCTACCCACGTGTTCCCCCCATGTCTCGTTTCAGGACTCCTCCTGGGACCGTGAGCAGAGGCTCCCCACGGGGGCTGGGGACAGTGCTCCGGGGACACCGCCGCGGCTGGTGAGGGTGACAGCACGGCGGACAGAGGCACCAGCCAGTGTCTGCAGCCTGGTGCTCAGCTCTCACAGCACCCTGCCCCAGGTGAGCCTCCGTGCGCCCCACGCCACCTCCCGCCCTGCCAGCCCCGCCAGAGGCTGGCACTGAGGGGGCAGTGCCGGGGCCGTGTGCCCTCAGCACTGCTGGGATGGCGTTTGCCTCCCCTGGGGCTGGCAGTGTGTCCTCCTGGCTGTTCTGCTGATGCTCACGAAATCCCCTGTGCCAGGGGCTGGACAGCACTGAAATCATCCCCTTGTGTTAGCCATGGCCCCGTGTCAGCCCTCGGGGCTCGGAGGGCAGGTGGATGTGGCGCAGGAATAAAGAGGCTGTGTGGAGCTGGAAATCCTCCCAGGCCTGTCCCTCTCGCCCCCAGCACTGGCACGCTCCCACGTTGCAGATTTCCGTATTTTTTTTCTCCGAGCTCTTAAATGGCAGGTCCGTTCCTCAGCTTCCCGGGAGCTTTTCTCTGCTGTCTTATTTACTTGGAAACAGCATTTATTTGGATGTGCATCGTAAAGCTCAGCTTCCACCTGGTGCAAGAAAATCATTTGGGCTACGCATTTGAGGGGAGTTTTAGGGATGAGTGAAGGGAAAAATGCACTTTTGGGAAGGATGAAGTGGCCAGGAAGAATGGAGCTCGCCACAGATTTAAAATTATATGAAAACGTTGTTTTTCTTGGCAAGGTTTGAAATAATGCTTGTTTGCTAAGTCTAAGTCTTCTTCCAAAGTATTTTAAATACAAAAATTGCACTGCCTCTTTTCTGTCCTTTTTTAAATGTTTCCCTTCTTTTTCTGGACTGCAATAAAATGGGTAACACCCCATTTTTTTCTCTTACTGTTTAATTTCTCCATTTCCTCTTGTTTCTCTCTACATTTTCAATCATTCACCATATCTTTAGCAGTTTTTGAAGGGCGAGACGGTGGTTTTCTGAATATGACAAGAAGATGAGCTTGGCTGCCGATTTCCATTTGCCAGTGGGTGGGAACCACCACCACAGGGGAGTCACAGGGCAAAACCCGTGAGGGGGTGAGAGCCTGAGCAATTTGGAGCAGATTCTGTTGTGATTTTAAGGGATTTTCTTCCTAACTGTCCCAGGCAATGAAGTACAGCAGCTCTTGGATCCAGCCCCAAACGTCTGGCTGAGTTGCAATGTCTCCTTTAGCAGCAGACACCTAGCTTTGATTTTAAGGCTTCATGCAATGAGGAATCTGCTCTGTCCCTGGCCTGACTGGCCTGATGATTATTTATCCTTCACATTAAAAATTTGTATTTTACTGTTAGCCTGAATTTCTCTTGCTTTAGCTCCCAGCACCAGGAAATTTTGCTGCTTTTGTCTGTTAGGATAAAGGACCTTGGCAATCAGAAATGTTCCCAACATGTAGGTATTTATAGATGCGTTTAAGTTCCCTCTTAACTTTCCCTTAGATAAACTAAACAGATTGGCTTCTTCACTCACTCACTGTTGAGGCAGGTTGTTCCAGACCTGAAATAATTCCTGTCATTCTTTTCAGCCTCCTTCTTTCCTAGCTTGTGTCGGCATGGGGCCAGTCCTTGGTGCCAGGTGCTGGTGCTTTTGGGGTCACCCATTTGCAGGGACTGCAGCTGCCAGCCCCAAGCAGAGGGTCACTGCCTTGAGAGGGGGGAAGAATGGGGACCTGGGTGAGCAGACTGGAACTCTGGGAGGACTGTGCTCTGGCAGGGCTTTCATCTGCAACCTCCTTCATCCCAGAGGATGGTCATTTCACAGCATGGCTGCAGGCAGAGCGGGGAGCTGGAGATGAAGAGCTGTGAGGATGGTAGTGTTCAGTGCCAGGCTTTGTCTTTACCATAGTCCTGCCTGAAACTTGGCTTTCTGCAGAAATCCAGCAGCTTTCCTGAAAACTGGAGCCAAACAGTGCTGGAGAGCTGCAGGCTCTAGCAGAGCTCCTCTGCAGCAGCTCCTGTGCTGAGATGCAGAGTCCTTTGTCACAGTGGTGAGCCTTTCTCCAGGATGTCACCTTCACTGCTGAATACAGGCCTTGCCCTGGCAGAGGGGAGCATCTCCAGCAGTCCCCCATGTCAGTGATTTGGACCATGAGACAGGATCAGATGCCTGGGGCAGGCTGTGCTGATGGACCACAGCCTAGGCCCTGTTTCTCATCCTTCACTCCTGCATGAAGGCACTGAGAACACCTCAGCTCCAGCCAGCATCACATCCCTTGTCGGTTCTCAACAGCCCAGCATGCAGGACAGCACCTACACACCCAGCTCCTGCCCTGCTCCACGGGGACTTCTTGCTTTCCAGCCTTCAATGTGTGCTTTTTTTGCCACAGGCATTTCCAAAGCGGGTTTCAAAAAACAACTGAGATGGCAAATTGCACTTGGAAGAACCAGGGAAGCTTTTATAAGTGATAGTTAATGCTAGGGCAGAGGAGCACAGGCTGCAGGGCAGAGCAGCTGCCACCCTGGTGCTATCAGCCCAGGAACAAGAGCTCTAGTGGACACCCTGCCACTGATAAAAGGCAAGAAGATGAGCTGGCTTTTCCTACCTGAAGTAAGTGCAATTCTCTTACTGCATCCATCAATGTAAGTAAGGTTTCCGTTATCCTGGCTTTGTCCTCTCCCCTGCCCACAGCTCTCCACGGCATTGTTAACACAGCAAAAGCTACCATGACCTGCTTCAGCCAGGAAGATGCATGTCAAACATACTGCCTCTCCACACAAATGCTTCCAGGAACAGGAAATTTCTGCCTGCTGGTGAGGATATGGGTGTGCTCTGAATAGCCGTGCAGTGTGCAAATGGCTGCTACAAAGGAAGAGGTGCCGGTAAATACAGCAACAACATGTGCTTCCTGTTGAGGTTTAGTGGGCTGAAACCATCCCTCCATGGGAAAGTGGATGTTCAGCCTTCAACGGGGCAAGAGCAAAGGGACTTTGCCAGATAAAATGCCCTGTTGAGGCCAACAGAGGCACAATCCTGGCTGAGCGCTGGGGCTTGTGGGGTTTTATTTGCTGAATCCTTCATTCCAACCTTTTTCCAAACCCTGACGCTGCCTTAGCAGGTCTGCTCAGGGCTTATGTGCATGTGCAGCGAGAAGACACACGAGGATGCTCCTCCTGTGGCCGGTGTCACTCGCCTGTGCTCCCAGGCTGCCAAGGAGGCTGCTGCTCTCAGTAAACGCCGTTTTCATCCTCCATGCAGGGAGCAGCCAGCTGTAAAGATAAATGGAAAAGGAACAATGCCGCTGATGAGCGGAGCTGTGCGCCTGCGAGGAAGCGCTGCTCTTCCCCTGCCACCCCTCTCCTGCTTCCCAGCGCGGCTCTGCAGCCACTCTGACTTCATCCCTGTCACCGCCCCTCCGCCTCCGCCTGCCCGTGCATCCCTCCCGTCCGCCAAGGCGTTCCTCGCTGTGCTGCCCGACGCCACAGCTCTGTCCTTGCTCAGCCTGGCGGCTGACACGGAGCAACAGCAGGTCCTGATATGATGGAGAGCACTAGCAAGGCTGCTTCAGAGGACAGGCATTCCATGCATGCTCTGGAATCACCCGGTGAATAAGAAACCTCGCTGGCAGGGGTCACTGCTGCTCCGGCAGGCTCCGGGTGTGTGGGATGCTCTAAGCGTGGCCGCAGAGTGAGAGGTGCAGTCTGTGCTTTAGCCCTGAGGCCAGAAATGTCCCACTCCCTCTCCCTGTGTCCCAGGGAGGACACAGCTCTGGCAGAAACGCCCTGTCAGGGTGTTAGGAGCCCTCTCCGCTGCGCCTGCTGCTGAAGAAGATGCATCCGGCTACCCCATAAGCCACGGCTCAAGTGCCAAACAGGTCCATGGAGCTCCCCGGGGCATTCGGCAGAGAAAGGCAAGCTGTGCCAGCAGCGTGGCGACCGGCTGTCTGCTTCTCCCGTCCTTTTCTCGAGTGTTTTTTCCTCTTTCCCAGTATGCCTTTGGCCAGAGAGAAGGGCGTGCCCGTGCTGTGCACCTTTGCCTGGCAGGAGCAGCGGGACGGGATGAGACGGGCGTGCGGCAGATGCTGCGGCTGCAGAGATGCCGGCTGTGAACTCCCTGCTCCCCGCCTTGGCTGCAGCCTCACCGCTCTCCATTTTCTCTGTGAGATACAGGAGAGGGGAAGCACCAAGGAGCTGTTTGCTGTTGCATGTGGCGCCGGGGAAACGGAGCAGATCTCTGTTGCTGGCAAATGTCTGACGATGAATGCAGCCCCAGCAAGAAGCCCCCTGTCAGGTTGCTTGGTTGCACGCACCCTGCTGTCCCCACCACCCCATCCCCTCTCTGTGGGCTGACTGGTCAGGCAGCTGAAGCCATTGCTGCAGGCCAGACTTTACCGGGCCACTGCTTTATCTCAGCCTGAGCCCATCAGCATCGGCCCTGCAACCCCAAAATCCCAGGAAGTGGCTGATGCTCAAGCGATGGGAGCACAGAAGCAACCAGCTCCTGAGGGACCTCTCCCCTCCCCATTGCATCCTCCATGCAAGATTGAGGGCATGTTTATTTTGGGAGAAGCAAAGAAAAGCAGCAATCCACAGCCCAGAGGCTGCTGCCCAGGGTTACTTGAGCCACTTTGTGCCTAGAGATCACTTCAGGGCATTCAGATGCTCTCCAGCAGTTTTGTATTGGGACACTGCAGACACAGGCTCAAAAGCCAAAGTGCTGAACTCAAGAGGGTGTCTGTGTGTAGTAACACATGCAGATTGAACCACACATCAGCCCTGCACAGCAGGGACACCCAGCTGGGTAGCTGGCTGCCTGTGTCCCAGGCATGCTGCTGCTCAAAGCAGGGGTCAGCAAGGTGTCAGTAAGAGCTGTCACTTCAGGGGACATTTTGGGGTTGAATGGCCTCAGCTTTACTAGAGGCTCTTGCTATTCCTGCTGCAGAGATGAACATGCTTGGACTTCAGTTCTCCCAGCTCAATATCCAGCTTCAGCAAAGGATGAAGAAGTCAGTAGAGCCACCAGTCAACCCAAAATCTCATGCATGGTCACCTATTCCTCTCTGCTTGGGGACTTTTTATCTAAAACCAGCAGCTAAAGGAACATCCTTGCAGACACAAAGGTGTTTCTGTCTGTGCAGCATAGGAAAATCTTGATGGATATGGTGTCTCCATTGACCCAAGTCATTGTCCTTTCGATGGTGTGAGTGCATGCAGCACTCCCCATGCGGTGGTGGAAAGGGAACTGTGAGGGGGAAGCTCTGGGCAGTGTCCCACAGAGAGCCATGCTCCAGGGCCATCCAGACAGGCTTGGAGTCCATCCATCCTCCCTCCAGATGAATCCTTCAGCTTTATTTGCCTCCATGTAGTGTCTGTGTCTGCCTGTCCCCAAGGGAGCACAGCTGCTGGAACAACTTGCACACTGAGATTCCTGCTGATGGGTTTTATTTGCAGCTCTGAAAGCAACAACCAAGACCATTCACAGGCATCTGCAGCAGGATTGGGACTGCTCAGGGGCCAGGCCCATCAGTGCCTTGGCCAGGAGCTCCGTGAGCCACTGCAGTGTCCCTGCTGGGTCTCTGCTCTGCTCATCGAGTTTGCCAAATGTACTGATGCAGGGTCCACACAACAGCATCCAGGTTCCTCCTTTTCTGCTGTGCCTTGTCAGGTGATGAACCATATTCCTGCTGCAACCAAAGTGAAGTGCTGGAGCCTGTCTCCTGTAGCACAGACCCACCAGGGGCTCTGGAAATACGGAGCCTCCATGGCCAGAGCATGGAATGTGCAACCCTCTTCTCCACCCATCCATGTTGCACTCCCCCTCACAGCCACCCCAGCATCTCAGGAGCATGAGGACAAACCCTCCAGGTGCATTTCTTCAAAACAAACGAGCTCTCCTCACCATTTTTAAAGAAACAAACCAAGCTTGAAGGCAGAGCCTGGCAAGCCAGCTGCTTTCTATCTGGAGTGCTGGAGCTGGGGGAACGTCACTGCATCTTAATGGCATCAGGCTGGACAGAGATCAGGATTCTGGTGGCAGAGGCAGTACTGGCACTGTTATAAATAGAGCAGACACGATAACTGCTCATGAAGGTTTATGGTCTTTAGGATCTGGAGGATCAGTATCAAGCTATGCTGAGAGATGCATTATCCTCGGCATTGGTAGGAGCTAGGGGAAGTACAGGGGGAGGACAGTAAATGAGCGTGGGTTTGGAAATCATCCCTCTTGTGAATCTAAGCGTGAGCCCTTGGAAAGGTGCTCTCTGCTATGTGTTGGCTCCTCTTGCCTTGCTCTGCCTGCCCTGGGAGGGTTAAACCGTGAGTGCAGCAGTGGCAGCATTTCAAGCCAATCTCTGCCCTGTTGCAGGATTTGCCCCAGGGCAGCACCTGCCAGAGCCCTGCAGCCTGCAGGTACAAAGCACCTTGCAGGAGTCTCAATGGCATCGCACCTAAAAATTATTCCAAGTACTGAGGCTCAGGCAAAGGCCTCCTGCAGTCTGTGGCCTGGATAGCTGTAGGGGCTGGCACTGCTCAGGTACACCGATGTCTGTGCCCAGAGCACTGGCATGGAGACCATTCTGCCTGGCCAACATCACTTCCCCAGCCTCACAACCAGCCTCCCACCTGCACGTGTCCAGGAAACATGGCAATGTCCTGCCAGGCTGTTCCCTCCTTTTAAAGGGTATTTTTAGACCAGATCATTTCACAGCCCAGGCTACAGCAGACTGAGGGAGGAGCTGTGGCCAGCAAGGAGGGGGCACTGCACTGCAGTGCAGGGGGAGGCCAGGCTGGACCTGGAGCTGGGTTTATTGCTGAAGCCAGGGGCAAGCTGTGCCCGCTGCTTCATGGTCTATTGCAATCCCATTGTTGCACTGTTCATTCCCTCTCCCGTAGCACGTACTGCACAGCTATTCCCCCTCCCTGCAGTGGTAGATTTTGCATAGCTAAGTCTCATGGGGTGTTTCTGCAGGAAGATTTTCGTAAGCTTTAGGGCTCCGCTGCTGTGGGAGCGCTCCTGCATTCCTGATCTGGCCTAGAACAGGAGTAGGGTGATGAAACAGCTCTCCCAGCTGCCTGCTCCCCCTCACACCTCATGGCCTTTGGAGGAAACTCAGGCCAGCTCTGTGCTCTGGCCAATGTGGACGTCCAGCTCCTGCGACCTGACCATCCCATGTCCAAGCCCTGAAGTCAGGGTGAAGGAAACTGGCACATCACCTCTCAACACCATCCATCCTCCAAGGCTTGCGGTTGCTAGCGTGTCCCTCTTGAGGAACGCACGGGTGTGCATGTGCCTGAGGAGCGGCTCCTCGCCCCGCGGCCGGGACCCGCTTCGAAGGTCACCTCGGGGCTCCCGAACCGGCCGTGGGGACGGGCGGGTGGCGGCAGTGCGCCTTTAAGAGAGCGCCGTGCGCGGGCTGCGGCCCTGCGGCACGCGCGCTGATTGGCCGGCCGGGCGGCGCGCGCGGCGGGGGCGGGGACAGCCATTCACAAATTTCCGAGCAGATCTTCCTCCCTTAAAGGGGCAGGGCCGGGCCAGCCAGGAGCACACTTGCCGTTCACCGCGGGGGCCCGTTGCTCCAAGGGACACCAGCATTCGTTTTTCTCCCGGCGGCTGGGCAGGATTCCCTGCCGGGAAGTGTGTTTTGGGGCAGCACTGCCCGGATGAGGCGCCAGCATCCCTGTGAGTCACTGGCTGTGGGCGGTGGGAGTTGCAGAATGGGCTTTGCTCCATCTGGAAGGGGCAGATTGGAGCAGGGCTGGCCAGGGGAAGGAGCGAATGCGTGGACCCCACAGGGTTCCCGTTCTAGTTCCCCAAGCAGGCTGGGAATAATCGAGGAAGGGACATCTCTGGGCCCTGGATGTGGGGATAGGTCCCTCTGGGCAGGTCTGTGCTAGATCTGGACAGAGTGGTGCTGAACCCTTGCCTCCCTTTCAGAGACACACCCTGACCCACTATGAGGAGGGTACCTGTCCTTACAGGGATGGGTCCTGGTGAGGAGCCCCTGAGAGTCAGCCTATGGGGCTTTGTGGCCTCAAGGTCGTTTCAGCTTAGCCAAAGCCGGCCAGGAGATCTCCAGAGGCTTGTACAGCCCAAGCAGGGTGTGTTTGGCTCCCTCTAAGGCTCGAGTATGTATGCACACCCAGCTTGGGACTAGTGAAGGATGCAGAGAAATGGGATTTCTGGTGGTGTCACACAAGGCGCAAGCCAGACATCACGGTACAGGACCAAAAACATAGCAACTGATTCTCTTAACGACAATGAGATTTCTTGCTGTGACCCTGGTGTGGAGTAGCGAAGCTGTGCCCTGGTCACAGTGTCAAACCTTTCCTGCGCTCCATCATTTTCTAAAGGAAATGAGGCACACACAAGGAGAGGGCACCCACAGACCACGGGACACGTCAGTGCTGTAATTGCCGTGCCCATGCCGTGGCAAGGCTCCCCCCTGCCATGGAGGGAGGTGCACGAAGGCAGCCCACAGCCAGCCCGTGCTTCAAGTGCTCCAGCACAAGGCAGGAGCATCCCTGCCAGGTGATGGGGAGAGCAGCTGTGGGCATTGTGAGGCTGTCAGCAATTCCATAAAGCCTGCTGCATTTGATTGCTATTAAATAACGCCTCCAGGCTCTCCTTTACAGGCAGGGAGCCTGAGCCCTGCTGTAAGGACCTGCATCAGGTCTCCATCACTCCTCTCCCCACCCCCAGCACAGCCATGGAAGACATTTAGTTGTCCCTGATGTGAGTTGCAGAAACCAGCCAATGGTGTCTATTGAAGACTCTTGTGCCATTGCTGCCACAAGTGAGGGTACAGCAACTGGGCAATGTATCTGGGATCATTAATAGAATAGAAATGGGTTTGCCCTGGAGGGGAATAATTTGTTGAGCATCTGCACTGAGACTGCTGAGAGCTATTGGTCCCTTGTTATGCCTGGTTATTATTACCCCAGTTCACATTTCCCGGTATGAATTGCTGCTGGTGGCAGGAAGGAACAGCCATGGGGTGAGATGTTTCTTATCCTGCTCCTTCCCACTCACCTGTGACTGCACAAACCCTCCAGTGCTCACAGGAACCTCCAGCCCAGTGTGCCCAGTAGCTGTGCAGCCAGCTCTAAAGAGCACCTCTTCAAGTTCCAATTGACAAGCCCCAGACCCAGCAATGGTAAATCCCTGCTGGGTGAGGTCTGTGATAGTGCTAAGGAACTGACTGACAGACTGAGCCAAGTTCACTTGGTTCCTTTCTTTGCTGTTCACCTCCTCCTAGCCTGCCCACCCAGATATATTTCCCTGCTGCCTCCCTGGGCTGCATGTGTTGGGTGTCTTTTTGCAGGTGATTGTGATGGAAAAAGGTACCTCCCAGCTGTCCTCCATGTCCTCCTGAGGGTTACAAAGATTCCCTGCCCAGGCTCAGACCTCACATGTAGCTTCGGTTCCCCTGGCAGGATCCAGCTCCCCTTGGGTGATAATCAAGCACTCACATGACTGCTGTTTCTGCAAGGAACTGGCTGCTTTCAGCCTGCCCCATCCTCTCATTCCCTGCCCCTGGAAGGGCTGTAGGTACAACAAACCCGCAGTGCCTGGTCCCTCACACTTGCCTTCCTCTTCCCGCAGGACTTCATGCGAGAGGAAGGAAGCGGCAGCAGGGGCTGAAATGCCAGTGACACCAGATAAAACCTAGCTCTGTGCCATCTTCATGCCTTGTAAATAGCATCATCTCCGGGGATTTCTTGACACTTTGCTGAAATTAGCACCTGTAAAAAGAGCAGCTGCCAAAGTTGAATTTAAATAACACAGGGAGAGTACCAGTAGGAAGAGGGTAGAGAATGAGAGAACTCTTGTTTTCCTTGAATCACCTCCCTCCATGAAGGCACCTGCCTGGAAATCAGTTCATATCTCCTTTAGCCCTGATCAGTGCTGACATCACTGCAGAAAGATGCCCACAGCTGCCTGAAAATGCTGGGCACTGTGCCTGCCCTGCCAGACACTCCAGTGCAGGTGCCCTCCTCACTTGCCCAGCAGAGCCACCCCAGTTGCCAAAATGCCACCACTCACTAAACAAGCTGGAGAAGTACAGAATGTGGATGCCCCTGGCCAGCCATCCCTGGCCTCCTCTTAGGCTTGATAAGGTATCCCAGGTCCTGTGCAGCATCAGGGAACATTGCAAGCAGGCAGCAGCAACCATGGCTTAGTTTTTCCCTTTTAATTGACGCTAGCAGGTGGCACATGCAGTTCATTACAAATGAGCAGGAATTAACTCTCGTGGCAGCTAAAATGGGAAATGTGGGGTTTGGGGAGGGGAGATGCAAGCAGGTAGGGAAGGGCTCTAAAAAGCTGCAGCAGCTGAGGCTCAAGACCCCTCTGTTTGCAGGTGGCGATGAGCACTAGCAGATAAGAGAGCTGGGGGAGGTGGAGGGGAGGCTCTAATACTGCACTCCAGGCCTGGCAGTGAGGGTGTTTCCCATGTGGGGATGCCCATTGCATGAATGGCTGTGAAGGCTGCCAGAGACCAAGCATAGAGAGGACCAGACACCTTCCTTGTGGAGGATGCACCAAAAAAAAAAATGGGAAGGGGGAAAAAATCAAATTAAATGCTTCTCTTTATTGTTCATTCAGCTCCTTATTAAAGCATTTTCCCCTAACAGCTCTTGTCCTTTGCTTCTGCGCTTCCTCCCTGAGTGAATGCCCACGTGCTTGCCTGCCCCCATCCCAGGACAGAGCCAAAGGAGATGTGTCTGGAGCAGGGCAGGTGTGAGCAGCTGGGGTGACAGACTCTGCTTGTGCAGTTCCCTGGTGCTTTCCTCCCACTCAAGTCAGTCTCATCCAGACATGGGGCTCCTGGCTGACCTTGGCCCAAAGATGGCTTTGGAAAAGGCATTCCATGGCAGTGGGTGGCCACTGCATGCTCCCTGCAACCTAACTCTGCCATGCCAGGGTGGGAACTGCAGTGGGAAGGAGGTTTGCAGCTGGGATGGAGCAGTAATTAGTTATGGTTGTGTTACAGGTACTGAGCACATCTCAGTGATGAAGTGATCTCAGAGGTGCCTCAAGGTGGGTAGCTGAGATGGAATTCCTGTCCTTTTGCTCTCATGTGGGAGACACTGGCTGCCTGCCCTTTTTTTACAAGGCTTTCTGCTCTACTTTGGTGCAGAAATCCCATCTCTGATTCAGTCTGGCCCCAGTCCCTCCTGTCATTCCCATCTGATGGCACAAGGAGCAGTAGAAGATGTGGAGATGATCCTAATTTCTTAAAAGCTGAAGTATAAATACCTCTCTTAAAGCCAGTCCTGCATGCTTTCCTGCCATACACACAAACACGGGGTTTCATTGATTAATTCTGAACAAGCTTGCTTTGCATGCAGGAATCCCATCCCATCCTGCCCTAGTGAGCTCCTGGGGACAGCTGCAATGTCCTGTGGCACTGAGCTCTGCAGGGTAGAAGCACTTTCTTGTGTGCAGCCATTGGCTTCATCTCACTGCATCTCTCTGGGTCTGTGGGCCAGTGCCACAGTGCTCCTGGGTTCCATAGCTGCCCATCCACCAGTGAGAGGCCAGGGGAGCAGCAGGGTGAGCCTCACCTGGGGAGCTGTTTCCAAGGGCTCAGCAGCAGTGCTGTGCTCGGCTGCTCCAGGCCACCATGGTGAGGACAGCTGCTCTAGACTTGCTTGTCCAGGAACATAATGACTGTCCTAAGCTTGCAGCTGGGAAATCTCAGTGTCTGAGCCACTCCAGCACTCTGTGGCATTAAGCCACCTTGTGATGGAGGTAACCTGAGCAGCCTGGAGACAGTGAAGTGCAGGCAGTGCTGGAGAGGACAGGTTCTGCACCATGCAGTGGGGGACGTGGTGCTTGGGGGCAATGCCAATCCTGATTATGGGGTGTCCTCTGCCCCCTCCCCTTCACCCAGAAGCAACATTTCACTTGATTGCTTGGGAGCAAACTCTGCAGGAGCACTTCTGTCTCCAAAGGTGAAGTGCAGATGTAATTTTGTGTTGCAGTTTAAAAAGCTAAAGGAACAAGGAGCGTGCAGGGGCATTTATCTGACCAGGCATCATGCACTTCCTCTTCCCACAGCCCTGCTCGTGCCCAGGGCCATATTACACCAGCTGCAGGAGGCTGGGAGGAGGCTTGCAGACCCTGGAACCTGAACTGGAGTGTTGCACCACCACATCTTGTGGCTCAGCTTGTGGCACCCTCCTGCTTCTGTCTTTTAGCCATATTCTGTGGGAGCCCTGTGCACATTTCATTGCTCTTCTATGTATTTATGTACCATTTCTTTAAATAGTTTTTTGCCCACCCTAGGGTTTACAACCTTTAAGCATTAGGAGGCCGAGTTCGGGTTCTAAATGGTCAGATGTGAGATTTTGTAATGGGGTTTTTTTCCCCCCATCAATTTGTCTGGATGACTCTTCTGAACTCCTTCCCGTCCTGCACTTCTGTGCAAGAGGTGAAGAACTGCCTGAGCTGCACTGGGAGCAGCACCCTTGCCCTGCTGCACCAGCAGACATTTGTGCTCTGCCTTTACCATCTCCTGATGGCAGTAGGTGGAAGGCCCAGCAAAGGCCCTTGGGGTTTCTATACCCCCAGTGCACCTGTGGCTCATGGGGCAGTGGCAGCATCCCAGGGCTGCTGTTTTGGATGGAGCACATGTGGTAACATTTCCAAAAAGGCAAGGTGAGAACAGATACAGAGATGCAACAGAGGTGCTGCTGCCAGCCTAGCAACCAGTTCAGATCTGGAAAAATTATTTCATACTCCAGCGCGGACCACAGCTGAACCAAAGTGAACCCCTCTTGGGGTCAATCACAAAACTGGCAGGGCTGCCGCGGCCGCGCTGGGGCTGGAGGAACGGCGCTGCCCAGGGGCTGCCCGGTGCACCGGGCTGAGGGCAGCCGCAAGGTGATAACGTGTGAGGCAGCGCAGGATTTCTGCTCCTTCTGGATGCCTCCTGCGCGGGGGGCAGCGGGGGCGGCGCGGCCGAGGACTGCCGGAGATGGGAGCGGGGATGAGCGCGGGGATGAGCGCGGGATGGGAGCGGCGCCCCCGCCGCCAGGGCGGGGCGCGGAGGCTCCGCCGGCGCGGATTGGCCGCTGCGGGGGAGGGGGGGCGAGGGATGCTCCGCGCCGCCGCAGGTGCCACGGTCCCGCACCGAGCCGAGCCGAGCCGGACCGGGCTGAGCCGGACCGGACTGAGCCGCCCCATGCAGCGGAGCGTGTCCGAGCTGCTGCCCCGCGCCCCGCGCCGGGAGCGGCCCTGGGACTGAGTGGCGTTGCGGACGATGCCGCGGCGCGCCCCCGCGGAGATCACCGCGCTGTAACACCATCCCCCTCCCTTCCTCTTCCTCCTCCTCCTCCTCCTCCTCCCACGGGGCCGGGGGCGCCGAGCGGGCGAAGAGGCGGCAGGCGCGCCTTGCGCGGGGCGGGGGCCGCTGCCGCCCCCTGAGCATCCCTCCCTCCTTCCCTCCCTCCGCCCCTCCGCGCCGCCTCCCTCCCTCCCTCGCTGCCGGCTCTATGGTGTGAGGGCAGCGATGCACAAGCACCACCACTGCTGCAAGTGCCCCGAGTGCTACGAGGTAACGCGGATGGCGGCCCTGCGGCGCATGGACCCCCCCTCCTACGGCGAGTGGCAGCACGAGCAGTACGGCTACGGCGGCTACGGCTCGCAGACCCTGCCCGCACCCGGGGGGGCCGCGCCCGCCGCCCGCGGCAAGGCCAAGCTGGGGCCCCCCGCCCGCGACCCCGCCGCGCTGAAGCCGCCGCCGCCGGCGCCGGGGAAGAGCGCGGCCAAGGTGAACGGGAGCGGCCCGGGCTGGTGGCCCGAGTGCACGTGTTCGAGCCGCGACTGGTACGAGCAGGTACGGGCCAGCCCCGGGCAGCGGCTCCCCGGTGCGGGACGCGACGGGGCGGGCGGCTGCCGGGGTAACCCCGGGTTCGCGGCGGCTCTGTGGCACGGTGCAGCATCACTCCGGGGGCGTCGCGGGCAGCCGGGGTGGATGCTGCCGCTGCTGGGGCTCGATGCCGGCGTTGTTGCGGTTGGCCGTCGTGGTCGTTCGGGTTGGCCGTCGTGGTCGGTCGGGTTGGCGTTGCCGTTGTTCGGGCTGGCTGCTGCTGTCCTGCCCGGTGTCGGAGCTCAGCGTTGGAGCAGCCTTCCCAGGACCGAACGGGGCCAAATGCATCTTGCTTGGCACAAGGTGGTAGTCGGGCGTGATGTATTTTGGACACCACACCTGAGGTGCTCGCTGCTTGCGATGCCGTTGCCTGAAGCCCTGGCAGCATCAAGGGCATCCCATCATCCTGTATTTAGCAGGCATGGTGCGTGCTGCCCGCTGGGCAGCCTCGTGGGTTCGCGGTGTTGCTTGCCAGCGCTCCCAAACTGTCACCCACTCTCCATTGAGTTGTGGTTTCCTCGCTCTGCTGCTACGTCCCTGCTCCCCGAGATTATTACGTAACCCTGCTCTGGTCGCTGGCGTGCTGTGTGCATTCTGCCCCATTTCACTGCCTCCATTTCTTCCCACACACATTCATTTTATTAGTGTTCTCCCGGTCCCATTCTCGGGCTGTGTCTCTCTCCCCTAAATGGAGAGACCAGTCTTGTTTTGAACCCACAAGCCAGTTTAGAAAATGGTTGGATCTGTTTGCAAAGCATTAAAATGGAGGCTAGACCCTGCCTGAGAAACAATTTACCCTCCTTGAGAGAAAGGCATTTCAGTTTGCTTCTTCTGCTTCTTTCATTCATTATCTTCAAACCTCACATGATTTCTTATTGATTCTTCTAATTATTATTTCAAGATGCTATAGCAGGCAGACACACGGGAATCAATGGGAATTCTCTCCTCCTCTGCTCTCGGCAAACACAACCCTCTTCTTCCCTTCCTCTATTTTTTCTTCATTACTGTCTCAGTCTGTAGCTCTGGTTGAAATAATTAGATTCATAGCTGATAGCTCAGATGATATTTACAGAAGGCACCAAAAAACCCCAGCCACCTTCCTATGAGCCTGGTCCTGCTTTCTGTCTCTTTCTATGCCACTCTTTGCATCAAAATCAGCCTCAGCTCTCTCTCGCCTGCTGATTCCTGGCAAGCATTCTTCCATCTTTCCTCCACTATCTCTCTCCTTCGCTCCATCCAAAGCAGCAAGCTTGGGGAGCAGAAAATCGAAGCATGTTTGCTCCCTCCTTTCCCCTCCTGCTTGCATGAAAGGTCCGGCCCAGTATTCCTGGTAAGACGATTGCAAGCAGTGTGAGAAGGAAGTGGTGCCAGCTGCATTGCTGCCGTGGCAGGCTGAGCAGGGGAGCCTTTCATGTTTTTGCAATGGTGGAAGAGAAATCATTGTCTCTTTGTGGTGCTGCCATGGAGCTTGGGCTGCTCGGAAAGTCGTCCACGTTGGGAATCTCTGCTCTGCCTTTGCCTTTCTGAATGTGGGGGGAAAAAAAAAATAAAGAAAGAAAATCAGAAATGCTTGCTGCATTGCAAGCAAGAGAGGATGCCAGTGTTTGAGGCTATGTGAGCATAGCGGGGTCTGCATGTAGAATATGACGTGTGTGCTGTGTGCAGTGCCTGTATCGGAGCAGGCAGCGTTGCTCCCTGGTGTGGAGCAAATGTGTGCTGTGAGTAAAGCTTTGCAGCAAATACCTCGGCAACGCTCTCCTCCTGATCCAAGGGTGTGAAGTGCCTGAGCCCTGAGGAATCCATGTTCTTCCCAGTCCAGTGGTGGGCAGAGGGACAAAAGGTGGTAACATGGAAACATACAGGCATGGCTTGTGCTCAGGCAAGCAGGTCCATCCAGTTGGCTCTGGGAGGCTGGGAGATGTTTGGCTCTGGGTAGATTTGGCTGGATGTTGCAGGTGCAAAGCAGTCTCCTTCACAGGCTGCCTCCGTGTCCAGGAGAGCCTTGGCTGGAGGCAGGGCTGCCATTTTTCAGGGCTGCCCCTTTAAATGAGCTCACTGTCCCTGAAAGCACTTCCAGCTGCTGAGGTGGGAAGGGGTGCACAGGTCAGGAAGCTTTCCTGGGTAAGCAGGGACCTGTTAACCTCCTGGGGAGCTTCACCACCTCTCATTTAAGCCTTCTTTCTCCCCTGGCTCCTTCACTCAAGCAGAGAAGCGAGTGCTAGTTCTCTGCCACCAGAAACGTGCTCACAGTTGCATATGGTGGTGTATGTTCTCTGACATCATGGCATACTCACATACCCTGTGTGCAGCTCCACGGCATGTGAGACGTGCCCACACGTGCTGCCCAACACACGGCACGGTCCCAACGTCAACCTGCACCTCCTCCCACTTCCAGCCCCCGTCTGTTCTCTCCTCCTGCCTCTCCCATTCTCTAGGACACATTTTAGCTTGCTCAGGCAGTGCCAGTAACTGAGAACCCCTAATCCTCACCAGAGGGAGGGAGGGAGGAAATCTCTGAGCTCTAGGTATCTCATATCTTTTTTTGCTTTGCTTTTCTTCTCCCCTCTGAGATCTCTTCCATTTATTTTCCCTTATCTATCCACGTTCCCTGTTCATTAGTTCCCGGTCCCTGCACTTGATGTCATTGCTGTCCTCTATTGTTTCCATCGCCATCCCTCCTGTTGGCCCTGTGCCCTCCTTGTCCCCCTTTGCTTGCTGCTGGGGACTCAGTTCCTCCACTGCCAGGCTGGGGTGACGGGAGGACTCCTGGCTTTGAGGGANTGTGGGTTCTCACCAGGGTTTCTGAGTGATGAGCAGGTATGGCTGGAAGGAAGGAGGGAGAGCACCAAGGGGGCAGGCAGGAAGACAAATACAGGTTGCTTTGTGGGAAATGGCTGAAGCCCCAGATGTTCCCTGGGGAGGTGCGAGGGAGGGTGAGAGGAACAGGGTGCCGGGGACATGGAGGCAGTGGGGGTGGTGAGGTTGGCAGGGTGATGTTGCTATGGCTACTCCCGTGCTATTCATAGAAGAAATTAGCTAAATCTTTGCACTGAAACGTGGAGGAGGAGAGAGGAGGAAGGCGTTCTCCGTGTTTGGAGGGAAGGAGAGAAGCCAAAACAGGAAGGGGGTGAAGTTTTCCTTCTCTGTGCCTGCACTGTGGAGGGGCATTTCAGGGAAGCACCACTGCCTGAGCTGCCCAGCGCTGGCAGGATGTGGAAGGATGCAGGCAAAGAGGAGCTGTCCCATGGGAAAGCCCCCCCCGCAGAGCTTCCACACAGAGCCCCACATGGCAGGATGAGTTCTGTATCGTGCCAGGAGCACAGGAGACATCCTTTTAATTAAAGACAGCCAATCTGTGAAAGGTATTTTTGGCAACCTAAATGTAGATGCAACTGTAGTGAAAGTTGTCCTTTGCGTCTGGCTCTATTGCTGAACACAGTGCTTGGCTGTTCCTGGCCCCATCCATCTGCTCTGTGGTCACTGCTGGGCCCCCTGTCCTCCCTCCACCTCCAGCATCTCTTCCAGCCTGTCCCCCTGCCAGCCGGAGTCCCAGAGAGTCTTCCCTCTCCCTCACTCCTCATCACACTTCACTCCCTCATGAGAGTTTGATTCCCCTTCCACAGACCTGTTTGTCACCTCCTCACTCACGATGTGTAAATCTGCGTGTCTTTTCCTGATATATCCCCCTCCATCTGATCTCACCTCTCAGCTTGCTTCTTGGGCATCTCCATCTGGTGATCCTGCCGTCAGCACCCAGCTGAGTTGCTATAACCAGGTACTGAGCTGCTCTCTTTCCCCCAAGCCCTGCCTCACACCCAGCCTCACACCCACCCTCAGCCCCTTGCCCCATGGACCTGGGAAGAAGCTGATTTTTCTGATGGTTTCGATGTTCCTTTCCTGCCCCTCAGATGAAATCAAGGCCTAGATAATGCCTTTTAAAGTCATCCCCCTTCCCTGTGCCTCTCCTGGGAAAACCTTACCACACAGATGCTGAGTGAGCTGGTTCTCCTCACCCGCCCTGGAGCATCCCATGTTCTGCTGTCACCCATACCCAAGGAGGGTCAGATGTCCTCAGTGCTCCTTCACAAAACACGTTGAATTCATTTAGGAGTGGACAGCTGAGGACATTTGTCTCCTTAGTTTATTTATTCACCCATAAGACTTTCCCCCCTTTGTCTGAACCCCTTGGAAAGGGGCTGTACACTTGTGCTTGTTGGCTTTTCTGACTCATCCCTTTAATACAGTAAAGGATAACACTGGAATTAGAGAAGTGAGTTGAAGGACTGAGCTTAGCTCCTCTCCAGCTGGATTACAGACTGCTGCCTGCCAGCCAGCCCAGATGCACACGCTGCAGCCCTAGAGCTGTGCCTGGGTTTGGGGTCTTGAGCTGCTGGAGGAACTCCTGGAGCAGCACAGGGAGAGGTGCTGGTGTCCAAACAGGCGATGGTAGAGATGTAGCTGCTGCTCTAAAGGCAGCATGTGAAGCCACACAGGTGGGAGAGACCCCATCAATGCAATATGTGGAAGAAGAGCAAAGTACCTGCCAAAACCAGGAGGATGTGGCCCTGCCATGCTGCTGGAGGAGGAGGAGGTGGAGAGCGCGTTGGTGAGGCATGCAGGGCTGAGCTCAGGCATGTTTCAGCAGGGGTGTGTGCGATGTGGAGGAAGTTGCTCCTCATGAAGAACCTGGGGGCAGCAGGAAGCCCATCAGCCTCCACTGTGACAGCACCTGCTGTCATCCCTGTTGGAAGGAAGGAGGGAGAGCACCAAGGGGGCAGGAAGGAAGCCAAATACAGGTTGCTTTGTGGGAAATGGCTGTTGGAGGGATGCCCCCATGACTGCTTTCCACCAGCTCTTCCACCACAACTGGGACCTGCCTGAGCCCAGTCCTGACCAGTGTTAGGGATTCAGCGGGGATCTGCTGGCCAAACTCAGGGTGTACAGTCCCACAGAGGGGTGCACAAGAGGGAAACCCAGGGGACAGCTGTCCCAGAGGCCCAGTCCAGGTACCCTGGGTGCAGAGGAGGGTGGGAGGAGGAAGCGAAGCAGAAACTGTCACTGTTCCTGGAGAGCTGCCTTGTTCGGGTAAGCCCCTCGGCACGTCGTGTGCTATTATGGGAGGAGAGAAGCTTCCGTTCCTTCCAGAGCTGTGAATGCTCATTTAGAGAGAGGAAGTCATTAAGACTAATCAGGACGTAATCAGGGCCGTGGTTCTGTGCCGGGCGCCCGCTGCGCACAGCCCGGTGCAGGATGCTCTCCAAGGGGACCGTGGGCTCTGGGTGCCAGGGGAGAGCAGGTCCAGCACTGCTCTGTGCTGGGCCACGAGGAGCTCAGTGTGGGGGATGAAGGTGGTCTGCCTGCCACCCCAAACCCAGCGTGCTGGCAGGAGGGACAGTGAGCCTGGGGCTCAGCCTGGCAGCTGGGAGTCAGGGATGGGTGAGGTTGTGCCAGCACTGTGGGTGCAGTGGGCTGTGTTAATGCTCACAGCTGGTTTTAACACATGCAAAGATGGGATGATGTAGGGAGTCCTCAAGGGCCCTCGTTGCAAATCCAGCAATATGCTGTGAGTGTGTATCAGGGACTTAGAGATGAAAACTTTTAATACAGCGTTGGACAAATTCAGAATACCTGAATTTGGAATGAACTTCACAGTTTAGCTTGCAGAGCTCGCTTGGTGGGGCTTGCAGAGGAACTGCTCCAAGGGTGTAATTATTTTGGGAACATGTAGTGCTTCAGAACACCCTGGACCAGGCCCTAGATACCTTCTTGTTGCCTTTGTATTAACTAGAATTTAGCTTGAAGCTCTGTTGATGGATCTTGGTTTGCCTTTCTTCCCACAGAAACAGGTTTCTTAACACTTGTTAACTGGGTGTGCACTGGAACTTACTAAAAAGAAGAAATTAGGATATTTTAAACCCAGGAACCAAAGAAATCTTTATTTTACCTCCGTTCCTTATTCACTTTTTTTCTCCCATACATATGTATTTGTCTGAGAGGAAGATAGAAGCATGTGACTCTTTCAGATAATAACAACTCTTCCTGTGAGAAAAGGAATCAAGTCAATTTTATTTGGTACCCCCAGGTCAAAGAGAAGCTACTGAAGCCTAGCACCTCTGCAAATTGGGTCACTTATTTTAGTGGGCTGAGCCTGGAACAGGATGTCTAACTTTCAAGTTTGAACACCCTGGCCTTAATGGTTTCTAAATGGAAACTTAGATTCCACAGAGCTTCTGTTTGGGAAGCTTTCTTCCTTCCCTACTGCGTAAAGGCTTTTTCCAGTCCCTATTTAAGCTACTCTTTAAAAAAAAAAAAAAGGCACCAAAACAAAGATTAAACCTTCAGTAGCTGCTTGTGTTCACATTACACTTTGGGCACTTCAGTGGCTTTGCCAAAGATCCTTGTGACCAGGGACCTTTCAAGTCCCGTGTTGCCTGTTTCCGGCTGGCCACGGTGCTTTGAGCCAGTGCTGAGGTGCAGCCATGGGGCAGGGGCTCTGCTGCCACGGCCCCAGAGCCTGCTCATGCCACCAAAACGGCCCAGCTCAGACAGGCAGCCTGGAGAGAAGGGCTGCTCTTGCCTGCAGGCCACCAGGCTGTCTGGGAGCCGAGCACAGGGACCCAGGCAGGAGCTGGCTCCTGGCTGGATGGCACTGATGCACCGGGTCTGGGCACCTGCAGGCTCCATGGTGAGTCCCACCAGCATTTCCTACATCACTGATGCCACGTTTTGAGCTGTGCAGGAGGGCAGGGGCCAGGCTCAGCCTGTCACTCCCCTTCATGCAGGCACACTGTTGGGTGATGTCCTCCCCCTGCCCAAACCATGTCAGCCAACAGGCTGCTCTTGCAGGAGGTGAGAAAAAGTGCACACAAAGTTACTTTATCCAGCCCAATTAAAAGGACGGATGATTCATGTCTGGCTAAAAACTTCTTCAGCCTCCAAAAGTTTCCATCCTCTGTTTTCTTTTGCTCCCTTTCCCTGGCCCAGCCTGTGGGAGCCCTGAGGGATCAGCTCTCCCTCAGGGCTCTGCAGCTCTGTTAGTGCTCCCAACCCTCAGCTCTGGCCACCATGTAGAGCCCAGGAAAGCAGAGAGAGATGAGCACAGGGATCTGTGAGGATGGGACCAGCCCTGGCAGCAGTGTAGTACCTCTTCCCCTGAGAAGGGAAAGGATCGGTCGAAGCATGGATTTGGTCTTGAGATGTCAGAAAACCCCAACAACTCATGGGCCAGCCATGAGCGGGCTTCAGTCTGGGAAAGGATATGCCATGCACTGCTTCCTAACAGGAGGACTGTGAGGTGGCTTCCTTGGGCACAGCCAGGTGAGAGCCAAGGGGGCCTTAGGGGGACCAGGAGCAACCTGGAAGGAAGATGCCAGCACCTCTCTGCCCCACACACCTGCTCTCCAGCAGGGGCAGAGCCAAGACTCATCCCCTTCTTGCCTCAGGAAGCCTCAGGAGTGAGTTTCAGTCTGGCCTCAACCTTGGAAATACTCAGAGGCTGCTCTAGAGGAGCCATGTCATCTCAGGTGCAGTGGGAGCTATGTGTTGGGCTCTGGCTTGGCACAGGAGGTAGCCCCAGCACTGGGAAAGCCAGCATGTGGGCGAAGGGCAGGCAAGCCTGGCACAAAGCAGATGAGCGTGTCAGTGCTCATCAGGGTGAGTGGCGTTGAGCACGGGCTCCCCGTGTGTGCTGTGCAGGCAGGACCTGAGCTTGTTCCTGTGAAATTAATTCATCAGCTTGGTGCAAACCCGCTCCCCCCAGCAGCAGGAGCTTGTTGGTGCCTGGGCATCCTGCAGCCGACCCCGCTGCCGCAGCAGCTTCTCAGCACCCTTGGTGTCCCCGAGCCAGTACCTGTGTGTTCACAGCCAGAACTCGACACAGTGGGGTCCTGAGACAGAGCAGCTGCTTTCATAGCTGTAAATGCACAGCTTTCTCCATGGTTTAACACCCTTTAAAAAAAAAAAATCAAAGCAGATGGAGCTGGACTACAAGCAGCTCAGTGTCAGCCCTGATTAGATAATTCTGTTGGGCATTTCCCCACTTGTGACCTCTACCCCTGAGAGCTTTTAAAAGGATGTAAAGACCGAATTTCACTTATCTCCAGAGCCATTTCCTTCTGACTGCTACTATTATACCTCAGATGATATGAAACAAAGGATATTAAAAGACACATTGACTTTTCACTCTGATCCAGTCTGGGGAATTTGTAGAAATAAAGAAGTTAGTACTTTGTGTCTCATGCACTTGCCCAGTGACTCAAGTAGTTGCTCTGTCCTGCACATTCCTTCTTGCATGACACATGGGGCACACCAGCCTCCTGCAGAGACCAGCTCTGTGTGCTAGGCCTGGTATTTGCCATCTCTGGAGGCTCCTTTTAGTCCTGTTGCTGGTTAAGATGGAAATGTGTTTATATGTGATCTCAATCCAGTTGCCTTTGTCCTGGGACATCTGTAGCACGTGTATTTTGCCTGGAGGAAGTTTGTAACTCCTGACCTCTGTGGGTTGGCACCCATGCCAGTTTTGTGGAGGATGTGAAGCTATGGCAAAGCTTTGGGGTTTCAATTCTGGAGACATTATCTTGAACTTTCAGTTCAGAATCTCCCTGCCCAGCTCCTGTGTGCCAGCCCTGAGAGCAGCCCTTGGGGAAATGCCACAGGGCAGGACCCAATCCTCAGCAGCAGGCCAGTGAACCTCTTCCATTTGTGTGTAATTGCAGCTTTTCTTTTGCTTGGGAGTTTTGGAAACTCATCATGTTTTGCAATTCCTACCTTTGTGCCAGCAGATGACAGCAGTAGAAACTGAGGTGGGGGGTGATACCTGAAGACGTTTGGGGCTTTGGTGCTCCCAGGTGACTTCATTAGTGTCCCTTGGCTACCTTGGCCCAAGTGGAGCCCAAATAGCAGCAGTCCCTCTCCAATCGCTACCCAGAGGGGACACCTAAGGGTGTTTCTGAAAGGCTGCATCCTGTGCCTGGAGATTTTCTCCAAGCACTGCTGGCCTGCCTGGCTGCTCCCTGCACGTGCTGCTCCAGCCCTGCTGCCCTGCATACAGACCCACAGCCTCCTCCTGGCTTGAACCATGGAGGCAGTTGCCCCAAACAGGCACAATGCTCACCCAAAGCCTCCACAGGGAGCAAGTCCCTTTCTGGGGGCTGCCTGGGGCAGATTGCTGCTCCCTCCATCAGCACCCTGTGGCTGTCACTAGGACTGTCGTGCAGAGCTCAGTGAATGCAAGGCTCTGCTTCTCTCAGCCCCCGTGAGACCAGAGAGCTCTTGAATCCTGACCTTCAAACTTCCTCCCTCTTCACCACGGTTCCTTTTGACTCCTGTTGCTGCCCAGATTTTCCCAACAGCTGTCCTCTTCCTGGCTGGCTTTGTGCCCAGATCAACCTCTCTGCATCTGTGCAATGCCCTCCTCACTCCCCAAGGTCCTCCTTGGGTCCCTGCAGCCTCCATCCCCTGAGACCAAGTGTGGTCCCTTGTGCCTCTGCCTGATGGAGAGAGTTCAGGGCACCTCCAGCTCCACTGGACTTTGGTGATCCTGCTGCCATGCAATGAGCACTGTAGGACTTGGACCTCTTTTCTTTCCATCTGTAACCCCCCCCAAGCGCAAACAGGGCTTGGTAAATAATAGTGTGATGGAGGGGTTTAGCTGGAAGGGATCTGACAGCCCCCATTGAATGTGATCTGAATGCACAGTGTTCCCTCTCCTCCCTGCATGCAGCAACCCCCTGCTCCTTAGGGCATAAATTACTTACCATTCCCTATAGAATTGAGGGCATGGTTAATTCAGCAGCACGTTCCTGCTGCCCAGCAAAAAATTATGATGCTCTCTCTCTTCCCCTGGCTAGCAGAGCTGATTGGTACTGCCTGACTGGTGGAGGGAGGCAAAAGCTTTTTATTTTCAGGTCCTCTTCTTATTTCTGAGTCTTTGGTCTTGTTTGTCTCTTCAACAGGACAGGCAAAGTCCAAATATTGAAATATTTGCAAGTGAAAGTCAGAACTAATGCCCAAACACCTTTCTTGTGGTAGCTGGAATAGCTGGCCACAAGAGGTAAGTGGGGATTTCCTGGTCTGAGTTCCTGCTGACCATGTGTGACTTTGTTTTAGAGCAGCCACTCACATTTGGTATCTCCTGGGTCCCATCTGGAGTCTGAGTGGGAAACTGTGCTCCTAGCAGTATTTTGAGATGTAAAAAATCACTAGTGTGGAATGGCTGTGAAGGATGCTCAGTGCACAGGGAGCAGGCTAAACAAAATATGTCCTTAGGGCTCACCACTGTGTGAGTGAGGCAATGTGATGTGTGATTTTTGGGCTATTATTAATTCAACAAAGGGTGCAGTGGGGCTCTGTGGAAGACTCAGGCTGGACCTGCAAAAGCCTCTCTAACATTATTATATAGAGCACTTCTCCCTGGGAGGGATCCAAAGCATCATTTGTGGAGTTGAATTCTTTTTATAAATCATGGGGTACGTGATGGGCTACATTCATTTAGGCTGCCTCTTCTGCATCCTTCCTGGAAACTCATCTAATAGGAGCTGGCCTCTAGATGTTCAAACCTTGATGTGCTACCGGTTGTTAATTGCTGGCAGTAGAAGTGCTTTTTTGCCTTGAAATGTGGAATCCCTTCCTAGAATTGCACTGGGGACTAATAAAAGCCACTGCCAGGTTTAATATATTCTATCTCTCAAATTATCTGGATTAAATACAAGGACTGTGTACTGCCAGAGAGGGGATATTCCCAGTTTAACATTGCTTCTGGGCTTTGGAGATCCCAAGACACTGGACCTGAAAATTGTGATTCTCTTTTGTGTGGGGGAGGGGTTTTACAGGAGCACTTGGAAGTGGTCATATTTGCCTGAGTTAGAGAATTAATTGCCATAAAAACTATGGTTTTGTAACCAATAGTTACAGCTGCAGGAGAGATCAGAAAGCATCTGAATAAATCAAATTAACTACCTCCTGCTCTATCCATACAAGAGCAGAACCTTCCAGGGCAGGATTTAAACCACAGTCTGGTTGACCCTTAACTCTTTCATCCACTAATTGAGGAGAGTGAATAGTCTAGAAATAGGGTCAGCTAAAACAGGACATGGTGGGGACTGCTGTGCTGCTTTATGGGAGGGGGCTGGTCTCCGTCAGGGATGGGTAAACCCAGACAAGGGCACAATAAGGAGATAGCTGGCTCCTGTGAAAATATCCCGGACTCACAGAGGCTGTCGGGCCGTGTGGTCCCACACTCCTGTTAATGGACAGACAGTGGTCGCTGGTGTTTGCATCACTAGCCCACGGCCTGACTCGCCGGTTGCTGACTCTGTTGTTCGTGATGCCCCGAGGCAGGCGGTTCACTTCACCTCCCCCTGGTAGCTCACGTCTCTCCGCGTGTCTCACTCCGGCTGTTCTCCTCCTCACGAGCCTTGGGATGATGAAGCGAGTTCCAGCTCACCGCTGACCTTCCAGGCTTTGCACCACTCTTCCTGGTGTGCCAGCGAGGAATATCAGTCTCGGGATTTTGCTTCTCGCTTTTGGCCGCCCCTCCCTCACGCCCCGTCCCGGAGACCGGGGAGGCTCCGCGGCTTCAGCAGCCGGCGGCGCTGGACAGCTCCGGCGGGCGGGACCCGCCGCCCCTCCACCGCCCCCGCACCCCCGACCCACCGGCCCGGCCCTCCTCCTCCGGCCTCCCGTTCCATCCCGCCCCTCCGGACACCCTTGGTCCTCCTCCGGCCGCCCTCGTCCCCGATCGCCGGCCGTCCCATCTCGGTTGTTCCGGCCGCTCCCACCGTCCCGTCCCGTCCCTTCCCGTGGGTCCCGTCCCGTCCCGTCCCGTCCCGTCCCGTCCCGTCCCGTCCCGTCCCGTCCCGTCCCTTCCCGTCCCGTCCCGTCCCGTCCCGTCCCGTCCCGTCTCTCCTGCGCTGCCCCATCCCTTCGGCCGTTCCGGCCGTCTTGTCCTGCCCCTCCTTCGGCCGCCCCTGATTTCCAGCGGTCCCCTCCCGTCCCGTCCCTCCTCTGGCCTCACTCGCCCGTCCGACCGCCGGCGCTGCATCTTCGCCCATCCTCTTCTCCTGGGAGACCCTCCCTCCCTTCCCTCTGTCCCTGCCTCCCTGCCCTGCCTGCCCGAGCTGCCCTCTGCACTTGTGTCTGCCCTGCCATGTGCAGCGAGCCGAGGGGCCGAGGGCAGCCCAGGAGGAGCAACCCGGAGAGAGGTCCTCGGGGAGCCCTTCAGGACATGTGGTGCTGTGGAGGATGAGCTGAGGCTGCCAAGCACAGGGTTTACACCAGGAGTAATGAGGATAAGGGACCAAAAGCTGTCACCTCTCCCAGGGCATGGTGGCCCTGTGCTTAGAAGGAACAAAAGCTGTTGGAAGGTGCTTGAAGGCCTGGTCTGCTGGCCTCTCTCAAAAGGACTTCTTTCCCTTTCTCCTATCTCCTAACCCCTCACTAGTGTGAATTTAATGTAAATTTTGGTGCTGGTGCGAGTCTGACACAAGGCTGGGAGAGTTTCCAGTCTTCCCTGTCTCCTTCCCAGCAACCAAGGCCATGGCATGTTTGGAACACACCAGGTCTGAGGACCAGACTGATGCCCAGAGCTATGCTGTGGCCCTGCTCCTGTCCCAGGGCTGTTGGACACTGGAGGAGGGACAAGCAGAGCCCTTCCTGAATCTCTCTCTGCTGCCTGGCCTGGAGGGTCTGTACTGGCATGGCCAGGGGAGAGGCATTGCACCACGAAGGGCTGGGTTCGTTGCTCAGCTTGGTGACATCCCACTTTTGTCTCCTCACAGGCCAACCCCGCTCCCATTATCGTGAATACAGACTCGCTGGAACAAGGGCTCTCTGTAAGTCTCCCGGTTTCGTTTTGCTTCCTTTGATCAAGTGCTGCATTTTCCCTGCTCAGCAATGCAGGAAAGACTTTTCCAGCTCGAGGAGGCCCTGGTAAGGCAGCAGAGGAGCCTGATACCCACACCACTTCCCCACAGCTCATCCCACCCCCAAACCTTGCTGGGGCTGGGTGACACTGCGCAGAACCAAGGCCAGCAGTAAGTGATGCTGGGGGCTCGAGCACAGGGAGGTACGAGGCAAAAGGCCTCAGCAGAGGAGCTGGGGATCTGGGCTGGTTGTGTTCAGGGTTAATCATACAGCCATTTCCTCTGCTCCCCATGCAGGGGAGCTGGAAGGCTCTGCTGGGGCGTCCCTTACCTTCCTGCACTGCCTTAGCCTCCTTAGGCAGGGCTCTCTGGGTGCTTGCTGGCATCACAGTCACTGGTCCTCAGGGCAGCAGGGCCCATCAGATGCTGCTCCTCTCCCACTGAAGGCTGCCAGCAGCTGAGCAGTACTTGGTGAGTGTGTTTGTAGCCACAGTGCATTTGGCACTCCTGGTGCAGTATAAGATAATCCTCAGTTTGTTGCAGACAGGGTTTGCATCCTGGTACATCCATCCCCAGAACATTTGTAACTCATTTCTGCTGGGGGGATGAAGGGAGGAGGATTTCTGGCCAGTAGCACTGGCTCCATGCTTGTGGGGTGCCTCCCTTTTTTGCCCAAAGGAGCCCAGTTAACAGCTTGCCAGGGCTGGATGCTTTGTATCTGGTTTGCTTCTGATGCATCAAACTTCAGCTGCCTTCCACAGCAGTGAAGCAGCACCAAGACTCAGAGCTGGGGTGGGTTCATCTTTGGAGTCAGGGTAGTGGGCCACAGGTGACCTCTGGGGGTTGAATTTCCCCTGTAGAAAACTGCAGATCTCAGCCCACAGCATGTGGTGAGGTCCCTGCACATCAGAGCTGTACTGGGCTGGTTGCGAAGGGCTATGGAAAAGGAGAGCCTGGCTGAGGCCCTTCCAGCCCTGGCTGTATGGTTTAATTAAGCCTGAATTAAAGCCCCCTGACCCTGGGGAGGAAGGCAGTGGTGCATCTCTCAGTGTGGTGAGATATATATGATATATGTGGTGGTCCTGTGTCCAGAAGCTTTGTGTGAATGTGGCAGAGGAGAGCTGCTGTCCCCAAAGGTTACCTCTCCCAAACACACAGCATGTCAGGGGGGTTGTGGGTCAGAGGTTCTCTCATTGTGCTGGGCACCCTGGCTGCAGGGCAATGCCATGTGCATCTTCCTGTCTGCACTCTCCTGGCTGTTCTGCAGGGAACTGGAAAAAAGGGCAATGTCTCCTGGAGGGAAGGGACCACAATAAGGCTGGATGGAGCAAGTGAGAAGTGTGCTGTGAGCAGGGCAGGGCAGGGAGGTATTCCTGGATGGAAAATCTGCTTTCACATCCGTTTTGTACCCTCCCTCAGTACAAAATGTCACACCTTTGGAGGAACATTGCCCACTCATCACTGCAGGCACCAGCACTGCATACTTTGCCACACTCCATCCATGCCAGTCCCTCCTCCCTGCCCTCCCAAGGGCAACAAGAGGTGAGCCCAAGAGCCAAGGAGAGGCTCTGTCACCCCAGGCAGGTTCCTGAGCCCTGCAGAGGCCAGCAGCAGGGAGCCCTCATGCAGGGCCAGCAACCACTCCTTCTACTGCAGTGCCCTCCATTTTCCTGCCCTCCCCACTGTCTCCCTCTACTCCAGCTCATTAACTTCACATCCCTCCCTCCACCTCCATATCCCTGTCCACACCTTCTCCCTGCACCTTGTCTGGGTTTCAGGGGGTGCTCTGCACCCCAGACAGGCACCAGCATCACGCTGGGCGTGGCAGTCACTGATCCCATCCATCCAACCTCAGCGGCACATGCTGAGAGCAACTGTCCTGCCAGGGTCAAAAGGACCTGGCTGTGTCAAAAGGCTGTGGCTGTGATCTCCTGGCTGTGATCTTCTGTGTGTCACCACTGGAGGTGCCCAGGGCAGGGGAGACACCTCACTTTGATTCCTCTCAGCATCCAGCCTGGAAACCCTCTTGCCTTCTACTTCATGTTATACCAGGAAACAGGCCTTGCTCCATCTTTTCCTTCTCTGGGGTGCTGGGTTCCTCAGGCTTTAGAGAAAACAATCCCCAAAACCTTGGCAGTTTCCCAGGTCAGCAAAGGAGCCACACCAGGAGCTTGCTGCGAACCCCAAAATGCCAAATCTGGAAGCATGGGTGTTTTACAAACCCAAAAGCTGAAGGCTGTTGCTACAGTATGTATTTAGAAGGGTTAAAGTCACATCTTCCAGTCTTTAATTACTTAACTATTCAGTGCTTTCCTTAATGATAAACAGATGGATATAGTCTAGTTCCTTCCTGTTCTAGCTCCATTGATTGCATCGGACTGGCTGCTGGGCTGGATTTGGCCCTGACTGTTTATCAAGAAGTCTGTTCTGCATTTCAATGTCCCCATCCACCCACTTCCATCCCCAGGAGCATGTAGCTCCTGCAGCACTGTAAGGTAGGAGCTGCAGCACAGGGATGGCTGGGGCTCAGCTTGTGGCTTGAGCAGAGTGCAGCCCCCCCAGGGTGTAAAAACCCAAATAACCCATTATAAAATGCCTGCAGTATTAGAAGTATCCCTTGAA